>JASAUF010000110.1:0-590000 GCA_030180095.1 Magnolia changhungtana
TGCCGATCCATTTGTGGGTTTTGGATTTTGGGTCAGTTCTCGTTGGGTTTTTCCTTTGTTATGTTGGATTATTCGGAAAGAAGAACAAAGAAGAAGAGGCGTGCCTTCTGGAAGAACCTCTTCTGGATGGGAATATCCTTGGTGGGTCTTTCAAGAAGAGCAAGAAAGATAATGTAACTCCATATGCAAATGCTAGTCTCTTTAGTCTTCTTACTTTCTCTTGGATGAGTCCGTTGCTTAAAGTCGGTTATAAGAAGACATTAGACCTTGATGATGTTCCTCAGCTTGCTGACAATGATAGTGTTAATGGGGTCTTCTCTGTTTTCAGAAATAATCTCCAAGAAGATAGTAGCAGTAGTGATGGAGTAGGAACTCTCAAATTGGTAAATGCATTGTTTTTCTCTGTTTGGAAAGAAGTTGTTTGGACAGCTTTGTTTGCACTTCTATACACAGTGTCCTCTTTTGTGGGTCCCTACCTTATTGATGGCTTGGTCCGATACCTCAATGGGCAAATAGAATTTGCGAATGAAGGGTATGTTCTGGTTTCCACATTCTTCATTGCGAAGCTTGTCGAATGCCTTACGCAGCGGCATTGGATGTTTAGGCTGCAGCAGGTTGGGATCCGGACTCAAGCTGCTCTGGTCGCAATGATTTATAAGAAGGGTCTGTCACTGTCGAGCGAGTCAAGGCAGGGCCATACCAGTGGAGAGATCATCAATTTCATGACCATCGATGCGGAAAGGGTTGGGGATTTCTGTTGGTCTCTGCATGATCTATGGTTGGTTCCTGTGCAAGTTACACTGGCTTTGTTGATCTTGTACAAGAATCTTGGGCTGGCTTCGATCGCAGCATTTGTTGCGACTGTGGTTGTTATGTTGATGAATATCCCGTTGGGGAAGTTGCAAGAGAATTACCAGGAAAAGATGATGGAATCAAAAGACGAACGGATGAAAGCGATGTCTGAGATCCTTCGGAATGTGAGGATCCTCAAGCTCCAAGCATGGGAGATGAAGTTCTTGTCCAAGATAGTAGAGCTAAGGAAAGAAGAAACGAGCTGGTTGAAGAAATATGTCTACACATCGGCCATGACGACGTTTGTCTTCTGGGGCACACCTGCCTTTGTGTCTGTGGTTACATTTGGAGCTTGTATGCTTATGGGGATACCACTAGAATCGGGAAAGATTCTATCTGCTCTTGCGACATTTGGGGTATTGCAGGAGCCCATTTATAATCTCCCAGAAACAATTTCCAAAGTTGTGCAGACAAAGGTTTCTCTTGATAGAATTTCATCGTTCCTTCGCCTTGAGGACCTTCAGTCCGACATTGTAGAGAGGCTTCCAGAAGGTAGTTCTGATGTTGCAGTTGAAATAAGCAATGGGAATTTCTCTTGGGATCACTCTTGTGAGAATCCTACTTTGAAAGATTTGAATTTTAAAGTATGGCATGGGATGAGGGTGGCCGTTTGTGGAACAGTTGGGTCAGGAAAGTCAAGCTTGCTTTCTTGCATTATAGGAGAAGTGCCGAAGATATCTGGGACCATTAAATTGTGTGGGACCAAGGCCTATGTTGCTCAATCACCTTGGATACAGAGTGGGAAAATCGAAGAAAATATATTGTTTGGTAAGGAAATGGATAGGGAGAAGTACGAGCGTGTTCTTGAAGCATGTTCGCTGAAGAAAGACTTAGAGATTCTATCATTTGGCGATCAGACGATCATTGGCGAGCGAGGAATCAACTTGAGCGGTGGACAAAAGCAAAGAATACAGATTGCACGCGCTCTATACCAGGATGCAGACATATATCTGTTTGATGATCCTTTCAGTGCTGTCGATGCTCATACAGGAACCCATCTATTTAAGGTATGTCTTATTTTGGCTCCAAAATATGTTATATTTTCACATGTTACAGCCCTGAAATTGATAAAGTCCAATATATTCAACATCAAACTCCTCTCATTTGTAGTAGATTAGGTGATTTTGTTTGTTCATGCCTTACAAACGACATGGTAAGCTATTCAACTAGCTAGTAGTCGAGAACATGGTTCAAAAAACTGAAGATGGAGTCATCGAATTGATATATTCTCCACACGAATCGGGATGGCTCAAATATTGGTTGGGTTGGCTCAAAGACTCAACTGGGTATTTAAATGAACACAAATTCATCTACCCTATGAAAGGTTTTCAGTATAAACCCTGTTTCCCCAATTTAAAAACTGAGCCACGCCTCAAAATTCAGCCTAGTTGAGTCAACCAAAATGAGTTTTGAGTAAACTCATCGATTTTTGGAACTACAGTTGCAAATTTAAACCCCACCTAAAGGACTCGTACTAATTGTCTTGTCTCTATGAGCATTTGGGTAATTTTCATCTTTGAAGAACTTTAATACATGTAACAAACCTCTGAATGGCAGGAGTGCCTACTTGGGATTTTAGGATTGAAGACGGTTATCTATGTTACCCATCAAGTAGAGTTTTTGCCTTCTGCTGACCTTATCCTGGTGAGCACTACTCTTTTTCTCTAATTTGCATTGGTTCCACAACCCCTGATTAGTGCATCACCAATTCATGAGAAAGATAACTTTCTCTGGCTTGGCAGGTAATGAGAGATGGGAGGATTACACAAGCTGGTAAATACAATGACATTCTCAACTCGGGAACAGACTTTATGGAACTTGTCGGTGCGCATAAGCAGGCCTTGTCAGCCCTTGATTCTATGGAGACAGAGCCTGACTCACAAGAAAGCAATAGTGTGGAAGATGGTTCGTGTGATACTGGAACCAGAAAACATTCCTTTCACAAAGACAAAAAGAAGAAAGAGGATCAGAACGGTAAAATGGATGAAATAATTGAGCAGAAGGGGCAGCTTGTTCAAGAGGAAGAAAGGGAGAAAGGCAAGGTTGGCCTATTGGTCTATTGGAAATACATTACAACGGCATATAGAGGAGCTCTTGTACCATTGATATTGCTGGCCCAGATTCTCTTTGAGGGCCTTGAGATTGGCAGCAATTACTGGATGGCTTCGGCGACTCCTGTCTCAAAAGATGCAAGAGCTCCAGTTGAAGGCTCAGTTCTCATTCTTGTCTATGTTGCTTTGTCCATTGGAAGCTCCATTTGCGTCCTTGTAAGAGAGTTGATGCTTGTTACTGCCGGATATGAGACAGCGACTCTATTGTTCAATAAGATGCATATGTGTTTATTCCGAGCTCCCATGTCATTCTTCGATGCCACTCCAACTGGACGAATCCTCAATAGAGTAAGAGATCCATATACTTGTTCTCAGGATTCAAACCATGGGACTGGACTTATTTGGTATTTTGAGGCCACTACGGCTACACATCTTTAAGTAAGCTGCCTTTTTCTTTTACAGGCATCGACTGATCAAAGTGAAGTAGATGCAGACATTCCCTTTCATATTGGGTCATGTGCCTTTTCATTCATTCAGATGCTGGGAATCATTGCTGTAATGTCTCAGGTTGGGTGGCAGGTTTTCATTGTTTTCATCCCCGTTATTGCAACCTGCATTTGGTATCAGGTAATGCCTGTACCTGGGTCTTCTTCTTGTTGAATTTACAGATAGCTTCAGACATAAATATTTTTTTCCCCCTAATTTTTAGTTTTTAAAAGTATTTTTATTTTTGCTAATCTTAAAAAATATATATTTTTTCCAGTTCTGTTATTTACAATCTGATTATAGATGGCTTCAATCCATAATAGAATGATGCTGCAACACAATAAATCCTCAGGTAACTTCCTATGATGTTGCTTATGTTTGTTATCCCACAGCAATATTATATACCTACCGCACGAGAGCTAGCACGTCTGGTTGGAGTCTGCAAAGCGCCCGTCATACAGCACTTAGCCGAATCTTTATCGGGAGTGACTACAATCAGGAGTTTCGATCAGGAATCAAGATTCATGGACACAAACCTGTGTCTGATCGATGGGTATTCACGACCCAAGTTTCATTCTGCTGGCACAATGGACTGGCTCTCCTTCCGCTTGGATATGTTATCATCCATCATGTTCACCTTTTGTTTGATTTTCTTGATTACCTTGCCAAAGGGTGTAATAGATCCAGGTATAGCTTCATTCAAGAGTGACATGATCCTCAACCTGAGGCTATCCATAGCATCCTCAAGTCTTCAGTTTGTATATGTGGCATCCAGGGTTCAGTGATCTACTCTGTTGATTAGATGGGCCTTGCCTAAAATCTCCAGATTGGAAGATCCTAATTGTTCAATCTTTAGCCTATTTTCATTTGGATATGGACCAGTATGGTTTCTATTCCTAACAGTCTATTTTAGGCCACCAATGAAAAGTTTAGGATTGTCCCATTGAAGAAATTTGGATTATGATTGTCCTATTGAAAAGATCTGGACTATGATTGTCCCATTGAAGAAATTTGGATTATGATTGTCCTATTGAAAAGATTTGGACTATGATTTGTCCCATTGAAGAGATTTGGACTGTTTCTCATCCACTGTGCGCTCATCATGCAAATGGTCTGGATTATGATAACATGGGCCCCACTTGTATAAACTTAGAACCCGAGGATACTATACATTACCCTCAGGTTGAGGATCTTGTATCCATATGTTTGTGGAATAGCCTCTGACTTCTCACTGATCACAGGCATGGAGAAATGTAATCTTACTCCTATATTCTTTTTCAGGCATTGCGGGCTTAGCAGTAACATATGGACTTAATTTAAACACGTTTGCAACTTGGGTCATATGGAATGTATGCAATCTTGAGACCAAAATCATATCTGTTGAGAGAATATTTCAATACATGAGCATTCCTAGCGAACCCCCACTTGTCATAGAAACAAATAGGCCGGACCCTAACTGGCCAATGAAAGGAGAAGTTCATATTCGTGATTTGCAGGTAATCTTACGTCTCTTACCATTGAAGCTTCTTTGTAATCAATGGTACCATGAACTCCATCTTTTAAAAAAATTCATTCTGTTGGATGGCATTGAAACAGTTTTCTTTTACATTACTTGTAATGATTCACTTGGTTTTGAACTTTTTTCCTATTAATAAGATGCTTTTTTCCAAAGATGATGGGTCACCTACAATTGGTTATAGGTAAACCTACAGCCAATTTTAGCATGCAAGGGATTCTGGGTAATCCCCCAATTAATTGGGATAAGTCTTAGATGATGATGATGATGACGATGAACAGGTTGTGCGTGGTCGGTCCTCTTTTTCTACATGTTGCTTTAAGCCTCTTTTTAGATAATCATGCAATTTGCTTCTTTTTTCTTTTATAATTATTTGCAACATCTATTTGAAAATTTTGGATACAGGTCCGTTATGCCCCACATATGCCTCTTGTTTTGAAAGGTCTTACGTGCACTTTCCCGGGCGGGATGAGGACTGGTATTGTTGGGAGGACGGGCAGTGGAAAATCCACTCTCATACAGACACTCTTCCGCATCGTTGATCCAGTTGGCGGTCAGGTTCTGATAGATGGCCTTGACATTTCTACTATTGGACTGCATGATCTCCGATCTAGATTGAGCATCATCCCACAAGACCCGACTATGTTTGAAGGGACTGTGCGAAGCAACCTTGACCCTCTTGAAGAGTATACGGACGAACAGATTTGGGAGGTGTGTTTGTTTTACTATCTGCATTGCTAACAATATTTACATTTTTTAAATCCGTGGATTCCAGTGCGCTGAGATTTGTTGACGTGCAATTCTTTCTTATTTTAGGCTCTTGATCGGTGCCAACTAGGGGACACAGTTAGGAGAAAGGAGGGAAAGCTCGACTCAACAGGTTTAACTTCTTTTTCTTTAGGTCATATTTACTTCATCTAGTCTGCTTATCATCAGAATATGGTATATGCATACTAAATACTTTTACTGGGTGTTAGTCTACTCTGCGTGGTTTTAATACTCGACTCCGAAGTCATGAAACCAATTTGTGCATGTTTGGATAAGTGACTCAGTTCATTCTCCGGTGAAAATGTGAAGGGTCAACTTGGTTTGAGTGAGTTTTAAGACCTTGCTTCGGAGTAATCATGAATTGCATGCCAAACATCTCTAATCGCAAAATAAATTTGAGTTTTTTAGGATTTCATTTAGTTTTTGAGCAGGTAGTGTAGTTCCTGTGCTTCCACTGAAGTAAGCATGATGTACAGTGTTTCTATGTGGACCCAGTTATTTTGAGATGCCTTTTGAAACCTGTAGCAGTGTCTGTATCTGCTCTTGTACAATGTGTTAAAGAGTCTAATGGCTGATGTGAATGTCAGTGGCTGAAAATGGAGAGAACTGGAGCGTGGGTCAGAGGCAACTGGTCTGTTTGGGACGGGTGATATTGAAGAGGAGCCAGGTCTTGGTACTTGACGAAGCAACCGCTTCGGTTGATACTGCAACTGACAACCTAATTCAGCAAACACTAAAGCAACAGTTCTTGGGCTGTGCAGTCATCACTATAGCACACAGGATAACATCTGTTCTCGATAGCGACATGGTCTTGCTTCTTGATAATGGTTAGCAATTTACCAATCCATCTTTCTTCTATGATCTTTTCATCCTTTTCAAGGCACTTGATTTTGTTTTCCTGAACAGGCCTTATTGCAGAATACGACTCTCCAACGAAACTGTTGGAAAACAAATCATCTTCATTTGCAAGACTCGTCGCTGAGTATTCTGTAAGGTCAAGCTCAAGTTATGAGAGCTTAACGAATCTATAAATGGCTGGAAATACTTGGGCTGTCTGTAGTTGATATACGAACTGATTGATTATGATGATAATGAACACGAGTCCATGTCATCTTCTCCTTATGCTGTAAGTACACAAGCAATGTTCTTTGCTATTTAACTGAAGGTTTGGAATCCCGTTTGTGTGTCTATGGTAACATTTACTAGATGGTATCAACCCGACAAACACAAATTTTCTAGCCAGTGGAGCACTTCTTGGTTGGTTCTGTTTGCAATCGTCTGATCCATCACCCACTTTTGTAGGTAAATGAAAGTTCGGCCCATGGTTCCCAACAGAATGTCCATAAATTGAATGCTCAGAGAACAGCCTCTTGGTGTGATTTACAACCATTGGTTCATCAACAAGGTGGCCCATCATTTGGTTCTGATTAAGCTGCGGATTCATTTATCTTATTCTGTTGGCTAGAAGGTTGATACTGTTTACAAAATGATATTGGATGCACACTGGACCTGTACTAATATATATATATATATATATATATATATATATATATATATATATATATATATATATATATATATATATATATATATATATATATATCTGATATTTTTATTATGCTTTTTTCTACAGATTTCATGACTAATCTCGATAATGGGTTGGGAATACATGGCAAGAGCGACTCACAACTGCTATAGAATTTCATTCAGTTTTGTTTTTGTATGATTCCAATAACACTGTAACCTGAGTTCTGGATATCTAGGAACTTAGTGCAGTTAAATGAAGCATTATAAATTTTGAGATATAAGCAAAATGTGCGACATATCTTGGCTTTGCTAATGAGCTTTATGACCTGTTTAGGTGTTTACACTTTTCAGGGCAGATGGGATTTGCTCTTTTAAATTTCCCATTGGGATAATCTGTAGTCTAACTTAAAGCGATTTGAATGGCAATATGGGGATAAGCATGCTTTGTAATCGTGCTAGTGGCTTAGTGAGAATTGATGAAAACCCAATTACAATAGACCCGCAAGTGGCTCAGCCGGTTCAAGCACAAAGCTCTAGGAATTTTGGCACATTATTGTTGGAAATTTAAGGAGAAAACTCAACCTTTTAGGGCCTATTGGGTGCCAATTAAAAATGAGTTCATCTCATTTTTTAGTTAACAGTAATATGTATTAGAGATCATAGTTCATTGAACTCATTTTTTTAGTTAAAAATGATTATGTATTAGTGATCATAGTCCATTTAAATTATTGGTTATCAAGATTGTCTTTTATCCTTAATACAATCTTTGGTATATAATTACTGTTATCTAAAAGGAGATGAACCCATTTTTAAGTGGAACTAAACAGAGCTTTTAAGAAATCAAATTCAATCAACCAGTCATAAAAAATTCTTTATACATAACCATATTTGTTAATGTAAATAAATCCTAAAATAATCGTAACCATCTATCATTTTTAAATCTAGCCATCTGTTTCAATGAAACATAGAACTATCTCCTAATCTCAGCACAATAATACATGACTCCAGTATGCTGACCTTAACTCGAAAGGGAATCAAAATCATATAATCTTAGGCTTGTTGGAAAGGTAACTCGATAAGCTTTAAAATGGGATTAATTTCACATTGTCTTGATATTGTTTGGTAAACAAAAAGTAGGTTGCAAGATAAGTGACAGTAATAGTGAGAAATTTGAATTGTATCTAGAAAACTAAGAGCTAGGAGAAATTCTCTATGGGTTCGTTTTGTGTGCATCATACAGATGTGTAGATATCTTTTCCTGAATAAGGTTATTTTATGATGATTATGATGGCGTTGGTGTCTGACAGTGAAACTGCCTATTTGTAGAAGCATGCATGGATAGTGCAAAGAGTTTAATACTTGAATACCATGTGTTTGGAGGCTGACAGCTATGTTTAGTCATGCTCCACCATAGTTGATTTAGTGATTTGGATGATTTGGATTGTGTTATAATCATAACATGTGTATTTGGAGTGCATTTGTATCAACAATAATATTCCAACAACTATCATATTTCCTTCCCTAGCAAAATTGAATCCTCACAGGTGTGCCTACTGTTATGTGGGAGAAATATTTCATGTACACAAGATCCACTCCATCCATCAGATGAGCTGCCCTATATTTGGCTATAATCTCAAAAAATTAGACTAATCCAAAACTCGTACAAGCAAAACTAGACCATCCATTGGAGTTGTTCCCTAAAAAACCAATTTGGATTTGATATTGATGATCTTGACTGTAGATCATAATAATCATTTATCCTAGATGGATAGATTCCAATGCTATAGTTAATATGTGGAGTGCCTTAAATGTGCATGACATGGGTTAAAGGAGATAGATTCATTTGGCTGTTCTTAAGAACTTGAGAGTGGACACAATGGTAACTGACCAGTGGAAAGTTGTGGGCCATGGAACTCAATACCATGTTATGCCTCGACCACCTAGCAGTTATATGGCCATCTTATGTGAGGGGACTAATGACAAGTTAGGATGGAAGGTGTTCAGTCAATATGCCTTTGCCTCACCCCACATAAGAGTGTGTTGGCGTTGTGCTATGGGAATCCAATGTTTAGTTGCTTCTTAAGCCTATATTATATGAATTTATTATTCGTTATCTTAGTTAATATACATAGAACATATTTATTTTTGAGTTTGTAGTCCTTAGGTCTCTTGAGATTGGAGATAACGACGACCTATGGCTAAGAAGAGTTGTGATCCGTGGATCTTGGTGCCTTGGCCATGACCATATAATTACTTGGACATGCATGTTTCACTTAGATTGATCGTCATGTATGATGGGATTGACTTGGTATCAAGATGGAATTCTCTACCGTTGAGATTGGCTTGGTGTTAGTGTGTCATGGCATTACTTCATAATCTATGAGTGTGTCATGAATGATTTTTTGGATTGGGCTCTTTGATCACATTGGCATGATTGCTTGCAAATAATTAATCTAGGAAGCCCATCATAACCAAATTAAAAGATAATTGCAGTTATACTAGCTCCATTAAATCCCTTGTTCTAAGGATATATAGATGGAGAGATCTCGATTGATACTGCTTTGTCTCATTTTATGAGGCCATTTAGAGGTCACTGAAAATGTCTTTTGTTGGGTGGTTTCACCCGAGTTGTCAAAGTCCAAACAATTCAACATGAGATCTACTTGGTTTGCCCGAGACATTAGTATGTGGGTTGATCTTATAATTTAAACTGTCTATTAAATGTTTTAAAGAATAGCCAACACTTTTATGATTTTTAATTGGTTAATTGTAGGTTTTTAACCATTAACTTTGAGTTTTAAACGTTAATTTGTTTTAAACCTTACTTGATGGACATTCAATGGATGTGATTTGTTGATCCACTCCTCGAGGTTGCATGGAATTACCCAATGATGTTGACCACGGACACTAGAGGTATTTAGACAATTTGAGTGTATGGTTTAGAAAGGTAAACCCATTTCTTTTATAATAGAATACACAAAAAACCTGTAGAGTGGTGCAGCACGATACCGAGTGCACCTCTTGAAACCTTAACTATAAGATTTTACCTAGCTGAGAGAGAATGAATAAGCCTCCAAATGCCCATATAGCATTTGGTCCACCCTGGGATGGCTTTGGTCAGCGCTCAACTCCGACCAAATGTCTTGATGTGGCTCTTCATCTTATTAAAATCCTGATAGATCGGCATATGCTTTCGGGATATGCTTTGAAAAAGAAAAAAAAATTATAGGTATAATCTCATGATGAATGGTCTGTGCTTTCCATGGTTATAGTGGTAATTCATAGGGTAAATTAAAATGGGATTTTAACAGACTAGGGTTCCTAGGGACGCGGATTTCCTGCGAAAGCCTTTGGCATGAAGTTCCAGCACTGGGACCAGTTGCGGCCCATCGTGATGTTTGTATGGAATCCACTCTGTCCATCGGTTTTGTGAGCCTAGGGTAAAATTGAGCAGGAACCACGACTCAAGTAGGCCACTGGGACCCAGTTGGGCCCATCGTGATGTTTGTATGGAATCCACTCTGTCCATCGGTTTTGTGAGCCTAGGGTAAAATTGAGCAGGAACCACGACTCAAGTAGGCCGTACTAAGGGAAGAGGTGGTTAGGGAAATTCATACCGTTGAAACCTTCCTGGGTTCTACAGTGATGTTTACATGCCATCCATACCGTTAATAACGTCATTCATACTGGGATGAACTGAAACAGCAAATATTAGAATGATTCAAAACTTCTGTGGCCCACGAATATTTCAACTGTCAAAATTCAATTCTCATATTTTCAGCCCACTTGAGAATGAGGTACGGTTCATTTTTGTCCTCATAGCTAAAATGAATTCACAAAACAGATGGACGGAGAGGATTTCTTAAAATCATCACAGTGGGCCCCACCTGGGTTCCCAGCGCAGGAACTTCCTGCAAAAGGCTTTCTCAGGAAATCGGCGTCCGGTTCCTAGGGTCCACCGTGTTCTCAACATGTTCATAAAGCATATAGACCTGGATGATGGTAAAACACAAATATCATTTTGATTCAAAGCTTCCTTGTCTCCAAGAATTTTTCAACGGTAGGAATTTAATCCTTACTGTGGTTCTCTTAATCCTTGGATCTTCCTCATTTTAAGTTTCATAATCTGAAATGATATGAAAAAATGGATGAACGGTGTGGATGAAAGACATACATCAGGGAGGCCTCTCGTAGCCCCAGTCTGTTCCGAGCTCGGAACAGGCGGGGTAGTACCTAATCAGTGGTTGCATGTGCGTTCAACACCGACGATCCGCACTCTTTCTTATCTTATTATGGACGACGTACTTAAGTCAATAGAGCAGCCACGTGGTGACGACTTTGTGGAAGAGGACTAGACTCCTATTCTAGGTATGCTATAGCCTATTGGGTAAACTCTGTGGGGCCCACCATAATTTATATGTCTTATCCACTCCGTTCATCCGTTTTAGCAGCTTATTTTAGGGTATTATCCCAAAATCAAAGCATTTCCAAAGCTCAAGTAGACCACACCACAGGAGACAGTGTAAATTGAACATCTACCACTGAAAAATTAACAGTGCTATAGTGATTTTGGATCAAGTTGATACTTGTGTCTTCCCTTCATTCATGCCTGACTTTATGAACAGGTTAGATGACAAATAAACATTACTGTAGGCCTTCCGAAGGTTTCTACTGTTTTCCTGTGGTGGGATCCACTTGAGCTTTTGCCTTTTAGGCTCAACCTCTAAAATGAGCTTAAAAAACGGGTCGATAACTCATCCTCTCACACGCAGGACGGCCATGCACGAGCTTTTTAAGATCATTTACGAGCTTTATAAGATTCGACTCACTCTGCCACGGACTCGTTCGTGCTTGAGTCAAATAAGGACTTTCCCAAGATCGAGGCTGAATTAAGTATCAAACGAGACCCAGATAAGGTGCATCAGACTCGGGCCGACTCTTAAAACAATGGATAAACGGACGACGATTACTAGGTAGAAGAGGGTAATAAAAGTTGGCTCATGTGCAAGTTTAATAGCCATTGATCAACGGTCAACATATTGTGTACATGTGTGGCCCACATGATGATAAGATCAGATGCGGTTTAGCTGGTGACCCCACCACAGCCAACTAGTTGATGTCAAAGCTCGGTGTGCTCAACCAAATGTATGCGTTTTATCCATGCAGATCATTTTCCTGCTCATTGTAGAGCACGGCCCTTAAAATGAGGCAAATCCAAACCTCATGTGAGCCACACCACGGGAAATAGTGGTGATTGATAGCTTACTGTTGAAGTCTGGTTAGAGTTCAGAAGTTTTGGATCAAGTTGTGTGTGTGTATATATATATATATATATATATATATATATATATATATATATATATATATATATATCGTCTAGGTCCATGTTGACTTGTGAAGAGGTTGGATGACAAATAAACATTGAGTCCTAAAAAGGTTTGGTCTTTTCCACGGTATGATTCACTTGATATGTGGATATGGTCTATTTTGGAATCATGCCCTAAAATATATGAAAAAATAAGTAAATATACAGCATCGATAAAACACATACATCATGGTGGGGTCATAAAGCTTTGATGCCAGCTACGTGAGTGGCATTGGGGTCACCTGCCAAACCACATGGGATAAGGTCCACCTGGGCAAGACATTTAGGGGGCGTTTGGCGGTATTAGGTAGGATTAGGTGGGATAGAATTGCATTTGGTCCGGTGCAATTTCATCCAGCATTTGGAGAGGATGGAAAGGTTAGGATTAGGTGGGATGGAATTGTAATTGGTCCCATGACGGATTTTTGTGTATTTTGAAATCCACTACACATGTGGGCCCACATTGATCCATGCGTTTATCCATGATGTCCATCCATATACACTATATACACGTGACATTTTGATTATATATGTGTACAAGTGAACAACATCCATTGTGAATTTGGTCCATTGATTACAATTTCATGGTCCACCAAACATGATTTTGCTTAATCCGGTACTTTCTCATAGCAAAAATTTTATCCCAAACATGGGATTGAATGACTACAATACCATGGTATTTTCAGACATGCAATCATTGTGCAATAATGATGTTAATCCCATCTAATACAATTCAATACCATTCAATTCCACGGACCAAACACGCCACTAAGGGTGTGGATTAGGTGTTACCAATAATAGCTTAGTGGGTGTTACCCTTACCATAGTACCCACATTGATCATATGTTGTATGCCTACTCTATCAGTCCACTTTTAGAATTCATTATTGCCAATCTTAAAACTTAGGTATATCCAAACCACACCACAAGAATAATGATGATTGAATTAGAGACAGTTTGAAAACACACACACACACACACACACACACACACACACACACACACACATATATATATATATATATATATATATATATATAACTTCTCAAGATCCATTGTAAGCAAATCTATAATGTTTATTTGCCATCTAATCCCTTGATAAGGTCAACTAAGTTGGGTGAAGGGAAAATACAAAGATTAGAAAGATTAGCTTGATCCCAAACTTTTGTAGCTTACAAAAAGTTTTTAATGGTCATTCACCACTTTTTCTAGCCACTTAGTCCATTGGAAATTTGGATGGGCATAAGTTTTGGAATAATATCCTAAAATAAGCTGAAAAATGAATGGACAGTACAAATTCATTAAGGTGAACCCCATGTGGTAAGGGTAACATCTGTTAAGCTATTACCCGGTAACAGCTAATCCACTCCCCAATAGGTAGACCGTGGTTAGAAGTGTACACGAGTTGAACCGAGTTGAGCTTGGCATAGCTTGACTCGGCTCGACCACTTGTTGACCTCAGCTCGAACTCAGCTCAGCTCGGTTTGGTCAGCAGATCGGGCCAGTTCGGGCAGAGTTCGACCGAGTTCACCTGTGCAGCATTTTCACAAACACATAGACTGCACTTTCAAAATCTCTCTGTATGTAAAACAGCCGCAATGGTTTTACAGGTATTTCATCAAACACCATGTAAGTAACATTAAAATCAAGAAAAGAACGTATTTGTTTCATATACATACCTTCCTGGCCACTAGCTACATGTCGTTGAGTCATTTCATCAAACACTTGATAAGCAACATCAATATCAAAGTAACCGGTCATTGAAGTGGTTCGATCCGAATTCGATTCAAGTTGGGTTTGATCTGAGTCAAGTCGAGCTCGGGCAATCTCAAACTCGATTCGAAATTTTTTTGACCTCAAAAAACCAGCTCAACTCAGCTCGAACTCGGTTTAAAATTTTTTTGAGCTCAAAAAATCAACTCATCTTAACTCAAACTCAATTTTGAACCGAGCCGAATTGAGCTTTTTTGAGTCGAGTCGATCAAGCTAACTGAGCTAACTCGGTTTGTGTACAGCCCTAACCATGGTTATGACCAAGACGGGCATATACGTGCCTGGCTACCATTTGACCCGCAAGTACGCATGCACGGGTCCGATGGCATATAAAAATCACGGTAGGCCCGTGAATATTTCAATGGTAGGCCTCCAGTCCCACTCTTGCATGTGGTGTGGTCCACCTGAGTGGTTTTGGATAAGCCTCATTTTTTGGGTCCACGTCCTGAGATGAGCTGGAGCATGATGGACTGGTTGGATGTCAAACAGGTATCACCTCAGCCCACCCCAGGCCTGATGAAAAGGCCCAGGACCAGTGTCCACCCCAACTCCCTCCAGTCAAATGAGAGATGATGACATATAGCCATTAAGTCTCCTGCCAACGTGTACAATATCCAATCCGTCCATGCCACGCCATGATTACCACCTCTCAATTAAATCAAGTCCACTGATTCATTGGGTGGTGGGCCAAACCAGCACAGCCAGTCAGGACAGGAATAGTCTACCATACCTGTTTTAGGCTCCTTCCTAAAACACCCTGGTTCTGTGGGGCCTTCATGTTTTAGATGTAATCCACTCCGTCCATCACGCAAAGATAAACCCATGAAAAAACTCTGATGGGCCACACCACTGGAGCAATGTAAAACTGCTCCCAATACCTCTCAAGTTCACACAGGGTTGCCCACCTGATATCTGTCAGCCTGAGTTTTGTATTTTCATTTCAACCCGGTGTGATAAACCCGGTTAATGGGTTTGATGGAAGATACACGCCATGATGGCCCCACACAAAAATCTATAGTTGGTATCCCATATCTAGCTGATTTTTTTGCTCCAGGTCCAAGAATCGAGAATAGAACCTGATGGACAGAGGGGATTTTACGAATAAAACAAGGTGGGCCCCACAAACTCGGGTGTTGTACTCGCTGAGTAAAATATGTGCTGTAGAGGATTTCGTGTGGGGTGGCCCACTTGAGATTTGGATCTACTTTATTTTTGGGATCATGTCCTAACGTGATCTAGAGTAACTGATGGACAGAGTGGATGTCACGACGGACATCTCAGTGGGCCCCACTGAGCTTTGGGTCACAGGGGCTCCCTCTAACAGGGGTTACAGGAAAGTAGAGTCTGAGAAGCGAGCGTGTATGAGAAAGTTCACGAATAGCCGTTGCAGAATGTGGTCATCTACGATCACAGCCGAAGAGAGGAAGTAGGCCTTTCTTTCAAAAGGCCTGTCAACGACAAAATGTCAATCTCCACACATCTCTTTCATGCGCGTCCCTCGCTTCTCGTGAAGTCTCCTGCTTTCTGTCTCTTCCTTTCTACTCCCAACCCCAATGTCTTCTCCGTCACTTTCTCCCGTGCCGATCAACCACGTTATCCTGCACCCTTTAAAAAAGCAGCCGCCTCTCTCTCTCTCTCTCTCTCTCTCTCTCCTTATATACAGTGCTTCCATCTTCACTCCAACATTCAAATCTAAGGCCACCCATCTCAGAGAAAACCCACGTCAATGACTACTCTCAATGCTCGAAACGATGGGATGTTCATGCTCTTCTCACACTCAACTCCCCACATGCATAAAGCCATTGCTTTTCTACAAAATCCCATCTTTCTACATGGCTTGTCAGCCTCCACCCATCTTGCCTTAATGCTTCTTCTATCCATGACATGGGTCATCAAGGGATGTAACATGGGTGGCCATGGGCATTCAAAAGAGAGGCTGAGAGACCGTAGCTTTTCGTATTACAAACCCGCCCTTTTCTCTTCTTGGGGTCTCTCTCTGTTCCATTTTGTTCTTTGCATTCTCAACTACTTTCTTTGGTATAAATATGGTTGGTCTGATGAAAATCTCTCCACCCAATTGGATTTAGCTCTCAGAACTCTTGCTTGGTTCACGATCTCAGCCTACTTGCATTTCAAGTTCCGTAGTTCGGAAGAGGAGAAATTCCCAGTCTTTCTGAGGATTTGGTGGTTCTTCTACTTCTTCATTTGTTGTTATTTCGTCGTTCTGGACTTGGTTTACTATAGGAAAGCAGGAATTCTGCCCACACATATGTGGGTTTTGGATTTTGGGTCGATTCTAGTCAGTTTGTTCCTTTGTTATGCTGGATTATTCGGAAAGAAGAACAGAGAAGAAGAAGCGCGCCTTCTTGAAGGGCCTCTTTTGGATGGGAATAGCGTCAGTGGTTCTTGCAAGAAGAGCAGGAAGGATAATTTAACTCCATATGCAAGTGCTAGTCTGTTTAATCTTCTTACTTTCTCTTGGATGAATCCGTTGCTAAAAGTCGGTAATCAGAAGACATTAGACCTTGATGATGTTCCTCAGCTTGCCCACAATGATAGCGTTAAGGGGGTCTTCTCTGTTTTCAGAAATAAGCTCCAAGAAGATAGCAGCAGAAGCAGTAGTGGAGTAGGAACACTCAAATTGGTGAATGCGTTGCTCTTCTCGGTTTGGAAAGAATTGCTGTGGACAGCTTTGTTCTCGCTCCTATACACAGTGTCTTCTTATGTGGGTCCCTACCTTATCGATGCCTTTGTTCAATACCTCAGTGGCCACAGTGAATTTGAGAATGAAGGGTATGTTCTGGTTTCCACATTCTTCATTGCAAAGCTTGTTGAATGCCTTTCGCAGCGGCATTGGCTCTTTAGGCTGCAGCAGGTTGGCTTCCGGGCCAGAGCAGCTCTGGTTGCAATGATTTATAACAAAGGTCTGTCACTGTCGAGCCAGTCAAGGCAGGGCCATTCTAGCGGAGAGATCATCAATTTTGTTACTGTTGATGCAGAAAGGGTGGGGGATTTCAGTTGGTATTTGCCTGATCTATGGATGATTCCTGTTCAAGTGACGCTGGCTTTGTTGATCTTGTACAAGAATCTTGGGCTGGCTTGGATCGCTGCTTTGGTTGCAACTGTGGTTGTTATGTTGATGAATGTCCCATTGGGGAAGTTGCAAGAGAAGTACCAGGACAAGATGATGAAATCAAAAGACATACGGATGAAAGCGTTGTCTGAGATCCTTCAGAACATGAGGATCCTCAAGCTGCAAGCATGGGAGATGAAGTTCTTGTCCAAGATAGTTAAGCTAAGGAAAGACGAAACGAGCTGGTTGAAGAAATTTGTCTACTCGTCAGCCATGATGTTGTCTGTCTTCTGGGGGGCACCCACGTTTGTGTCTGTGGTTACGTTCGGAGCTTGTATGCTTATGGGAATACCGCTAGAATCAGGAAAGATTCTATCTGCTCTTGCAACATTCAGAGTACTGCAGGAGCCTATTTATAATCTCCCCGATACGATTTCCATGGTTGCGCAGACAAAGGTTTCTCTTGATAGAATTTCGTCGTTCCTTCGCCTTGAGGACCTTCAGCCTGACATTGTAGAGAGGCTTTCGGAAGGTAGTTCTGATGTTGCAGTTGAAATAAGAGATGGGAATTTCTCTTGGGACCTCTCTTCTGCTAATCCTACTTTGAAAGATTTGAATTTTCGAGTAATGCATGGGATGAGGGTGGCTATTTGTGGAACAGTTGGGTCAGGAAAGTCGAGCTTGCTTTCTTGCATTTTAGGAGAAGTGCCAAAGATATCTGGGACCATTAAATTGTGTGGGAGCAAGGCCTATGTTGCTCAATCACCTTGGATACAAAGTGGGAAAATCGAAGAAAATATATTGTTTGGTAAGGAAATGGATAGGGAGAAGTACGAGCGTGTTCTTGAAGCGTGTTCTCTGAAGAAAGACTTGGAGATTCTATCATTTGGCGATCAGACGATCATTGGTGAGCGAGGAATCAACTTGAGTGGTGGACAGAAGCAAAGAATACAAATTGCTCGTGCTCTATACCAGGATGCAGACATTTATCTGTTTGATGATCCTTTCAGTGCTGTCGATGCTCATACAGGAACCCATCTATTTAAGGTATGTCTTGTCACGCCCCGAAATTTACGTACTGAGTGTGCACCCTCAGACATGAGTTACGGACCACGACTCGTACACTTAGTGTACTTAAACCAGTGGGTCACATTATTTAGAGGTACAATCAAATCTGAATTCTATGTTCCCATTAACCTTTATCAATACATTCATGTCAACTTGATCTAGCCTCAAACATTTATCACCACACATCAAAAGAAAATAAAAATAAAAATAACAAAATAAAATAAATTGAGACTTTTATTTGAGTCATTTGAATCATTTGTAAAAAAAATAAAACAAAATTTAAATTAAAGTCATTCTAAAACAGAAATAAAATAATAATAGGAAACAAATGTCCCATTTAATTATTCTACTGGTCCAACGACGTAAGCTCGTCTTCAGTTAAATACGGCCATTGATCCTGTGGATCATTTTGGCTTCATATTCTTGCTCTTGAGTCGTTCTATCTGCTTCAATTCCATCTGTACGGTTTTCCATCAATTGGCAGGCCCGATGAGTGAACCCATCATGGTTCGTGCACAGTACAATTAAAATAATACATACAAGTAAAGCATAAAAATCTGAAATACAATGCAAATAATTAAAGCGTATGCTATGAATGATAGTGATGATGCATCAAGTGGGTATAAATAGAAACCATCCACTTGCTTGAGTTGGATATCGACAACCCGCATCTGCACTTGGCAGGCTTCTACCGTTGGTAGGCATGGGCAAGGCCCGCATCCCCCCATTGGACAGACTTCCACATATAGTGGGCTTCTAGTGGGTACAATGGGCTGTCCCCTAGGTAATCGCACAAGAGTATTAATGATGCCATGCATAAATGTTTGATGCAGCAGTAATCATATCAACAGTCAAATACATCTCGCCTTATGAGAGGCCTTTCACATGTTCATAATCCAAGAATATCTCAGCATTAATCAGTTTATAAACAATTTAATCAAGTCATTCACAACAACAAATTATTTTAATCATATGGAGAGGAAACATGTTGGGATTACTCACCTGATGATTTAAAGAAGAATCCGATGGAGTAGATCAGAAATTACCTATAAATAATCCATATGCAGTACACCATAATATTAAAAAATATATATATTAAACTCATGAAATATTTGATTTGTTTTGATTACTAATTATGGTCTTACATGGGAGTGATACTCAAGTAACATACGTAATAGATAGGGTTCATCGTATCTATCTCGGCCCAAAAGACACACTAGATATCTTATAAGATGAACCACCACATGGATGGCTTGGATCTTCTAATAGCATGTCATAATGATACCTAATTTAGCTTATGTATATTTTGTCATAAACATGCATGCAACTTATATAAGTTTTACCGTGCATCAGAAGGTGGAGTTACATCATATTATATATATATGTAAAACACATTTATTTTTATGTGGGTCCTATTATAGGGATCTGTATTGACTATATGGTTAACATTGCTATATTGACCATTGAGAAAAATTTCCAATCTAATCTGAAATATGTGGGACCTGTAATAACGTAAACGATTATTGTACAACTACTACTATTTTCTTTCTGTATGGATCACACACATTTTAGATATGTCATAAATTTACACTCTTAACCCATAATAACCTTCCAAATCAAATGGATGGATTGGATACAATGTATACATCACTGTGAGTCCACAATCTGATGACCCAAGATGGTTTCTAACGTTAAAAGCCGCACTTAGTTTCAACGCTGACAATCAAACTTTATTTTTTTTTGTACTTATTTATTTATTTAATTTTTTGATAGGTCTCATGAAAATCTAAACCATGAATGAGATAGGTAATCTCCTCATAAAGGACGAGCCAAAAAAATCTACTTGAAATAACACTTTTGTGGCCCACAAGAATATTCACAGGTGCCCATTTAATTTTCACTGTTTAAGACGATGTGATCCACATGAGTTTTCTTTCGAATAAAATTTTCAACCCTAAGACTTTTAATTAGTGACAAGATTATTAGACGGCACGGATTTGATACATACATCAAGAAAGCCCCGCATATAAGGCCCATAAATCCAGACTAATTACGGTAACGTAAATAGCCCAATTTCACTTTTGCACGCTGGAGTGTTTTTTTTTTGAACACGCACTCTATATTGTTACACTTTTATCATGATGACCCATATATAATATGTGTGCATAAGATCTACTCCATTCACCACTTTACTAACATAGTTTTAGGACATCGGTAGAAAAATGAGATAGATTCGTTATTCTGATAGATCATACTGTCATGAATCAACACTGACCGTTCTTTCACTATTAAAACATATGCATTTCTTATTTCAAACCCTCATAACTTTCTATGTAAGATCCAATTTGTTCATTGGGCCACCCAATTATATTTTAATGGTCAAAATCATTGGTATCTCCATTAGAACTCCCTGCGGCCCCGATGGATATTCCAACGGCGACTGCTAATGGATTCTATTTTGCATATGTTGGCTTACCAAAACCTTAATTTAACCTAATTTTTGGAGGTTTCTCATATTTTGGTCCTTGGAACCTAATGGACGGAATTGATCGGGCCATGTAAGCAAAATAAGTCAGATATGTAATTCAAGTAAAATAAACAAAAAGACTTACATGTTTCCTTTGATTCCTTGTTACATGCGTAAGGCGTTCCATGGTGCATCGTGCATATGCACACATATGATATATGTGCACATGCATTGCACCCATGGTAGATCCATACCGTCCATCACGTAGACCCAAGACATAATAACATAAAGAAATAAAATCTAAATTAAAATACAGTAAATACTAACCTCTGCAAGCCGTCCATCCACTAATTTCTCTCTCTCTCTCTCTCTCTGTTTTTTTTTTTTTTTTTTTTTTTTTTAAAATCGACGAGAAGTGTCCCTCCTTATAAAGAAAATAAAGTCGCTCAGATAAGATAACGATGAGAGAGGTTGTAACTGTTTTAATCTCTTTAAAAAACAAAATTTAAAAATTTTAAAATTTAAGAAACCGTAAAATTTTGGAGTTGTTACATTCTAACCCCCTAAAAGAAAAATTTCGTCCTCGAAATTTACCTGAGCTATTCTTCAAATAAGTGAGGATACTTCCCGCGTATTTCAGCTTCCTGCTCCCACGATGCTTCATCGACTCCATGATGATTCCATAACACCTTGACTAGTGATACTGTCTTG
Source organism: Magnolia changhungtana (assembly GCA_030180095.1). Lineage (NCBI taxonomy): Eukaryota > Viridiplantae > Streptophyta > Magnoliopsida > Magnoliales > Magnoliaceae > Magnolia > Magnolia changhungtana. The sequence goes on from JASAUF010000110.1 coordinate 21,657, forward strand.
GTTCTTAAAATATGTTCCTTACGATCTAAAATACGAACAGGCTTTTCCATGTAAGATGTATCTTCCTGAAGCTCAAGATCATGCCAATCGATGATATGTGAGGCGTCTCTTTCATACTTCCTTAGCATTGACACATGAAAGACGTTGTGAACACTCGACAGTTGTGGAGGTAGCGCGAGTCTATATGCTGTAGCTCCCACTCGATCTAACACCTCAAAAGGCCCAATAAACCGAGGGGCAAGCTTTCCTTTTGTACCGAATCGCATCAGACCCTTCATTGGTGAGACTTTTACAAACACGTGATCCCCTACAGAAAATTCCAAATCACGTCTTCGATTATCTGCATAACTTTTTGTCGACTTTGAGCTGCTTGAATCGTTTCCGAATGAGCTCGCCTTCTCGAAGCTTCTTGGACAATATCTGGTCCAATCAAACCTTTCTCTCCTATTTCGATCCAACAGTTAGGAGCACGGCAGGGGCGTCCATACAATGCTTCATACGGAGCCATACCAATACTTGTTTGATAGCTATTATTATAAGCAAATTCAGCAAAATGTAAGTTATCGTCCCAAGTGCCTTTGAAATCGAGAGCGCATGCACGTAACAAATCTTCAAGTATTTGATTCACACGCTCAGTCTGTCCATTAGACTGTGGATGATAAGCTGTGCTGAAGTCCAAAGTCATACCCATGACTTCCTGTAAACTAGTCTAGAATCGCGAAGTAAAACGAGGGTCGCGAACTGACACAATAGAACTAGGTATTCCGTGTAATCGCACTACTTCTTTGATATATAGTTTGGCAAGAATGTCCATTGAATAAGAAATACGAATAGGAATGAAATGTGCTGACTTTGTTAATCGATCAACGATCACCCATATCGAATCGTGCTTCCTCTGGGTCATAGGAAGTCCAACTATGAAATCCATGGAAATGCAATCCCACTTCCATTCTGGTATTTTTAAAGGCTGCAATAGTCCTGACGGGTTCTGGTAATCGGCCTTTACTTGTTGACAGGTGTAACATCGAGAAACATAATTAGCCATATCTTTCTTCAGATTTTGCCACCAAAATGAACGCTTTACATTCTGGTACATCTTAGTACCTCCCGGATGAATAGTGAACTTAGTTCTGTGCGCTTCCTTCAAAATTTCTTCCTTCAGTTCTGGAATATTGGGCACCAAAACGACCGCGATACCGAACTCCCTTGTCTTCCCCCACTTTCCAAACTGATGTCTCATCACCTTGGTGCTTAGTCACCATTTTCATTAACCACTCGTCATTTCCTTGTGCTTCTATGATTCTTTCCTTCAATGTCTGTTGTAATGTTATATTACATAAGCGAATACGTTGTTCTCGGAACTGTAGTTCAACATCGAAATCCTTCACATAGTTCATCATCTGCCACTCTTGAACCATTAGTCTAGCTATGATTTGCTGCTTATGTTGCTTCCTACTAAGGGCATCTGCCATAAGGTTTGCCTTCCCAGGATTATATAATAGCTCAAAATCATAATCTTTTAGGAATTCGACCCATCTTCGCTGTCTCATATTCAAGTCTTTTTGCGAAAACAAATATCGAAGGCTCTTGTGATCTGTGAAAAGATTGAATCTTTCACCATATAAATAATGCCGCCAAATCTTTAAAGCAAACACGATTGCGCCCAATTCCAAATCATGAGTTGGATAATTACGCTCATGGTTCTTCAATTGCCTTGACGCATATGCAATCACCTTATCTTCTTGCATCAGTAAACAACCAAAGCCCAGAATTGACGCGTCAGTATATAGGACAAACTTTACTCCCTCCTTTGGAAGAGTGAGAACATGAGTAGATGTTAAAAGCTTCTTTAATGTAACAAATGCTTCTTTGCATTTATCAGTCCATTTAAAAGGCACACCCTTTCGAGTCAGACTTGTTAATGGGCCGGAAATTTTTGAGAAGTCCTTGATGAACCTCCTGTAGTACCCGGCAAGTCCCAGAAAACTCCTAACTTCAGTTATACTCTTGGGCTGCTCCCACTTCATCACTGCTTCAATCTTGGCTGGATCAACTTCAACACCATCCTTTGTAATTACATGTCCTAGAAATTTAACACCGTGCTTCCAAAATTCACACTTAGATAATTTGGCATATAGTTGATTATCCTTCAGCGTCTGTAGAGTAGTTCTTAGATGTGTTTCATGATCTTCTCTAGTCTTCGAATAGATCAGTATATCATCAATAAATACGATGACAAATTGATCAAGATATGGCTGAAATACTCTATTCATTAAATCCATGAACACAGCTGGGGCATTGGTCAGACCAAAGGGCATAACCAAAAATTCATAATGTCCATAGCGGGTCCTGAAGGCCGTCTTATAAATATCTGGCTCCTTAATATGCAGTTGGTGATATCCTGATCTTAAATCAATCTTGGAGAAATAACATACTCCTTTCAGCTGATCAAATAAATCGTCAATACGTGGTAGAGGATACTTGTTCTTAATCGTCACTTCATTTAGCCGACGATAGTCTATGCATAAACGCATGCTTCCATCCTTCTTCTTTACAAAAATTACCGGTGCACCCCATGGTGATGTACTGGGCCTGATGAAACCCTGGCTCTTCAATCCTTCCAATTGTTCCTTCAGCTCCTTTAGCTCAACCGGCGGCATTCGATACGGTTGCATTGATATCGGGGCAGTGCCTGGTATTGTTTATTTTACTTGAATTACATATTTGACTTATCTTGCTTACATGGCCTGATCAATTCCGTCCATTAGGTTCCAAGGACCAAAAGCATAACAGTCGATCTTAGCATGGTTAGCAGAGAGCCAATCCATACCGAGAATGACATCATATCCATTCATATCCATAACTACTGTATCAGCTGGCATTATAATACCGCATATATTGACTTCACATGACTTGCATAATTTGTTCAAGGTAACAGTTTTCCCCACTGGTGATTCTACGGAAATTGCTTTACTAAGGTCAATAGGTTTCAACCCTAGTCTTTTCACTACGGCACTAGAAATAAATGATATAGTGGCTCCAGAATCAAATAATACAGCAATAGGTTTATCGAGTATATTAATCGTACCTTCAATAACATTGTTATCTAGTTCTGGTTCTTCGACAGGTGCTATAGCATGTACTTTAGCTTGAGTGGTCTGTTGTCTGAAAGGTTGTCCCCCTTGATTCTGAGATACTAAAGGTCGAGATGCTTGTTGAGGTCGGTTCTGCTGATACTGCTGCGGCTTGGGAGGTAGATATCGTGATGCCACTTCTTGAGATGGTGCAGGAAGTTGCAACCGAGGAGGAATTTGTTGAAGTGGCTGAATCTGGCCAACATCCTTAAGTCGGGTTCTACAAAAGTGGTATTTGTGTCCGTACTTCCCACAATAGGTACAGTTTCCAAAAAAAAACTGATCTTGATTACTGTGAGCCTGAAATTGACCAATAGTTCGCTGCCTCTTCTCTAACGGTTGTCGTTGACTAGGAGTAGTCCTCACCTGACTTCCTATCTCTTTTATCTGTACTCGAGACTTTAGGAACCGCTCACTATCCTTTTCAGCTCGAAGAGCCTTATCAACAATTTCAGAGTACTTTTTAATATCATCACAACAAAACTTGGTTCTAATATTTTGACGAAGGCCTTCATCGAATTTAGTGATCTTGTATTCTTCATCTTCCATCATTTTCGAGACATATCTTGATAGTTCAGCGAACTTCACCTCATATTGTGCTACCGTCATCGATCCTTGCTCCAATTTCAAAAATTCAGCCATCTTTTGATTACGGTAGGCCTTAGGGAAGTATTTCTCATTGAATTTGTCTTGAAATCATAAAGAAATAAAATCTAAATTAAAATACAGTAAGTACTAACCTCTGCAAGCCGTCCATCCACTAATTTGTCTCTCTCTCTCTCAGTTTTTTTTTTTAATCGACGAGAAGTTTCCCTCCTTATAAAGAAAATAGAGTCGCTCAAATAAGATAACGATGAGAGAGGTTGTAACTGTTTTAATCTCTTTAAAAAACAAAATTTTAAAATTTTAAAATTTAAGAAATCGTAAAATTTTGGAGTTGTTACATGTCTTATTTTGCTTCTGGATTTTGTAATATATTTGAGAACAAACTCTTCTCATTTGCAGTAAAATTAGGTGATTTTGTTTGATCACGGCAAGCCATTTAACAGGCTTGTAGTGGGAAACATTGTTCGAAAAACTGAAGATGGAGACTTCGAATTGATTTATATTGGTTGGGTTTGTTGGGGATTTGTGCTGTGGAATCATGTAGATCTAGATTTAGGATAGCAATCCAAGAGCACCAAGCACACACAAGAGAACACAAAGATTTAACGTGGAGAACCCTTGCGGGAGAAAACCACGGCTCAAAGCGATAGATCTCCACTATGAAAGCATAAATTACAAAGAGAGAGGACTTACCTAATTCGAACAACCTCGAATCTTACCCCTGCTACACCCTTTGATAACCCTAGAACCCTTTAGAATACCTTTGGGAAGCCTTAGAATACCTTAGAATAGCCCTAGGGACCCTTATTTATAGTTTAGGAAACTCCACTTGTGCACCTCCTTTGGAAAAGTCCGGAAACCGCCTCAAATTTATGCAATTCGTGTAATATCTGCGTAACCTCGACTAGTTGAGCCGAGGGCTCGACTGGTCGAGGGACCCCTCGACCGGTCAAGCCATCCCCTCAACTGGTCGAGCATCACGAACACCCAAAACATAAGCTCGCTGGACTTTGAGTCGAGCGGGCCTCGACTAGTCTAGCGACCCACTCGATCGGTCGAGCCAGGCCCTCGACCGGTCGAGCTTGCTAAAACAGATTTAAGACATCTGTTCTGACAACAATCTCCACCATGTCTTCAATCTTCAATTGTGTAACTTTTTGATCTCTTCCCTTATCTCTATATCACATCATAGCTTCTTGTGCACACTCCGTCTTTCTTTTACGCCATCGCCAAGCCCAGAGAAGTTGCATAGAACTTGAACTTCTCTTAAGGAACGATCTTGGTGAGCATGTTTGCCGAATTTGAATCCGCATACCCAACCAACTTTATTCCTATCTTCCCAAAAGTAAAGATGTAGTTTTCTTACCATCTCACCGCTACCCAATATTGCTTGTCGGGGTACTTGCTCACAACACTGATAGCCTGTGAAATAACCGATCTAATCCAGACCATGACATACACTGCCAACCGCATTTGAATAAGGTTCATGAGATATCATGCTTTTCCTCATCTGTTTTGGGACATGTCCTGAGGAAAACTTGAGGAGAGACGCGTAGGGAACGCTCTCTGGCTTTACATGGTCCATCACCTCCTTGATCAATACCTACCCAAGGTATTTTGCCTGAGATAACCAAAGCCTACTCCTCTTTCAGTTTCAATGCCGAGAACCATCTTTGCAGCCCCCCCGATCCTTCATCCTGAATGTCTCACTTAACCGAGTCTTCAATACATTGATTTCAGACATGTCATAATTGGCGATCTACATGTCATCAATTCCTGACTCACCATGAAGGAATCAAACCACTGCCTGGGCGACAGGTCGAACCACGACCTCCTGCAAAGTCTTTTTTCAGCCCCTTTAACTTCGAACTGCTCTGGTTGCTTCATGTAGATCTGCTCTTCACTTTCCCTTACAGAAGTGCAGACTCCACATCCATCCTTCCAGCTCAAGATCACATTGGCCAACCAGCGCCAATCAATGATCTAATAGACACCTATTATACCGTCGGCGCGAATATCTCTAAGAAGCTGATCCCTTCTCTCTGAGCATAACTCTTCACTACCAACCTCGCCCTGTATCTATGTTGTATCCTTCTGAAGATCCTCCTGCATCCAACAGCTCTCTGGCCCACTGGAAGCTCCACCTGCTCCCATATGTTAGTCTAGTACAACGAATCCATCACATCGCCCATAGTCACCTTTCACTTCTCAGCACCAGGCTCACCTAGAGCCATCTGAATAGAAGATGAATCCCCTGCGATATTGGAGTCGTTCATGTACTTCACCGATATCCTGCGATCATGCCGTGTGATTCTTCTCACAGGTGGCTGCTCTACCTGCTCGATATCCCCGTCCGCACGTCTCAGCCTTCCTGCCCTGCCCGCTCATGTGGCCATGCTTAACATGCCACACACGTGCAGAGGTGGAATCTGTTACATCAACTGTAGCTCCACCTTTTAAAGTGCTCCCGATCAACCCATACAAGTTACCGAGTCGTTGTGCTTTCATGATTACCCGTGCCCCATTAGATACCTTAAGAGCATCATCAATACCTGTGTACGTGCATCCTTTTGCCTCAAGTACACCAAGAGAAATCAGATTCTGCTTCAAATCAGGAACGTGCCTGACATCAGTCAAGGTACTCTCCACTCCATCAAACATCTTAATGCGCACCGAACCAACAACCACGACATTACAGGTAATGCCATTACCCATAAATACCTGTCCACCATCGCACTCCCTATAGCTAGTGAATCAACTCCGATGAGGAGTCATGTGAAAAGATGCTCCTGTGTCTAGCATCCACTCACCCTTAGGATCATCGTATGGTCGTCTGATCGTAGACACAGACAAAACATTACCATCACATCCACTCGATCCATCTGACGTGGCAGCATTGGCCTTCCTATGTGAAGCCTCAGAATCTTCTCTCTTTGATTTATGGTTTTCACAATCCTTCTTCACATGTCCTTCATTCCCACAGTTCCAACACTTTACCTTTCATTTGCCCTTGCGCTTGAATTTGGACCTAGAACCTGAAGAACCTGTACCTTGTTCAGAATTCCTACCCCTTGTAAGCAGTGCCCCAAAAGATATTCCTATGTCGACATTAAGCTTTCTCATAGCCTTCCCTTGAAGGGCCAAGATAATGGTGTCGACACTCAGGGTTTTATTTGTTGAGCACATTATGTCCTTGAATGACTCATAAGACGCCGGAAGAAAATTCAGCAATATACATGCTTGTTCTTCATCTTTCATCACTTCCTCCATATCCAGTAATTTGCAAACTAATTTATTAAAGTTGCTAATATGAGCCTCCAGATCTCCACCCTCTGTTATCTTGAAGTTATACCATTGTCGCTTCAAGTGTAGGCGATTTTCAGAGGATTTTTTCACATAAACATCCTCTAACTTCGCTCATAACTTAGCCGCAGTTTTCTCCCTAATGACATTGTAGAGAACCTCATCCGTGAGACATAAACGGATCGATGATAAAGCCTTCTTATCAAGAGTATTCCATTCATCATCAGTCATAGTAGACTTTCGCTCCTCAAGAGCACCATCTTCGCCTTGCTTGATTAAGGAACTTATCATCTTGATCTTTTATAACTCAAAATTATTTTTCCCTGAGTACTCAATATCATACCTAGTGCTTGCCATTATTACTAATCCCTCAGATTCAGATCTGTGCCCCAACGATTGCTCTGATACTACTTTTTGGGGATTTGTGTTGCGGAATCACACAAATCTAGATCTAGGATAGCAATCCAAGAGCACCAAGCACACACGAGAACACAAAGATTTAACGTGGAAAACCCTTGTGGGAAAAAACCACGGCACAAAGTGACAGATCTCTACTATGAAAGCATAAATTACAAAGAGAGAGGACTTAACCGATTTGAACAACCTCGAATCTCATCCTTGCTACACTCTTTAATAACCCTAGAACCCTTTAGGAGACCTTAGAATACCTTAGAATAGCCCTAGGGACCCCTATTTATAGTTTAGGTAACTCCGCTTATGCACCGTCTTTGGAAAAGTCCGGAAACCGCCTCACGACTGGTCGAGCATCATGGACTAGTCGAGCCATCCCCTCGACTGGTCGAGCATCACGGACACCCAAAACACAAGCTCTCTGGACTTTGAGTCGAGCGGGCCTCGACTAGTCTAACAACCCACTCGACTGGTCGAGCCAGGCCCTCAACCGGTCAAGCCTGCCAAAACAGATTTAAGACATCTGTTCTGACAACAGGGTTGGCTCAAAGTTTCAACTGGGTATTTAAATGAACACAAATGCCTCTATGCATGGGAAAGGTTTTCAGGATAAACTCTGTTTTACCCATTTAAAAACTGAGTTGGCAAAGTGGCCACGCCTCAAAATTTAGCCAAGTCGAGTCAACCGGACTGGGTTTCGAGTTAACTTATCGATTTTTGGAACTACAGTTGCAAATTTAAACCCCACACAAAGGACTCATACTTTTTTTTTTCTCCTTTGAGCATTTGATGTAGAGCAGGTCGTGGACACTTTCATGGCAAAGATGGACCAGAGAAGGCCCAATCGGAAGCGGAAATGATCTGGACTGTCAGAACCTTAAAACAGTCATATCTTGCAAACCAGAATGAGTTTTTCGACGCATCATATATGATTTTGGGGTAAGAGATTCCATCAGATCGACAGTCAAAAATCTCTTTTATTTTCGTTTTTACTGTAAATAGCAAGTTTTAGTGGCATATAACTTTTGATCCTTTGAGTTGTAGGAGTCGTGCCCAACATGAAAAGGGCTTAGAAAATTTAGGAGAATAAGGTGGTTCGGCCTAATTGGACACTTACTATTTTTGGCCGAAAACCATGTAGTTTAGTAGGAATGGAGATCGTCTATGAATAGTAAGTTTACTATTTATAGTAAGTCACGTTTTTAGGGAGTTGGAGTCTAAAACTTCGTCCTAGGTTTGAGCTCATTATTTAAAGGATTGTAATTTCATTTTTTAAAAAAAATTTATTTATCATCAATCAATTTATTTCAAATTTAATTATTAGAAATTATTTTTATTTTTATCCCTTGTGGATTCGAGGAAGCTTTGTGAGGAATCCAGAGAGCTCCGTGGATTTAGAGTAGTTATTCCCTGAGGAAGACGGTGATCGACCTCATCATGTCCCTCCCTGCGTCAGCATTTTGGGAAATTTTCATCTTTAAAGAGCTTTAATACATGTAGCAAACCTCTGAATGGCAGGAGTGTCTACTCGGGATTTTAGGATCGAAGACGGTGATCTACGTTACCCATCAAGTGGAATTTTTGCCTTCCTCTGACCTTATCCTGGTGAGCACTTCTCTGATTCTCTAATTTGCATTGGTTCCACAACCCCTGATAAGTGCATCCCAAATGCATTAAGAAGATAACAATCTTTGGCTTGGCAGGTAATGAGAGATGGTAGGATTACACAAGCTGGAAACTACAATGACATTCTCAATTTGGGAACAGACTTTATGGAACTTGTTGGTGCGCATAAGAAAGCCTTGTCAGCCCTTGATTCTATGGAGACAGATCCTGACTCACAAGCAAGTCATATTGTGGAAGATGGTTTGTGTGGTACTGGAAGCCACAAAGATTCTCCACACAAAGACAAAAGGAAGAGAGAGGATCAGAATGGTAAAACAGATGAAATAATCGGGCAGAAGGGGCAGCTAGTTCAAGAAGAAGAAAGGGAGAAAGGAAAGGTTGGCCTATTGGTCTATTGGAAATACATTACAATGGCTTATAGAGGAGCTCTCGTACCATTGATATTGCTGGCCCAGATTCTCTTTCAGGGTCTTCAGATTGGCAGCAATTACTGGATGGCTTGGGCGGCTCCCATCTCGAAAGATACAGGGGCTCCAGTTGAAGGCTTGGTTCTCATTCTTGTCTATGTTGCTTTGGCCATTGGAAGCTCCATTTGCATCCTTGTAAGATCGATGCTTCTTGCTACGGCTGGATATAAGACGGCGAATCTATTGTTCACTAAGATGCATATGTGTATATTCAGAGCTTCCATGTCATTCTTCGATTCCACTCCAAGCGGACGAATCCTCAATAGAGTAAGGGGACTTATTTAGTATTTTGAGGTTGCTACAACCATACATCTTTAAGCAAGCTGCCTTTATCCTTTACAGGCATCAACTGATCAAAGTGCAGTAGATGTAAACATTCCCCCTCAAATTGGGGCATATGGCTTTTATATCATTCAGCTGCTGGGAGTTATTGCTGTAATGTCTCAGGTTGCATGGCAGGTTTTCATCATTTTCATCCCCGTTATTGCAACCAGCATTTGGTATGAGGTAATGCCTGTAGCTGGGTCTTCTTCTTGTTGAATATACAAAGAGCTAAAATCACTAGATACAAAATGCATATAGCTTCGGACATATTTCTTTTTTTTTTTTGCCCTAATTTTTAGTTTTTAAAAGTATTTTTATGTTTGCTTATCTTCAAAAATGTTTTTTCCAGCTCTGTTATTTACAATCTGATCATAGATAGTTTCTATCCATAATAGAATGATGCTGTAACATGATAAATCTTCAGGTAACTTCCTATGATGTTGCTTATGTTTATTATTCCACAGCAATATTACATACCTACCGCACGAGAGCTAGCACGTCTGGTTGGAGTCTGCAAAGCTCCCATCATACAACACTTAGCCGAATCTTTATCAGGATCAACGACGATCAGGAGTTTCGATCAGGGATCAAGATTCGTGGACACGAACCTATGTCTGATTGATGGGTATTCACGACCCAAATTTCATAGTGCTGCGGCGATGGAGTGGCTCTGCTTCCGGCTGGATATGTTATCATCCATCACATTCGCTTTTTGTTTGGTTTTCTTGATATCCTTGCCAAAGGGTGTAATAGTTCCAGGTATAACTTCATTCAAGACAAATGACATGATCCTAAACTGAGGTTATCCATAGCATCTTCAGGTCTTCAGTTTGAAAATGTTGTATCGAGGGTTTGGTGATCTAGTGTGTTGATCAAATGGGCCTTGCCTAAGATCTCCAAATTGGAAGGTGCTAGCTGTTTAATCTTTAGCCTATTTTCATTTGGATATGGGCCATTATGGTTTCTATTCCTAACAGTCTATTTTATGCCACCAATGGAAGGGTTAGGATTATCCCATTGAAGAGATTGGACCATGTTTCATCCACTGTGTGATTATCATGCAAGAAGTCTTGATTGTGGAAATGTGGGCCCCAATTTTTTAAACTTAGAACCTGAGGATACTAGCCATACCCTCAGGTTGAGGATCCTGTATCCATATGTTTTTGGAATGACCTCTGACTTCTCATTGATCACAAGCATGGAGAAATGGAATGTTACTCTTTCTATGTTCTTTTCAGGCATTGCGGGCTTAGCAGTAACGTATGGCCTTAATTTAAACACGGCTGCATCTCGGGTGATATGGAATCTATGCAATCTTGAGAACAAAATCATATCTGTTGAGAGAATATTGCAATACATGGACATTCCTAGCGAACCCCCGCTTGTCATAGAAACTAATAGGCCGGACCCCAACTGGCCAACGGTAGGAGAAGTTGATATTTGTGATTTGCAGGTAATCTCAAGTCTCTTACCGTCGAAGCTTCTTTATAATTAATGATACATCGAACTCCATCTTTTAAAGCATTTGTTCTGGTGGATGCATTGAAACAACTAAAGGAAATCCATTAATTTATCTTTCTTTTATATTACATGTAATCATTCACTTGGTTCTTAACCTTGTTTTCCTATTTATATGATGCTTTTTTACCAAAGATGATGGGTTCCCTATAATCAGTTGTTGGTTAACCTACAATCATTGTTAGCATGGAAGGGGTTGTGGGTGATCCCCCAATTAATTGGGATAAGGCTTAGATGATGATCACGACGACAATGAACAGGTTGTGGGTGGTCGGTCCTCTTTTTCAACATCGTTGCTTTGTGTCTTCTTATATAATCATGCAATTTGCTTTCTTCCTTTATAATAATTCATAACATCTATTTGAAATTTTTGGATACAGGTCCGTTATGCCCCACATATGCCTCTTGTTTTGAGAGGTCTTACATGCACTTTCCCGGGCGGGATGAAGACTGGTATTGTTGGGAGGACAGGCAGTGGAAAATCCACTCTCATACAGACACTCTTCCGCATCGTTGATCCAGTTGGTGGTCAGATTCTGATAGATGGCCTTAACATTTCTACTATAGGACTGCATGATCTCCGATCCAGATTGAGCATCATCCCACAAGACCCGACTATGTTTGAAGGGACTGTGCGAAGCAACCTTGACCCTCTTGAAGAGTATACGGACGAACAGATTTGGGAGGTGTGTTTGTTTTACTATCTGCATTGCTAACAATATTTACATTTTCTTTTATCCATGGATTCCAGTACGCAGCGATTTGCTAATGTGCAATTCTTTCCTATTTTAGGCTCTAGATCGGTGCCAACTAGGGGACACAGTTAGGAGAAGGGAAGGAAAGCTTGACTCAGCAGGTTTAACTTCTTTTTTTTTTATTTTAATCTCATATTTACTTCACCAGTCTTGCTTATCATCAAAATATGGAATATGCGCACTGAGAACTTTTAGTTGGTGTTGGGCTACTCTGCTCTATTCTAATACGTGATTCCAAAGTCATGAAACCACTACTTGCATGTTTGGGTAGGCAATTCAGTTCAATCTCATGTGAAACTGTGTTGACTCAAAAGGGCCAACTTGGTTTCAGTGAGTTTTAACACCTTGCTTTGGAGTTATCATGAATTGCACGCGAAACGTCTCTAATCAGAAAATAAATTCAAATTCTTTAGGATTTCATTTACTTTTTTAGCAGGTGCTGTAGTTCCTGTGCTTCTGCTGAAGTAAGCATGATGTGGAGTTTCTATGTGGACCCAGTAGTTTTGAGATGCCTTTTGAAACCTGTAGCAGTGTTTGCATCAGCTCTTGTACAATATGTTAGAGTCTAATGCCTGATGTGAATGTCAGTGACTGAAAATGGAGAGAACTGGAGCATGGGTCAGAGGCAGCTGGTATGTCTGGGACGAGTGATATTGAAGAGAAGCAAGGTCTTAGTACTCGACGAAGCAACCGCTTCGGTCGATACTGCAACTGACAGCCTAATTCAGCAAACATTAAGGCAACAGTTTTCAGGCTGTACAGTCATCACGATAGCACATAGGATAACATCCGTTCTTAATAGTGACATGGTCTTGCTTCTTGATAATGGTTAGCAACTTGACAATCCAGCTTTCTTCTTCCATCTTTATGTCCTTTTCAAAGCACTTGATCTCTTTTTTTTCCCCTTCCTGAACAGGCCTTATTGCGGAATATGACTCTCCAACAAAACTGTTGGAAAACAAATCATCTCCATTCGCCAGACTCGTTGCGGAGTATACTGTAAGGTCAAGCTCAAGTTTTGAAAATTTAGCAAATCTATAAATGGCTGGCAATACTCAGGCTGGCTTTAGTTGATATACAACCTGATTGATTATGACAATAATGGATGTGAGTCCGTGACATCTTCTCTTTTGTGCTGTAAATACATAAGCAACTTTCTTTGCTATTTAACTGAAGGTTTAGAATACCGTTTTTTGCGTCTATGGTTACATTTACTAAATGGTATCAACCTGACAAACCACTGATTTGTTCACTTCAGTGATTGATAAAAATCGTCTAGTCAGTCAACCACTTCTTGGATGGCTCTATTAGCAATCATCCGATCCATCACCCATTTTTGTAAGTTATTAAAGTTTGGAGTGGACCTATGGTTCCCAACAGAATGTTTGCAGATTGAATGGTCAGAGAACAGCCACTTGGTGCAATTTACAACCCTTGGTTCATCAACAAGGTGGCCCATCATTTCGTTATGAAGTTTTTATTTTGCTTTTTTCTGCAGATCTCATGACTAATCTCAATCGCGGGTTGGGAATACATGGCAAGAGTAACTCACAAATGCTGGAATACATGGCAAGAATGACTCACAAATGCTGTAGAATTTCATACAGTTTTGTTTTTGTGTGATTCTGATAATACTGTAGCCTGAGTTTTGAATCTCTAGGAACTTGGTGCAGTTAAATGAAGCAATATAGTTTAGATATGAGTGAAAGGCATATCATATATATCTTGGCTTTGCTAATGAGCCTTGTGACTCATTTGGGTGTTTACACATTTTATGGCAGTTGGGATTTGCTCTTTTCAATTTCCCATTGGGACATCCCAAGTCTGACTTAAAAGCCGTTTGTATGGCAATGTGGGCTTAAGCATGCTTCGTAATTTAGGGGCTGTTTGGATCGTTAAGTTACTTAAGATAAGCTACTTATGCCTCAAGTAGCTTATCTTAGTTTTTATACTTATTAAGCAGATAAGTATGTTTGGTAAAGAACATACTTATCAACTTCTCTCTCTTTCATCTCTTTTGATGCCTCTCTTAAGCAACTTATGAAAAATAGATAAGCTTAAAAAATTAACTGAAGTGATTAAGTAATTTTAAGTAAAAAAGCTACTTATAATTAATCATAAACCAAACTTATCTGAAATAAGTCTCTTATCTACTGCTGTAAGCAGAAGAAGTAACTTATTTGGTGGTATCCAAATGGGCCCTTAGGGAGATCCATAAGTGGCTCAGCTGAACAAGGCACAAACCTTAGGATCTAAATCTTTTAGGGCCTGTTTTGGGTGCCAATTAAAAATGAGTTCATCTCATTTTTAGTTAACAGTGATATGTATTAGAGATCGTAGTGAAACTTTTTTTTTAGTTAACAGTTTTACGATGGAAAAAAGGTTCATGACGTTGGCCTTATGGGAGCTTCCTATCAGGTCAAGCTCTGTGGGTCCAACTGTAATTGTGTCGGACATCCACGTCATCAATTAGACCCACCCTTCCATGGTGGGTCATGGGCCTAAAATCAATCAAAATCTATGACTTAGGTGGGTCAGACATCTGCCCATTGAAACCTTCCTGATTGTTTGTAAAGTCCACTGAGATGCGGTTGGAAGAAACACAAATAGGAAAAGCATATTTGAAAGTTGTTATGAAGAATGTACTTGACTAGTTATCTTTAACAGTGGCACCTGACCTAATCAAATTCTCCCACGTCATGTCATCATTGAGGTTGGTGGTGTTGAGTTACCATGCAAACGGTCTCCCTGTATACATCTTCCTAACAAAGGAACCATCTCCTCATGACTGTTGTAAAATAAGGTTATACTACAATTAAGTGGGTGGGGTCCACCATAATGGAGGGCCCATACTCTGTCCATGAGCTGTGGCCCTTCAAGTTCACCCCTATTCTAAAAAATCAAACTAATCCAAAACATAGGTGGGTCACACCATAAGGAACAATTGGAATGGGAATGACTACCATTAAAATCTACTATATTGAAGGTGGGGCCCATAATGTTCTTTATAAATCATCCAATCCATTCATATGATGACCCAACCAGAATGAGGGGGTTCACATAATGTACCAAGTGGATTTTATAGATAGTGGACCACACACATGGTTGCATAAGAAGCTTATTCTATAGATGTTAAGCGAGTGATGAGAAAACACCCAGATCCATAGCTCAACTGGTGGACTGAGTGGAGATACTTCGTTTCAACACTTGAGGTCTTGGTATGGATCCCTAGTGGTGGTGGCTAACATGGAGTGTGTGTACTAACATGGGTGTATACTAACAAAAAAAAGAAGAAGAAGCAAGTGATGAGAAATAACAGTAAGGATATAAAGGTTGAGAATTACTATTGTTTAAACCACCACAATCGTGGGAAAGAGGGTTTCCAAAAACCTGTTTTCTTTTCACACACTTTCCTCGAATCCAAACATCCAATATTTAAATATTTTAAATTTATTTATTAATTTATAATATTTTTTTAATATTTAATTTTATTTTATCTGTAGAAAATGTTAAGACATGAAAATCACCCACCCCAACGAAATGTGTGACTGTGGTTCCTACCGCGCGCAGAATCTGCTTTCAATGCGTTAAATGGTCGTTATCGAAGAATCACGTGGTATTGACCGCGTATGTCTCTCATGCAGATTCTAAGTATCACGCGCATGTTGATGATCAAGATCAAAACATAGGCAAGGATCAACGATCGCTGAAGATCCGTTTATCGTGTGGTCTGGATCATCTGATCAAGAGCCTGCAAATGGATCGTGATGAAACAATAAGAGGGCCCACATGCATCAACTAATGATCCGTTGATCCGACGGTTGAGAACAACAAAACAAAGTAAACTTGAGATACAGGCAAACTAAAGGCCCACCATCACACGGTCCGAATCTATGATTGGATCATCCATACATATAGTAAAGATGCTCAAGTCAAGCCAACCAAAGTCAATCAACTGCAAATGATGCCATGAAAGTCCTCCGAGATGGCCCACTAGTTTCAAGGGAAGTATACGATCTTTGGGCAGCGTATGATGCTTAATTGGGACGCGGATTTCCTGTTCCTTACGCTGGAAACACAGGTAGGATCCACTACGATGTTTTTCAGAAATTCACCCCGTTCATCCGTTTTGTGAGTTAATTTTAGGATACGAGGGAAAAAATGAACCGGATCCAATGCTTAAGTGGGCCGATGATGTAAGAATTGAACGTCCACAGTTGAAATATTCATGGGCCACATAAGTTTTCAATCATGCTGATATTTGTGTTTTCAGTTAATCCTAATAGGAATGAGGTTATGAACGGTATAGATGGCATGTAAACATCAGCATCTACCCTGTGAGGTTTCAACGGTAGGAATTTTCCTAACCACCTTCTCCCTTAGTACGGCCCACTTGAGTCTTGAATTTTGCTCACTTATAATTTCAAATCCGAAAATGGGCTCACAAAATGGATGGACGGAGTGGATTCCTCAAAACGGATTGGCTACCTGGTGGTCGGTGCTCTGTGGGCCCATCATGTATGTGTTTCATCCATGCTGTTTATCTATTTTTCTCGATCATTTTATGCCATGAGACCAAAAATGAGATACATCCCAATCTCAAGTGGACCACATTGCAGGAAACAGTGTCGAATGAACGTCGACCATTAAAAAAATTTTGAGGGCCATAAAAGTTTTGGATGAAGCTGATCTTTGTTTTTTCCCTTCATCTGGATCTGTATGACCTAATCAACAGATTGGATGTCAAATAAACAGTACAGTGGGCCTTAGGATAATTTAAATGGCGGATATTCAATCATTATTATTTTCCTGTGGTGTGGTCCACCTGATATTTAAATCCTTCTCGTTTTTGGGTTGAGTCCCTAAAATGATCCGTAAAAATGGATGAATGGAATGGATGAAACACATACATCATGGTGGGCACACAGAGCACCGATCATCAGCCACGGGGCTGGTGACAGGGGGAGTCGCCAGTCCGTTTCCGGATTCCTCACAAACATCATCGCGGGCTCCACATAGGTTTCTAGTGCAGGAACTTTCTGCGAAAGGCTATCGCAGGGAATCCTCGTCCACACGTGGCATTCATGAATTCAAATGGAATAGCTTACGATCAGGGAAACGGATTGGCTACTCCCCCTGACACCAGCCCCGGAGCTGGTGGTCGGTGATATGTGGGCCCCACCATGATGTATGTGTTTCATCCATTCTGTTCATCCATTTTTAAATATCATTTTATGAATTTATTTAAAAAATGGGAGGGATATGAATCTCAAGTGAATCACACCACAGGAAAAAAAATAGTGATTGGATATCCATCATTTAAATCCTCCTAAGGCCCGATTTACTGTTTATTTGACATCCAATCCGTTGATTAGGTCATAAAAAACCAGATGAAGGGATAAAACAAAGATCAACTTGATCCAATACTTTTATGGTCCCCAAAAAGTTTTTAACGGTCGAAGCTAACTAAACACTGTTTCCTGTAATGTGGTCCACTTGAGACTGGGATATACCTCATTTTTTTGGTATTACCATAGATTGATCTAAAAAAATAGATGGACGGAATGGATGAAACACATACATCATGGTGGGCCCACAGAGCACCGACCACCAGCTCCGGGGCTGGTGTCAGGGGGAGTAGCCAATCCGTTTCCTACGATCAGGTCCTATCCCCGCCCAGACGAAATCGGATTGCGTACTGAGGTACTAGTACGCTGTTATCGTACTGAGTAAACTCTGTTGGGCCCACAGTGAATGTATGTGGTTTATCCACACGGTTCATCCGTTTTTTCAGCTCATTTCAGGGGTTGAGCCCAAAATTGAAGCTTATCCAAAGGTCAAGTGGATCATACCACAGGAAACAGTGGAAATAATGATTTCCACCGTTGAAACCTTGCTAGGCCCCACAGTGATGTTTATTTGTCATCCAACCTTCTTATAAGATCACACAAACATGGATGAATGGAAAATACAAATATAAGCTTGATCCAATGCTTCTATGGTCCCTAAGAAATTTTCAACGGTAGACATTCAATTCACACTGTCTCCTGTGGTATGGTCCATTTTGGCTATTTATATGCTTCAATTTTGGTATAAGGCCTAAAATCGTCTGGTAAAATATGTGGACGGATTGGATAAAATACATAAAATATAGTGGACCTCACACAGTTTACTCAGTACGCAATCAGCCTGATCGTTCCGGGCAAGGTTCTGTAGGCCCACTGTGATGTAAGTGTTTTATCCACGCGTTCATCTCTTTTTTCGGAACATCTTAAGGTATGATTATAAAAATGAAACAGGTCGACAGCTCCAGTAGACCACACCGAAGGAAGCTGCGGTGATAATGACACCCGCAGTTGAAACCTTTCTAAGGGCCACCGGGATGTTTTTTTACCCTCCAACCTATTTATGATGTCATTTAGACGTGGATGAAGTTAAAAAACAAATATCAGCTTGATCCTAAACTTCTTCGGCTCCCAAGAAGTTTGTAATGGTGGTAGTTAAATCTCCACTTTATGGTCCACTTAAGACCGTACCTACCTCATTTTTTAGCTCCTACTTTAAAATGATCTGATAAAAGCGATGATAAAAAACTTACATCACAGTGGGTCCCACAGAGCGCTGCCCGGATGGATTAGTAATCCGTCCAGGTAGGGTAGGACGCAATCCGCGTCCCAATCCGAAAGTCAGATTAGTCGATACTAACCTTTGATTGGTGGACCCTTTTTATCTTAAATAGGAAAGAGGGAGATTTTCATATCAACCGTTCGTTCACCAAACCTCATCGTTTTATGCTCGTATAAAAGTAATTTTTGTTTACGACACATCTGATCTGGTACACATAAATCCGCGTCCGTTTTATGCATCTCCATAATCGGGATTGCGTACTGACACTTCACGATCGCTACTGGACGGTACTCTTTGGCTCCACAATGATATATATATGTATTTATCCATGCCATCTATCCATTTTAGATCATTATTTTAGGGATGAGCCCAAAAATGAGGTTGATCCAAATCTCAGGCGCACTAATCACACCATAGGAAAACAGCGGTGATTGAACGTTCACCATTAAAAAATTCCCAAGGCCCACTGTAATGCATTGTATATCCTCTGGGTCATCCGTTTTGTCAGTTTATTTTAAGGCATGCCCCAAAAATGAAGCAGATAAAAATTTCAGGTGTACTTAGAGGTGGGCATCGGTCCTGTTCTGATCGGATCCGGGCCAACCCGATCAGAACCGAAATATCACTCGGCTTACCCGAATCCGAACAGATCCGTTACCGGATCTGCACCATTTGAATCGGACAGATCCGAAAGATGGATTGGCTGATCCGATCAGTGCCCGACTCGGCTTTCCGATTGAGCTAGGTTCCGAACGGTCCAGATGTAATTTATCAAGTATCAACTGTATAGTATTGGAGTGGTTGTGTATCAAGCGTCATACAAAGCCAGAGTACCATACAGAAAGGGTTTAAAAGCAAATTTACTTTTCAATGTCTCTGTCTGTCTCTCTCTCTCCTTCTTTCCTGGTATTTTTCTTTTCTTTTCTACCCCAAATGGAGCTCACGGATCGTCAGTCGATCGGACTCCATCGGTACGATACAACTCTCTCTCTCTCTCTCTCTCTCTCTCTCTCTCTCTCAATCTCTCGATTGTAATGGTGCGGAAGCACTCATCCTTTAAAAAAAAAATTTGGGTGCGAGAGATTAATGGCTGAAATGATTTTTATTTTTATTTTTTTGATATTTTTTTTGGATCGGATCCAATCGGATCGGATCTGGTCGGATTAGGCCTAATCCGAATCCGAGCCGAAAAGAATTCGGATCTGGATGGTGCTACCCGATCAGCACCGATCCAGACCGTCGGTTCTGTTCTGATCGGGTAGGATCGGGTCTGATCGGGTCGAATCCATCGGATCGAGTCTATTTTGCCCACCTCTAGGTGTACTACACCACCTGAACCAGTAGTCATTCTTTCTCCGTGGGGCCCACCTCTATGCTGCCAGGATTGGGCCTCTCTCTCCTTATATTAACTTCCATCTTCACTCCAAAATTCAACAAACGACTCAATACGATGAGCTCACTCTCTAACAAACGCATGTGCCAACCTGGCATATATATATATATATATATATATATATATATATATATATATATATATATATATATATATATATATATATATATATATATATATATATATATATATAGGACATCAGAACCGTCTATGGAGTGGGGCTCAATGTATAGATCATCCGGCCATAAATTCAGGCCAGTCAACTCTGTAATAACTTCAATCTTCCAACTACGCAGCAGAATCAAGAAGCTAGTTATAAGACGATCAGAAAGATTGATGGAAAAACTGCATTTCTAATGGGACTCCACACGTGTGTATAGGTCCACCCATGTGTCAACATGTGATGCGTGTGCATGATCCACGATGTCCATAAGGTGGACCATCCTATCATCAGGTAGACCACAATCTACAAAACAAATAGATGAAAAAAATAAACCTTGGCCAAACTTACTGGAGCAGTCCATGTGCCACGTGTATAGAGCCTAGTTGTCGGGTGGCTGTAGGGGGGGTGGAAGTATCATGGGTCCAGAGAGCGAGAGAGGTCAAGATGGTCCTGAAAGCAATGGCTAGAAAACGCATAAGAGCAAATCGTTTTCAACTACCGATGAGTTTGAGAATAAGCATGCATGAAATAGATTTTGGCTGGAAACCGCGTGAGAGCGAGTCATTTTCAACTTCCAATGAGATTAGTAGAAGCTCGCTCCATTGTCGATTCCAATTGCATTGTTAGACGTACTCAAGTGACGTCACCAAGTTATGTGGGCCCTACAATGATGTATGTTTTGTATCCAGACCGTCTATACATTTAGAGATCATTTTAAGGCATGATACAAAGAATGAGGCAGAGCCAAGGTTGGAGTGGACCCCACCACAGAAAACAGTGGACAGAGTGACGTCCACTGTTGAAACCCTCCGAAGGTCCACTATAATGTTTTTTTGAGATCCAACCTATTCACGTATTAAAGCAAACATGAAAGAAGGGTAAAAAAAACAAATATCAGCTTGATCGAAAGCTTTTGTGGCCCTTAGAGCTTTTTAACTGCGGGTGTCACTCTCCCACTATTTTATGTGGTGGGGTCCACTAGAGCTTTGGATTTGACTCATTCTTTGAATTATTTCCTAATATGATCTCTCCAAATGGACAAATACAAAACATACTTTACTGTGGGGCCCACCATTATGTATGTTTTGTATCCACTCTTTCCATCCTTTTGGAGAGATCATACTAGGGAGTAGAACTGGGCATGTTTGACCCGATCCTGTGGATCCGACCTGATTCGAACTTAACTGAAGGCCTGGATTGGTGTGGATCGAGTAGGGTCATCAAAATCTGACAGTTTTTTTGGATCGAGTTTGGATTGTGGTCAATTCGGACCGATCCGATCTGATTCGACCCGATTCGAATAGATACATGCACAACACACAAGTCAGATGACAATGAGGATTTGGTTGCTTTGGAGAGGATGCTCTGCCCTGCAATGGAATATGTTGTAGTAGAAGCTGTTTTGGTTGTTGCTGGGAAATCTTTGGTTTTGCTACTCTTGGCGATGGGCTTGCTGTCAAAGCAAATGGTTGTTTTGCCAAGAACGGTTGACTTAAACGAGAAGGATGTTCTAGCTGTCATCGGCAGAAGTAAACCCATGGTTACTGCTCCTGAAAACAAGGATGATGATGAGGATGATGATGGAGGTGAGGATGAGTGTAGGAGGGGTGGCAAAAAATGGCAAAAAATGTGGTAGCTTTTGAGGATTTCGTTCCTCTAATGGCAGAAAAGCTTGGAGAAGAAGGTCTTATGGACCGATCCGAATTGTGCCCAACCCGATCCGACTCGGTTTTCCTGACCGAGTCGGACTCGAATCAGATCGGGCTAGCCGTGCATCGAATCGGTTCGAGTTAGATATCCCGGACTCGGTCCTATATCAGATTGAGTTTGGGTTACGCTATATAGATTTCGAACCGAGTCGAGTTGGGCCCAATCTGATCCGACTCGGTCCGATGCCCAGCTCTACTAGGGAGCAATCCCAAAAAATGATTCATATCCAAAGCTCCAATGGACCCACCATGGAAAATAGTGGGGAAAGTGATGCTCACCATTAAAAACTTCAAAGGGCCACGAAAGTTTTCAATCAAGCTCATATTTTTGTTTTCCTTTCTTTCATGTCTATGATAACTTATGAAAAAGTTGGATCTCAAATTAACATCATGGTAGACCTTAGGAAAGTTTCAATGGTGGGCATCACTCTCCCCACTATTTTCTGTGGTGGGGGTCCACTACTGCTATGGATCTGACTCATTCTTTGTTTCATATCCTAAAATGATCTCTCCAAATGGATAGATGGTGTGGATACAACACATATATCATGGTGGGCTTCACGGAACTTGGCGACGTCACTTCGGTAGCAGTAGGGCTACTCAACCTGGTCAGCAGCTAATTTGCGTCCGGCTGGCTTACCTTGTCTAAGCAAGTGTTCGGATGCATAAAATCATTCAATGACATGGATAATTATAATGATTATGCTTTCTGATACTATTCACAAATAAATTAATAATTAAAAAATAAAAATAAAAACTTTTGACTATCTGATATATAAATTCCCTGCTCCTTATTTAGCTTTTATCAAAAAATAAAATTAAAAATTAAAAAATTAAAAAAAAAATCTGGCTGATTCAAATTAATCTTAAGTAAGCCACTATAAAATATTATTACTAGGACCTCTAAATTCACATGGTATGGCTCAAGGGGAGTGGATTAGGTGTTTTTCAGGTATTACCTTGACCATGTAAGGCCCACCATGATGTATTTGTTGTACATATAACTATGTTTGTTCATATATTTTTCCATCTCATCTTAGGGCGCAATCCCAAAACTTAAGGAGATCCAAATTTCAGGTGGACCATACTTTTGGAAACAGTTGTGAATCACCATTAAAAACTTTTTGTCGTCAACAAATGTTTTGGATCAAGCTTATCTTTGTATTTTCCCTTCATCCATGTCTGATTGAAGTTATCAACAAGTTAGATGGCAAATAAACATTACAAAAACTTTATATGGACCCTAATAATGGTGAGGCATTCAATCACCACTGCTTCTTGTGGTGTGGTCTACATGAGATTTGGATTTGCTTAATTTTTGAGATGACATTCTAAATGGATTAGAAAATAGATAGACAGTGTGGATATACAATACATAATCAATGTGAGCACCACGGAAGGTAACAACTAATTGGCTCCCCTGAGTTGAATGGGATGGATGGCTTACAAACAACTCAGTAGGCCTCAAACAAAATTAATGGTGGGTGTTCCATCTCAACCTTTTTCTGATGGCATGGGTACCTAAGTTTTGGGCAGTCATGCCTCTTGGCTTTAGATTACAAACAAGGTGGTTTAATTGGTAGATAGGGTAGGTTCAACCATGGCAGTCATGCCTCTTGGCTTTAGATTACAAACAAGGTGATTTAATTGATAGATAGTGTGGGTTCCACCCACATTGCTTTATAGACTTGGTTCTTACTAGAGGTGTCCATGAGTTGAATCGAGTTTAGCTGGGCATAGCTTGAACTCGGCTAGGCTCGGTCCTTGAGTCTAACTAGCCAGCTTCGCTTGGTTCAGTCAGCGGCTCAAGCCAATTCGAGCCGAGTTCGAGTCAAGATCGAGACTGGTTCGCCTGTGCAGCATTTCATAAATACATGGATTATACCTTCAAAATCTCACCACATGTAAAACAACAGCAGTGGTTTTCCAGGTATTTCATCAAATACCTTATAAGCAACATAAAAATCAAGAAAAAAAGGGTATTTGTTTCATATACATACCTTTCTTGTCATCAGCCACCCTTCATTAAGTCATTTCATCAAACATTTGGCGAGCAACATCAATATCAAAGCAACAAAGTCATCGAACTGGTTCGATTCGAGTTGGGTTCGATCCGAGCCGAGTCAAGCTTGGTCTAGCTCGAACTCGTTCGAAATTTTTTCGAGCTCAAAAAATCAGCTCTACTTAGCTTGAACTCAATTTTGAACCCAGTCAAATCGAACTTTTTCGAGTTGAGTTGAGCAAGCTAACCGAGCTAACTCAGTTCGTGTACAACCCTAGTTCTTACCAACGTGGTGGTAAATTTAGATAATAAGTGAAAATGTCATTTCTATCTAAACGAATGAAAATCTCATTTCTCATTAAATAATTTTTATTTCGAATATGTGATAAATGTGAATAAATTTTAATTATTAATGAAGTATATAGTTTTCTTTACCATTCAAACACTACAAAACATCAAACAAATAAATTGGAGATTGCACTTTGATAATTTCATTTTGAAACGGATGGTGAAGAAGGAAATTGCATTTTAATAAATTCTACATTTTGAAATCAATAATTGCAATTGAATTAGCATCGAACCAACATTATCAACTATATTTTAGAATATAGTGTTATCTTATGGACCACACCAGTATACATCAGGTAGCAATAAGGACCCCTTAGTCAATATATAAAGCAGTCATGGGGTGACGACTTCATGGAAAAAGATCAGACTCCAATGTTAGTCCTCACAAATAAAAACGGTAGTGACTCATCGTCTCAAATGCAGCTTGGTCAAGGGAACGGATTGGCTACTCCCCTGCCACTAGCCCCGTGGTTGGTGATCGGTGCTCTGTGGGCCCCACCATGATGTATGTGCTTCATCCATTCCGTTCATCCATTTTTAAAGATCATTTTAGGCATGCTGCCAAAATTGATAGGAGTATAAATGTCAGGTGGACCACATCACAGGAAAACAATAGTGATTGGATATCCACCATTAAAATTCTCCTAAGGCCCACTGTACTGTTTGTTTGACATACAATATGTTGATTCGGTCATACAGACCCAGATGAAGGGAAAAAACAAAGATCAGCTTGATCCAAAACTTTTATGGCCCCCAAAAAGTTTTTAATGGTTGAAGTTCATTCAACACTATTTTTTGTAATGTGGTCCATTTGATACTGGAATATACCTCAGTTTTGGTCTCATACCATAAAATGATCCATAAAAATAGATGAACGGCATGGATGAAACACATACATCATGGTGGACCAGAGCACCAACCACCAGCCTGGCTGGTGACATGGGAGTAGCCAATCAGTTTCCTTGGTCAAGGAGCATATGTGTAGTATATTCCCTCATCGTAAACATAAAAGGGGAAAGATGCACAGATGGTACAGGAGCTATATAAAGCCACCTGATCGGGGAAGCGGATTGGCTGGTGTACCACACACTAGCTATTTAGCTGGTGTAGTATGTCAGCAAGTTTTGTGGTCCCATCATGAGGTATGTGTTATATCCATACCGTCCATCCATTTGGCGAGTTTGTCTTAACGCTTGAGCCGAAAAATAAGACAGATATAAAGATCAATTGGACCACATTGCAAAAAGAAGTGGGGATTGAATGTCTACCATTGAAACCTTTTTGGGGTCACAGAAGTTTCAGATCAATATGAAATTTGTTTTTCCTTTTCATCCATGTATTTTTGACCTTATTAATAGATTAGATAGAAAATAAATGTTAGGGTGAGCCCTACCTGGAAATCATTATCCTCGCTGCTATTTTTGGTGTGGTCCATTTAATCTTTGTATGTGATTCATTTTTTATATAATCCTCTAAAATAATCTCTAAAAATAGATAAATGATGTGGATATAATAAATACATTATTGTTGGGGCCACATAACTTTAATCTCCTTTGAACGGTTCTCAGAGCTGGAGAAGAGAAAAAACTCGAACCCTTGACCAGGTGTTGAAACTCGTAAAGAGTCTACCACGGGAGCAAGAGTAAGGACCCGATCAGCTTGTTTAATTAAGTAGGGAGGTGGTTGCACGCAATGCTAACTGAACTTGTTCAGATAGGTTGTGGGACATTAGAAGTATGGTGACGGTTGACCGACCGTTTATGGGACCCACCGTGATGTTTGTGAAAATCCAAGGATGGCCCCAATATATTTTAATTCATTTTTTGTCCTATACTCTAAAATGATATGATAAAACAGATGGACGGATTGGATAGTTACAGTTAGCACCCTGATCCTGGCTCAAGTGGTAGACTGAGTGAAAGATTCCTCGTTTGAACACGGAGGCCTCTTATCAATCCCTAGAGACTTGACAGTGGGGTGTACTAACAAACTTAACTTTAAAAAAAAAAAAAAAACAGTTATCTAATCAAAATAAGATAAACCTGTCAGACATTTTAATTTTAGACAGTGTATGTCGCATGTACGATGTCCTTGGTGGTCCACCTGAGATTTAAATCTGCCAGGAATTGGATTTGTTACTCAGTATGATTTCATCGTACTGAGTAAATTCAGTTGGGCCTACAGTGAATGTAGGTGGGTTATCCGTGCCATCCATTTGTTTTTTAAGATCATTTTAGTAGTTAAGTTCAACATATAAGTATGTCCAAAGCCCAAGTGGACCACACCACAGGAAACATGGATGAAAGTAAAATACAAATATCAGCTTAATTCAAAACTTCTGTGGCCCTCAAGATAGTTTCAACGGTATAATTTCAATTCACACTGTTTCCCGCGGTGAGGTCCAATTGAGAATTAGACATACTTTGTTTTTGGGCTCAAGCCCTAAAATTATATGTTAAAATGGATAGACACGCAATCCACTTCCGATCTACCTGAGGCGTGGCAGACTCGTTGGTTGGACATAACATGTCCTACATTGTAGGAGCAGACTTGAAGCTCTGGGCACCTTAAAAAATGGTGAAGGCTCTGCAAATATGCGCATGGCATAGCTATAAAGCAATCTAGGCGGTCCAAAAACTAGACTCAGCTATGGATGGAGCATAACCTAAAAATCTTAATCAAAAGTTAGTATTGATAGTATGTGGAAATGTGAGCCCTCAAGATTTGACAGTCTACATGATATGTAATTTTTACGGAGCCGAAGATGAATAGTCCAGATCCAGCGGTTTGCCTATCTACTGCTAGAGTAGATGAGTCTAATTGCTCCTTTGATTCTACAATATAGATGACCTCGAATTATATGGTTTAAATCTTCCCGAGAGTTATTTAAGTGGAATCAATCAATCAAGTTGCTTATCTTTTTATTTCCGTTTGAACTACTCACTATTTTATCCTTAACAATCCATTTCATGGCCATTAATTGAATGGCTAGAAATGCTTAATCAGAGTGATTTGACAGATGTCATCCATCCACCATGGCACCACATTTTGACCCATTGTAATTGCAGCACCAGTGCCACGTGTGAGGATGATAAGTCATTTCCAACTTTTAAAATGTGAAAAAACTAATGGAAGATTATAACACGGGCCATGAGTTATGAAGACTTATATAATCATACCCAGGCAGCAGCGTGTGACCTTGATATGCAGGTATTTCTGCATGTGGCATACATTATCCCAAATGTATATATGTTTTATACGTGATGTTCATCTAGTTTGGATAATTATTTTAAGGCATGAGACCACGAATGAAGTGGATTGAAATCTTAAGTGGACCACACCACGGGAAAACGGTGGTGATTGAAGGCCTACCATTAAAAACTTTCGTAGTGCCTAAGAAGTTTTTAATTGTGGGCATTTAATCATTAATGTTTATTGTGGTGTGGCCCACTACGGATTTAGGTCTGTCTCATTTTTTGAATGATCTAAAATGAGCTTAAAAAATGAATGGACGGTGTGAATAAAACATATACACTAATTATGATAGGCCCCTATGCAGCATGTATGTGTTCGATGCTGAGACGATCTTGTGGCCCCTCATATCTTCAAGCGTACTCAGCACGGTAGATCCAAATCTCAAGTGAACCACGCTGCAGGAAGCATGGGGATTGGATGTCTGCCATTGAAACCTTTCAGAAGTTTTAGATCAACCTGATATTTGTTTTTTCCCTTCATTAAAGTCCGTGCAACCGCATGAGCAGATGTGATGAAAGATAAATATCATGGTGGGCCCTACGAATATTTTAAGGTAGGAATCATTGTCCCAATGTTATTTTTGGTGTGGTCTACTTAAGCTCTGAATATGACTCATTTTTGGGTAATGTTTTATCAACCCACTGCTATTTTTGGTGCCGTCCACTTAAGTTTTTAATATGACTCATTTTTTGGGAATGCTCTGAAATGAATATTGCCAATGGAATGGCAATGTGGATATCATAAATACATCATTGTGGGGCCCACTTAACTTTGATCTATATTCCTGGCTCGAGGACCTGACACTCTCCCCCTCGCAAGCCACGTACACACACCAATTGCAATCCGCTTCCGTTCCGGTGGACTCCTCCATACGTCCTCACGGTGCTTGTGCATGAAGTAGCTGAAACAGTGGCAAAACGGCAAAATGAGAGGGCAGTGTCCCCATTTGGAAATCGGATTGCATACTGAGTTACTTAGTATGCTCTTATCGTACTGAGTAAACTTTGTTAGGCCCACCATGAATGTATTTGGTATATCTATGCCATCCATCCATTTTTCCATCTTATTTTAGGGGTTGAGACCAACATTTAAGCATACCCAAAGATCAAGTGGATCGTACCACAGGAAACAGTTGGAATAAGGACTTCCACTGTTTTAACCGTTTTGGGGCCCACGGTTATGTTTATTTCTCATTCAACCTGTTAATAAGATCATACAGACATGGATTAAGGGAAAACACAAATATGAGCTTGATCCAAAACTTCTGTGACCCCTAAGTAATTTTCAACGGTAGATGTTCAGTTCACACTGTTTCCTTTGGTGTGGACCACTTGAGGTTTGGATATACTTTCTTTGTAGGCTCAAGCTCTAAAATTATCTGGTAGAGTGGATGGACGGAGTGGATAAAACACATAAATCACGGTGGACCCCACATAGTTTACTCAGTATGCTCACCGTATTGAGTTAGTCAGTACGCAATCCGCGTCCCCTCATTTGGCATAAAAATCAATGGTGATTGAATGTCTTACCATTAAAAATTCCAAAGGACCCATCCTAAGATTTTCGTAATGTTCATTTGCAATCCAAACTATTGATAATGTCAAAATGATCTGAATAAATGGAAAATAGAAAGATCAGATTGATCCAAATCTTTTGTGGCCTCAAAAGTTTTTAATAGCCATTCATCACTGTTTCTAGAGGTATGGTCTACCTGAGATTTGGATATGCTTAAGGTTCCGGATCACATTTTAATATGAGATGATATATATATATATATATATATATATATATATATATATATATATATATATATAGGCCCCACGCCGTTAGAGTAACATTGAGGGAAAGATACCCATTTCAACACCGAGGTCTTGAATTGACAAAGGGTGTACTGACAAGCTAACAAAACAAAAAAAGTAACACTCACTATGTAACAGCTAAACTGCTCCCAGTATATACAGCCAACCAAAGGTAAAACTGACTTTTATCCTGTTGATGGCCCAACCAGCTACGCAAGCGCTGGTGTAGGCAGCTGCAGGATGTATGTGAAATGGGTAGATGGGTTATGAAAAATAGGTTAAAAGCAAGAGATTTATGATCCATAGATAAAAAGTATGCTGTAGTGGAAAAACCCTTTTAAGGGGGGAGAGGTTGTCCTTAGAAACTTGAGAGAAGATACAATGGTCACTGGCTAAGGGAGAGTTATTTTGGTACCGTGTTATACCATGACTACGTATCAAGTTACAAGATAAACATATGTGGTTATCTTATGTAAGGGGATTAATGATGAGTACACCACATTTGCATAAATGGATCAATGTTAAATTTCTAAACCAAGAAACTCATTATGCCTAGATTATGATTGACTTAAAAGTACATCAATCTGAATAACCCTTAGATATGCAGATGTATACAAAAAATAAAAAAAAAATCAAGGTCTTAATTACATGTGCTTTGATGCAGTTCATGATGTCATCATGTGACTAATAAAAGTAGGTGTAGATTACTTGGCCCTTAGATCTGAGTCGCCAGATCTTCTAACCCTTGGCCCATTTTCATCTTTTGAATTTAGTCTTGTTCATGTAAGGAGAACAAAGAAACTTGGGTGCATGCGTCAGGTGTTGTATTTTGTTTTAAAATAATATTAAAATTTGATTTTTAAATTTTCAGTGGTTTCCCTCTACTTTAAATTTTGGTGTTTTTGAGGTTTGGGTTTTGTCCCACATTAGATTTGACAAAGGATAATATCTTTTATATATATATATATATATATATATATATATATATATATATATATATATATATATATATATAAAAGATAGGCTGGGGCTTGTGAATTTGGTCCGGTGGGAGGCTATGCCAATAGCTCTAATCTAAGTCATTGACCACACACGCGTGTTGAGTCGAGCCGAGCCGAGCCGTGCCGTGTCGTGCCATGCCGAGTCCGAGTCCGTTTCTGTGTCCGAGTCTGTGTCCGTGTCCGTGTGTGAGACGGGACGAGACGAGTTGGGCTGGGTTGAGCGTGGGTGCGGGCGCGGGTGTGGTGTGAGTGTACTCGCGTGAGTTTGTGTGTATGGGTACTCGCGGGACTTTATTTGCGAGAGTATACTCGCACTTGCGCATTTTTATTTTAAACTAGAGAGGTGTTTCCGTTCTGGTTGGTCGCACCTATTGGGTTTAAACCCAATGGACCTAACCCTTTATAAAGGGTGCTTATGCACCACTTCGGAGTCTATATAAAGACGTCCAATTTATGTTTGAAAATACGAAAAATCTTTCTCTTATAAAACGCTCTCTGATATTCGGTTTTAAGCATTTTGATTACTGAGTTCATCGCTGAATCAACTCAACACTTTCGGGTTAAACTGTAAGTGGTTTGAGCCCATGTACAGTGAGTGCACTGCTGGGACCGGGTCATAGTCGTTGTATCCTTGAGGTCGATTGCTTTGGAAACCTGTTGCACTTGGGATGCCATCCAAGCTAAGGGAAGCAAATTCGATTTCAAGGCGAGTAACTCAGTTACGCCTCAACTCAATTCAATAAATTCTCTTTCTCAAAAATTTTATTTTCTTTTTTGGTTCTCGATTTTAATAGTCTATTTAATTCAACCAAATATTTCAACACTGGGTTGAGGTTTAACCTGGGATTGGCCTGATCTCAAGAGAACCCAACCCACAGCTAAAGCGAGCCTAAGCTCTGGGCGGGGATCAATCATGTTGTGTATATGACATCCAACCCATGCATAATAAAATCCCCTTCATGGTCATGGGATACCCCATAAAGGCCCATATATACTATCGTTAGGTGAGCACTATCATAGTAAACAATGTACAACTATTCCAAAACCTCTAAATTTATGCAGTGGCCGTATGATGGTTGGATCAACTTAATTTTTGTATGAGTTGGATGGTACGTGCATCTTTCATGATGGGGTTCAGTAGTATTGAGCATGTACATCTTCCATGATGGAGCATCTAATTCATGATGCCAACACACGCTGCATATGTAGGACTGAAAGGGCCACGTGCCGTTGGAGCATCTAATTCATGATGCCACACGATTGTATAATTACCCGATGCCGTAGGATCTGAATGGGCCACATGCCATTGGAATAAATGCCGCTCACACAAAGCAAGTTTGAAAGTTGTTTGGTAGAGTAATCACATGACTAAGTTCATCTTTGACAGCATAGCATCCCTTAACTCGCACCACATCAGAAGGCCGGTGGGGTCAAGGTATATATACATCTTCCAAAGAAAGAGGCCAATTCCTCTACAAATATGGTAAAACGTATTTATATTACGGTAAGGTGTGTTGGGTCCAACATGATGGAGGGCCTACATCTACTCCATTCATAAGGTGTGGTCCTTCAAGTTCACCCTTGTTCCAAAAAATCAGATTGATACAACGTATAGGTGAGTCACACCATAAGGAACAATTGGAATGGGAATGCGCATCATTAGAATCTACCATGCACACCCTGGTCCATAGCTCAAGTGGTAGACTGAGTGGAAGATACCTTGTTTTCAACACTGAGCGCGGGTTAGTTATTAACAGGTTGAATAAAGGCACTCGCTGCTTAACATATGGGTTGCATCCACACCGTTCATCCATTTGAAGAGACCAATTTAAGGCATGATCCAAAGCATGAGTTAGATGTAAATCAAATTAATACATGATCTAAAGAATGAGTCATATCTAAAGGTCAGGTGGACTCCACCATAAAAATCAGGAATTTGAATAGCCACCTTTGATGCAAAAATCTGGTTCACCCTCCCTGAACTGTTAGACCTTTACACACCTACACAAGGAGAAGACAAAGGACACCCTGAACCCTTTAGTGCCAAAGTTAGGCTAGGAATCTAGGTTTGGTAATATTGAGGGCTTTTGGGCGAGAGATTCTATGTACCTTTTCATGTAGATGAGGCTTCTTATTTGTAGTGTAAGTAGGCTAGAGATGGTTCTCGATCTTAAGCATAATCTTTGCGTAAGTTTCTCAACCATTACGCGGGATTTGCGTAGGTGTTAAATGTTGACATGGTCGACCTTAGAATCGCACAATGGATGGTTGAGGCCGACCCGAGTTGTGCCCTTGAACAGATAAGTGTTGTTGTTGACCTAAGCCAAGCCCTCGATTAATCAAGACGAGGCTGAGTTGTGTTGAGCCATATCAATCGAGCTGATCTCCATGGTCGCCTCAGAGTGAGTTTCTACACTGGTCATCATGGGTTAGTTCTTCATGTACCTCGATCTGTCTGTGCTCCGAACATAGGGAGTGAACCCATCTCCTCGACGATACTTACCACTCTTGATGGACCATCCCCTTGATCTCGCCAAGCCAATTGGTCTTCTGGTCATATACATCTAGACATCTCTTAGAGATGTATAGATAAGCTTGGTCGAATTTCGGATAGATAAGCTTGGTCGAAGTCTCAAAAATATACGGTGTCGAGGACTAGGCTCGGGAGTGTAAAGTCTACCCTTTTCCAAAATGATCTGATACAGTTGTTCAGGAGCCCTTTGGTCCAGTATGCACTCATGAGTCCGAGCTGACCCTATGGGTGGTCAAACCATTTTTATCCATAACATATTGTAGACACCCCACCCAGACTAGCAACTTGATAAGGCATATATGGATGACCCTTAGGAACTGAACCTAAACCTCAACCGCAGCCATTTTTCGAACTTGATCCAAACTCTAACCGAACCTAAGCCATTACATTACCATATATCCTAACTCGAGCCATCATCCAAGCTAGGTGATGAGGGTTGAATATTGCATATCAGACCTCGATTATTACCTGATTTTATCAACATGATAATGTTTAACGGACTATTTTAATCGTGTTTTTGTTGTAGGGTGTAATTAGGAGCTTGGATTGAAAAAGGATACTACAAGCGTGGATTTGACGCTCTGAGGTCACAAAAGCAAGGGACGGATTCCAGAGGACCAAGATTGATGGATTTATACGCCAAGGATCCAAGAAAATCAAGTTGTTCACATTAAAGAGGCCTGAAATTGGTGCAGAATGCAAGATCACATGGTTCCAACCATCCATTCGCCTCGAAACTTCATACATAGCTTTGGGGCCATAAATTAACTGTACGCATAAAATTTCAGCTATTGGATACCTCTGGAAGTGGCCCAACGGACAGATAAGCCCCTAAATTCCTTAAGTGGGGCCCACCTGATATCTGGATATACTTCGATTTTAGATTCGAAGTCTTAAATGGGATGATGAGATGGATGGACGGAGAAGATTCCCTAAAAACCCCATAGTGGGCCTTGTATGTGCACATGTGTGTACACAGTGTACACGTATGCGACGTGCACCACACCGTAAGACGGTCAAACTGATGTTTGACCTGTCTTCTTCTCAAAAACGGCAATTGTCGTTTTGCTGGCTGTGTAACTGACGGACTGCGCTTGTTTTGCGGGGCCACCTCAATCATCCATACGGATGATCCAAGCCATTCATCATGTAGAGGGGCTCGAAAGAGTCGAATCCATGCTGATTGTTGGCGCCCATGCATACAAACGTGCCGGTCACAGCAACCACAAGTAGACTGCTTTGTGACGTCTAGAAAGATTAAAGCATGATTCCTTACCTGGGCCGCATCAACAGATAACCAAAACTGATCATCCCTGACCAAAATTCGAGGAGAATCCAATGGACGGAGTGGATTTCCTAGATAGCTTCGTTCATGGTCCCCACTGATGCCGAAAGGATCCGTTTTCGGATTCCTTATGCCTTACGCACGACCAGAGAGACCAGGACGATCCGGGCTGTTATAGGAGCTTTTCAGGGATCATTCCGTCTATCTGGACCGTCTAAAATCTTCCCAAGGTGGGACCGAACAACGCCAAGGAGTCTGAATGGAATGGATCTTACATCAGACTATGATTTTCGCTGAAAATTAAGACCCAACGCACGTGCTGCATTACTGACTGCGTAAAGTTGGTTCTTCCACCGACTTAAGCCCTTACGAACCGACTCCAGCCCTCCACCGCCCTTGCCATGTATAAAACAAGAGAAGAAGAGCTTGAGAGGGGAGATCTCGGTTTGGAGAAGCAAGAGAGGAGAGAAGAAAGAGAAAAGAGAGAGAGAGGAAGAAAGAAGGGAGAGATTGGAAGGATGCTTTTCTTTTATCATTTATATTTTTCCTTCTTTTCAGTTGAATCCATGAGTTTCTAATCTTTTAGCTAGGGCTGAGATGAAGCCCCTAATTTTATTGACTTTTGTTAGTTGCTGATTTCATATGAATTGATTGATTTATTTCTTTCTCTAGTGTGCTTAAATGAAAACTCCATACTTCTCCATTCTATGAGCTTAACCAAAGTCTAGATGTGAACATTGTTTAAAATCTTATTCTAGGTGCTTATATTTGACCATGAATAGGTTTTCCTATAGAGAAAGAGATAGAAATTTACATCTCTTCATGCCTGACCATGGATGGAAAGATGCGATCCTTTTGCTTTAAGGGATCATGCATTCTGTGTGCCCGACCAAGGACATAGAGTGTGCTTTATTTATTAAATTTATATCAATCTGAATTAGGGTGAATCAACAAGTAAAACAAGGGTTAGGATAATTAGGGGTGGATTCAAAAGTCCTAGTGTTCTCCTTGATTGAATTTTCCTCCTTGCTCTTAGATATTTTTTATAAATTTTTGTCATTTTACTTAATCACTAGCTAAACTATTTGTTGGATTAGTTAAGAAGAATCGTAAAATTTGAATTGTGACAACCAGTCCTCGTGGGAACGATCTCGTAATACGTACCGTATCTACACCTAATTCATATACTTGCGAGTTTAAAATCATTTAAATCAGGTTAGTTTAAATAAAACATCAAGTTTTTGGCGCCGTTGCCGGGGACTGTTTGGTCCAATTGAATTTAGGATTCTCTCTTATCATAATTCATAGCCCTAAGATTTTTCTCACATCATTTCATAAATTTTAGGAAACTTAATTTATTTTTGTCTTTATTTTCTATAGGAATTGATGAAGGAAGCTGAAAAAGAAAAAATTGTCTTGAAAGTGAAGGAGGAGCTTCCAATTCTTTGGAAATCAATCATCTCCTTTTCCGGGTTCTTTCTTCCAATTCTTGTTTACATAGTTTCATCTTGTTTTTAGGAATTCGTGATTTTTAGCTCTAGTTTTATTTCTCTTAGGTTGCATCTTAGTTTAGCTTTCTTTCTTGCATTGCAGTAATTCAGTTTATGCTAGGACGTAGATCTCTGAACATTAAACTATCACCTTTTGATCTTGAAATAGAAAGAACATTTCATAGAAGATTGAGAAACATTCTATTTGAAATGGCAGACGAGAATGGAATTAAAGCTTTTAGAGATTATTCAGCTCATGTCCAATTTAATGCACCTTCATGCATAGTGTTGCTAACCATCACGGCAACACACTTTGAACTTAAACCTGGGGTCATACAATTGTTGCCCTCCTCCTATGGTTTGGATAAGGAGGATCTATATCATCACGTGAAAGAATTCCTAGACATTTGCTCTACCTTTAGGTTTCAAAACTTTTCAGATGATTCGATCCGTTTGCGCCTATTTCCTTTTTCTTTGAAGGATAAGACGAAAGCATAGTTGAATTCTCTAGAAGTTGAGACTATTACTACATGGGACCAACTGTTTAAGAAGTTCTTAAACAAGTTCTTTCCTGTTCACAAAACTAATGCTCTCCGTAGAGAAATTACTAATTTCACACAAAAAGAGGATGAACACTTTCATGAATATTGGGAAAGATGAAAGGACTTGCTTCTTAAATGTCCACACCATGGTTTTGAGAAGTAGCAATAGGTTCAATACGTTTATGATGGTTTGAC
The DNA here is from genome assembly GCA_030180095.1 of Magnolia changhungtana. Classification (NCBI taxonomy): domain Eukaryota; kingdom Viridiplantae; phylum Streptophyta; class Magnoliopsida; order Magnoliales; family Magnoliaceae; genus Magnolia; species Magnolia changhungtana. The sequence continues at coordinate 58,143 of JASAUF010000110.1, forward strand.
ACCCCAAAACCGTCGCATGGTTAATGCCACCAGTGGAGGGTCATTCATGACCAAAAATGATGTCGAAGCTTGGAATTTTTTTGAAACCTTGTGTGAAAACTCCCAGCAATGGGACTATTCAAATAGAGGCGAAAGAGTTCCCAATCACAGAAGAAAGGTGATATATATGAGATAGGAGTCACACCAGATCTTTATGCTAAGATTGATAGCCTGACAAAGAAAGTTGATTCTTTAATGTTAAATAATGGACCTCCACAAACAACTCGAATCGAATCATGTGCCATATGTTCCAGTCCTGCCCATCCTACGCAGTTTTGTCCATCTGGTACAACATTTTCAGAATTTCTCTCTGATCAAGTACATGCTATGAATACTTTTCGGAGACCTGGGAATGATCCTTACTCAGACACCTATAACCTAGGATGGGCTAGACATCCAAATTTTTCTTGGGCAAAAGGACCACAACAAGGAGGATCATCTGAAAATCCTCCTATGCAACCTTACCCCCAAGTTGGTAGTCAACAACTTCAACAGTTTCTGCAATATCAACAAGTTCCTTCACAATTAAGGAAACCATCTCTTGAAGATACACTCAATCTTTTTATGCAGAGTTCTCTTCAATTTCAAAAAGACACCCAACAAACTTTACTAGCTAACCAGCAAAGCTTACATGCAAATGCACTATCTATTGCCAAGGTGAAAGTACAGTTGGGTCAACTCGTTGCCACATTGAGTGACAGAGAGAAGGGCAAGTTCCCTAGTCAACCTGTGGCAAATCTAAAAGGACAGTATGAGATTGACTCTAATTCAAACCAAGAACAGTATCATGAGCAAGCCAAATCAATCATTACCCTTAGGTCAGGCAAACAAATCGAGAACAAAGTAGAGATGTCTAGGGAAGAATCGAATTCCAAATCGGAAGACCAAAATGAAGCGAAGAGATATACTAGTGCATCCAAAGTCCAAAAGTACTCTGACTCTCCAGGAACCACTCATGCGCCATCCTATGTGCCTAAAGCACATTTTCCTCAACATCTGGCACCAGTTAAGAAAGGAAACAACTTTAATGATATATTGGACATGTTTAATAAGTGCAAATTAATATTCCGTTGCTTGATGCTATCAAGCAAGTCCCTGCTTACGCTAAGTTTCTTAAAGATTTATGCACTCAAAAGCGTAAGCTGAATGTTCACAAGAAGGTCTTCCTTGTAGAGCAACTCAACTCCATGATTCAACATAACACCCCTCCTAAATTTAGGGATCCAGGATCTCCTACCATTTCTTGCGTCATAGGAGATCATAAAATTGAGAAGGCATTGCTTGATTTAGGGGCGAGCGTTAATTTGTTACCATATTCTGTATATGAGCAGCTAAGACTTGGTAAGCTGAAATCAGCTAAAATAACACTATAACTAGCTGATAGATCTGTCAAGGTGCCCCGTGGTGTTATTAAGGATGTGCTAATCTAGGTTGACAAGTTTTATTTTCCAGTGGATTTCATCGTTCTAGATACTCAGCCCGTCCAGAATCCTACTAGTCAAATTTCGATTATTCTAGGACGTCCACTCTTATCCACATCCAATGCTATCATAAATTGCAGGAATGGAGTTATGAAGTTGTCTTTTGGTAACATGAAGATTAAACTCAATGTTTTCAATGCGGCACAACAATCAGCAGACTCAGATGATATATTTGAAGTGGACATGATTGAGAGTCTAGTGCATGAATCTTTCCTTCAATCTTCTGAAGACACACTTGAGACTTGCTTTGCACATTTTGGAATGGATTTTGACATAGAGAGTTCCATCCAAGAAGTCAATACATTGTTTGACTCTATTCCTATAATGGAGACTGTAAAATGGAAAGTAAAAGTGGAACCTCTTCCACCCTCTGAGTCTAAACCGGTCCCATCTATTGAGAAACCACCTGAACTTGACCTTAAACAATTGCCTGAAAGCCTCAAGTATGCATTTTTAGATCCTTTTAAGACCCTGCATGTCATCATAGCTTCTAACCTTGAGAAGGAACAAGAGAGCAAGTTGCTTAAAGTGCTTAGAGAATATAAGGCAGCTATTGGGTGGACGATAGCGGACATAAAGGGAGTATGCCCCACTGTGTGTATGCATCATACTGTTCTTGAAGAAAATGCAGAAACGTCGCGTGAAATGCAAAGGAGGCTTAACCCTAACGTGAAAGAAATCGTTCGAGTGGAAGTGCTCAAATTGTTAGACGTTAGTATCATTTATCCCATTTCGGATAGCATGTGGGTCAGCCTAGTTTAAGTTGTTCCCAAAAAGTCTGGGATTGGTTAATCAAAATGTTGAGAAAATTTATTTGGAGGACCCAGGTTATCAAGATTGATTAATTCTTGGTCCATGGTTGCCTTCATTGCTTGTCTGGCTGAAGACATTAAACTTAGCGCTCCTGGGAAGCAACCTAGCATTTCATTTCATTTCCTTTTCCTAATTAGTTAGTTCAATGTTTGTGAGTAACGTTGCTCCAAACCCTCACGAGACTACAACTCGTCCACTAGAGGCAACCTAGGAGTTTAAAGGCTTATTGCATACGCTAAATGCAATCGAGAGCACCTGCGAAAGTGGTGTAGGTAGGATTTTATTTTTGTTATTTTTGTTTTGCTAGTTTCTCTCTTGTGCTGACCCGCTCTTATGCTGATATCTTTGAAAAGCCTCTTGATTCTTTTGTCCAGGTACTATCTTTCCATTACTCTTCTTTTACTTTCGTTGTCCCATGTGCATTGCCTGCTTATTTCTTTTACATTAAGGACAATGTAGATTTTAGGTTGGGGGTGGGAGATGAAGTTACCTAATCAGTATTGTGAAAATTGTAAAACCAAGCAAAAATTGTGAAAATTTTTAATTTTTCTGGAATTTCTTGTGAATTTGAAGTGATTTTGATGGCCATCTTGGATTTAAAATTAAAGGATACGTGATGTTAGTAATTTATGACTCTTGGATTCAGTTGACTGTTAGATTTCACAGTTAAGTTCGAGTTGTTAATACATGATTAGAAGTTGTAAACATCGATTGAGTCGTGATTTCACATTTCACATCTCGCTTACACATTAAGGTTCCGGTTTAATATTGAATGATTAACTTAGTAATCACTAAGCATGAAAGGAACTAGCTTGAAAATTTTTTTAGCATCAGTTTATAAAGAAGAATTGAAAGGGTAAGTCAAATAATCTTCACTATAGGTTTACTCCCTATAGGTGTAGATTCGATCCCCTATGATTGACATTTGAAAAAAAAAGTTAGGCGACAAATCTTTACCATAGGTTTGCTCCCTATAGGAGAGGATTTGATTCCCCTCCTTGGCGTTACTGTTCATAAAAAATTAAAAGCTGGTAGAGTGAAGAGTTAATTTGTAAGGCAAGTGTCGGTTTCAGTTGTCATGAATTCTGTAGTTAATTACCAATGATATCATGAAATTGCCATTGGATTTCTTAATAGTGATAAGCCGAGATTACACTATACACTCATGGAACTCAATGTTTAGAATGTTCTAATTAGTGGATTAATAGTTTAAACTTGATTATGAAGTTTACCATGAGCTTGATTCCAGGAGAACATACTGCTCCCATTCATGAATCTTAGAATTTTCGCATCTCGACTATTTGTTCACAAGTCACTTGGGTTTATAGGAATTGCCCTCTTATTTCTGAAATTATTTTCGCATGTTTTGCTCGGGAGTAGTAAAATGCTAGTTGGGGGTTGTGATGAGGGTCGAATATTGCATATCAGACCCCGATTATTACCTAATTTTACTAACATGATAATGCTTAACGGACTATTTTAATCGTGTTTTTGTTGTAGGGTGTAATTAGGAGCTTGGACTGAAAAAGGATACTATAAGCATGGATTTGATGCTCTGAAGTCACCAAAACAAGGGACGGATTCCAGAGGACCAAGATTGATGGATTTATACGCCAGGGATCTAAGAAAATCAAGCCGTTCACATTAAAGAGGCCCGAAATTAGTGCAGAATGCAAGATCACATGGTTCCAACTATCCATTCGACTCAAAACTTCATACATGACTTTGGGGCCATAAATTAACCATACACGTAAAATTTCAGCCATTGGATACCTCTGGAAGTGGCCCAACGGACAGATCAACCCCTAAATTCCTAAAGTGGGGCCCACTTAATATCTAGATATACTTCAATTTTAAATTCGACGCCTTAAATGGGATAATGAGATGGATGGACGGAGAGGATTCCCCATAAACCCCATAGTGGGCCTTGTATGTGCACGTATGCATACACAGTGTACACATATGCGACGTGCACCACACCGTAAGATAGTCAAACTGATGTTTGACCCGTCTTCTTCTCAAAAACGGCAATTGTCGTTTTGCTCGCTGCGTAACGAACGGACTGCGTCCATTTTGCGGGGCCACCTCAATCATCCATACAGATGATCCAAGCCGTTCATCATGTAAAGGGGCTCGAAAGAGTTGAATCCATGCTGATCATTGGTGCCCATGCATACACACGTGCCGGCCACAACAACCACAAGTAGACTGCTCTACGACGTCCAGAAAGATTAAAACGTGATTCCTTACCTGGGCCGCATCAACAGATAACCAACACCAACCATTCCTGACCAAAATTTCGAGGAGAATCTAATGAACGGAGTGGATTTCCTAGATAGCTCTGTTCATGGGCCCCACTAACACTGAAAGGATCCGTTTTCGAATTCCGTATGTGTTACGTACGACCAGAGAGACCCGGACGATCTGGGCTGTTATAGGAGCTTGTCAGGGATCATTCTATCCATCTGGACCGTCTAAAATCTTCCCAAGGTGGGACCGAACAACGCCAAGGAGTCTGAATGGAATGGATCTTAAATCAGACTAGGATTTTCACTGAAAATTAAGACCCAACGCACGTGCTGCATTACTGATTGCATAAAGTCGGTTCTTCCACCGACTTAAGCCCTTACGAACCGACTCCAGCCCTCCACCGCCCCTGCCATGTATAAAAGAAGAGAAAAAGAGCTTGAGAGGGGAGATCTCGGCTTGGAGAATCAAGAGAGGAGAGAAGAAAGAGAAAAGAGAGAGAGAGAGAAAGAAGGAGATTGGAAGGATGTTTTTCTTTTATCATTTATATTTTTCATTCTTTTCAGTTGAATCCATGAGTTTCTAATCTTTTAGCTAGGGCTGAGATGAAACCCCTAATTTGAATGACTTTTGTTAGTTGTTGATTTCATCTGAATTGACTGATTTATTTCTTTCTCTAGTGTGCTTAAATGAAAAATCCGTACTTCTCCATTCTATGAGCTTAACCAAAGTTTAGATGTGGACGTTGTTTAGAATCTTATACTAGGTGCTTGTGTCTGACCATGAACAGGTTTTCCTATAGAGAAAGAGATAGGAATTTACATCTCTTCATGCCTGACCATGGATGGAAAGATGTGATCCTTATGCTTTAAGAGATCATACATTCTGTGTGCCCGACCAAGGACATAAAGTGTGCTTTATTTATTAAATTTATATCAATCTAAATTAGAGTGAATCAACAAGTAAAACAAGGGTTAGGATAATTAGGGGTGGATTCAAAAGTCCTAGTGTTTTCCTTGATTGAATTTTCCTCCTTGCTCTTAGATATTTTTCATAGATTTTTTTCATTTTACTTAATCACTAGCTAAACTATTTGTTGGATTAGTTAAGAAGAATTGTAAAATTTGAATTGTGACAACCAGTCCTCATGGGAACGATCTCGTAATACGTACCGTATCTACACCTAATTCGTATACTTGTGAGTTTAAAATCATTTAAATCAGGTTGGTTTAAATAAAATATCACTAGGGCATGCCCAAAAGTCGATCCATTTCTCGAACCATTTCTAAGCTACTTCAAAGCCAATTTTGAGCAAAATATCCAAAAACAGGCTTTGGGCCGACCTCATGGCCCGAAATAGGCCCACCAACCAAGCCATGAGAGTAACGTACTTGGGCAGTAGTCTAACTACTACTAGCGGTAATCAGATTACCACCCTCTTGACAGGTGTACCCTCTAAGCACACAACTATCTCCCTTCCAAAAGTCAACTTTCCTACAGAATTACCCCTAAGTTTCACCATATTTACCATCCTACCAAAGCCTAAAAACCAATAAGAAAGTGTCACGTGGCATTACCCTCCCCTCAACCAATCACAAGCTGTCATGTCAGCATTTATTCTCCATAAACTCTAGAATGACTAAAATATCATCCCAAAAGGCTATAAATAGCATTCACCTCTCTTCGTTTCACATACTAAGACACACTCAAGAAATACACCAACACCAAGAGGAGAGTGAGAGTGAGAGAGCATGAGAGTGAGAGGGAGCACTTGAGTTCTCAAGCCCCATCTTTTAACCTCCCCCAACCTCTTCCAAGCCATCCTTAGCTCTTTTAATCCCGCTCGGGTCAATCAATCCCAACTATAGTGCATCCAATATCCTAGCTATTTCATGTGCAAGCCAAAGATTATACTGTCACCACTAGCATTCATCACATCATTATTTCCCTTCTTAGCCCCCCTACTTCTCTAGGTTTCCATTGAATGTATGCTCTGTAACTTGCCAAAACTTTGGATCTTATCACATCAGAAACTCATGGTAGCCTAGTCCATTTTCAATAACATTTATCATTACTGTATTTATTTAAAGCTCTTCTAGACATTCCTTAGAAGTATGCTCTGCGGCTTGCTGGAATTCTGGATCTTGCCACATTAGAAATCCAAGTTTGCCTAGTCCTATTTCAATCTCGTCATCCTATCCCTTAAAGACTATTTTACCATACGAAGTAGAGACTGTACATATGTACAGGCAGAGAGGGTGTCTAACACCTTCCCTCTTTATAATTAAGATCCTTTACTTAGAATCTCTAAAATCGTAGATCAGGAGTCAATTTAAAGCAAGGGAGTCTTCGGATTCTCTAGCTTTACATGTTCTGCAGTTCTAGCCGACTGCGAGATTTTTAGTTAAGTGGCTAGTGGCGACTCCAAGATTATCACATCAACAATCCAAGTAAGTCCGATCATCCCCCTGCCATAAAAAATCGCCAAACCAGTGTGGGCACCGATCTCCCAGCGTTCACAGAATGACGACTCCACTGGGGACGTGCTAGACCACACTAGCTGAGACCCGACTCGAAAATGTGTGGTACTTCAATCTTAAGTGATATTCTTCAAACATGTACATCCATAAAATAAAGAAAAAAAAAATCGATCTTTGGCTTACACTTATTTAAGCATCAATCCAGCTATGACTACCCGATCTCGCGTAGCATTGGCTAGACAAGAAGAAGAGCTAGCAGCTTTGCCAGCTCCCAAAGTACTAGCACCGATACCAGCATTGACATCTCCAGCAAATCTCACAGACTCGCCAGCTACTGCAACCATGAATAAGATGACTCAAAATCTTAAGGTAATGCAGGAACTACTACTTCACCTAGTACCAGGAATCATACCAAGCATGCAAGCATCACAACCTAGTGTTAAAAATGGTTCAATCTCACAATTTCCTCTCGCCTTCTCCCATCCTCCACTAGCAAATCCCATTTTATCTTTTCCCACTGAATCAACACAAGATCACCAGCATCCTCCCACAAATGGGAACAACCTTCCCACACATATTCCAATACATCTTCCGGTACATTTTTTAGCACATCTCCTCAGAAACGGGAATCCCAATCAGATCACAGCACAAGCTCCCTCTAACGGGAGTCACAGACAAAAATTGATGGATGCCCATGGAGGGGGTCAATTTTGAGTCCAACATACCCTAACGGGAGTCACAATCAGGATTTGGTAGACACCCCAGGCAGGAGCCATTTTCAAACATCAAACCCTCCCCCAAAAGGGAGTGGACTTCAATTCCAACTACCTCCTGTAACCGGGAGCCCATCCTCTTTTTAACAACCCCCCATCTATGGAAATCATAGGGTCGATGAGATGGACCCTTATGATGAAGAAGCAGCCCAAACTATGCAGCAAGGGGCAAGATACCCTCAAGCAAAACGATCAAAAATCGAGGAGCTACGAGAACAGCTCTAGTTGTTGCAAAATTAGCTGTAAAGGTAGCAAGGAGTGGATCATCCATCCACCAAGTTTAGGGATTTATGTCCCTTTCTAGATGTCAGGGTTCCTTAAAACTTTGAGGTACTAAAGTTATAGAGATATGATGGTAGTGGGTGCCCTATAACACATTTGAAAGCCTTTTGTGGGGAGCTTAATGCCATCGTAGGGAATGATGGAGCACTGATACGGCTCTTCCAGAAATCCCTTAAGGGTGACGCTTTGCATTGGTATACGTCGCTTGATAGACATCAGATTCGGACTTGGGAAAGACTTTCTTGGGCCTTCATTGATCAATTCTCGTACAATCTAAACATAGCTCTGAGAAGAGTAGACTTGGCTACCTTAAGACAAAAAGTTGACGAATCATTGTCCACATATGTGGTACATTGGCGGGCCATGGCCGCTAGGATGAAAAACTCCATTAATGATGAGGAACAGATTTCCATGATAGTCCTTTTAGCCAATTCGAATATCTCTAGATACCTGATCTCATACCCGTATGTAAACTTCTCTTAGCTTATCCGGATTGGAGAACATGTAGAGGTCAGGATGATAGCTGGAACCATCTCCCCATGGCCACATCAGGCCTCCTCAATCAAGAGAAACAAAATTGAGGGGAAACCCATTGGGTATGGGAATGGAAACGACATTGCACCCGCACAATGAACCACTAAAGTAAGCAACATCGTGGCAGCCACTCAAGGCAATCAATATGCTCCACAACAAGAGCAACATCAAAACCCACAATACCATCCATAGAAAACTCAACAGGAATACCAGGCACAGCCGCCTCAACAGCAGCAGGAGCAGCCCAGGGGGAATGCAAAGTACTCATACTAGAATAAGCAAGCAATGTTGGCTAGGAAATTTACTCCATTAACACAAACATACAGCCAGATCATGACAATGCTAGTGCAAAAATATCTTCTCACACCACTCCAACCTCGGCCTCCACCAAATCCTTTACCACCTAGTAACAATGGAAATGAGTACTATGCATATCACCAATCTTAAGGCCATCTAATGAACCGTTGCTTTGCTTTGAAACACGCAGTCCAAGACTTAATCGAGAGCCAGAAGATCAGGATTATGCCTCAGGCCAATGCCACAGCTCAGGCCAACATTCTCCAAAATCCCTTGCCATCACATCAAGCAGGGCCCAGCTCATCGGGCACATCTACCATTAACAACATCGAGGAAGGATGTCCTTTGTACTCTTTTCATTAATCCATACATGCGATCATGCTCGACATAACAAATCAGTCATGGGGGTACCAAAAGACACCCCCACCTTAACCATATATACTTTTGGAAACGGCACCAACAACAGAGCCTTTCATCTTCCAAGGGGCACCCCTAGCACCAAATCCCATATATCAAAGCTCAAAGAGGTCAAACTCTGAACCTCTCACCTTGTATAGAGGACCCCCAGAACTTGCTCCGTTGGTTTTGCAGGGGACACCTCTTGCCTAGGAACAATCTCCTGGCTTCTTTCCCTTACCCCATCAGTTGGCACATGCCTGAAGGATCCATCCCCCACAAAATACACCCAAAAGACGGGAGGAGAGTCCTATCCCGGAACAGCTAAAACCCCAAGAAAATTCGGTTGTGTTCCAAGGAAGAACCTCCTGTCCACCGCAGATCATGTTAAAATCAACAACACCACCCCTATCTTAAGATCAGGTATTTCTAAAAGGAAGGTCAGTTCCTTCCTATAACACGAAAGCAGTCCCATGGCATTACCCCGAATGCGCCGAGGTTGGCAACATGAACCCCAACGGTAGGTGCTTCTAGAGAGAAACCAGAATCGAAATGAAACCTAAGGAGCTTTATTAAGAACGACTAATAAGACTGAAGCTGCCTATGATGTAGCAGCTCAACTTAAAACTATTCTGGCTCAAATCTCCATTTGGGAATTCCTGTGCACATCAAGGTCACACTAAGAAATATTTGCAAAGACCTTGAACGATGCACACATCTCTCCAGACGTACCACCCGAAATGATTGCACACATGATAGGGCAGCTCATCGCACTACAGGCGATCACATTTACTAATGATGAGCTGCCACCAGATGGCCGCAAGTATGGGCGTTCGCTCAACATAGTTGTCCGTTATAGGGACCTCAAGGTCCCCCTAGTCCTCATTGATAATGGATGAAGCTTGAATGTCTGCCCCATGAGGACCGCTGACCATCTTGGGATCGAACCATCCTCCTTCAGGCCCAATAACATGAGCATTAGAGCCTTTGATAATTCCCGAAGGCAAGTAGAGGTAGAAATAGACATAGAGATACAAATCGGACCAGAGGTGTCCATCGGCACTTTTCAAGTTCTTGATATCTCTGCCTCGTTTAACCTCTTGTTGGGACGACCTTGGCTCCATGCTGTCGGGGCAATCCCATCAACTCTCCACCAAAGGGTTAAGTTTCTTTTCGGGAATAAAATCATCTCTGTACGGGCCGAACCTGAAATTATCCTGCTAGCAGCGATCGCTACCCCAGAACCTGATATCCCGGTAATTGATATTCAGCACGCGAAGGGTAACATATCATATCACAGTTTCGAGTTTGAAATTGTGAATTCCATTACCAATCCCTACCCACTCGCTTTAGAATATGTCATCCCTCCTGCTGAAAATCAAATCCTTAACTATGATAGCGAATTCCATGAAAAAGGTACAATAGTAAGGCAAGTTGTGGCAAATGAATGAAGACAAGGATTGGGGTATCAACACTCGCTGGAGGATTAGGCTACAAAGCCCAAGAAGAGACAACCATTCAAGTGCACACCCATCCGATTTGTCTGATCCAGGATGGCTTGTAGGGACACGGTGTCCACCCTCGAAGAACAATTCCAAGGGTTGAATCTATTCAAAAAGCATAGCTAGGAATCCATCTAACCATCAATACGATGGGATCAAATCATCGGGACCCTAAGAGAACATTCAATGCAAGGGAAAAAACCACTCGACCCATCAGATGAAGCTAGGGACATGAGAGCGGGATCACCCACAAAATACTAAGGGCAAAAAGTGTCCTTTACAGGACCAACAGACAAGGACAGGGAGTTACCCATTCCCATCATCAACCAAGGAGAGAACCTCCCACCAGCCACTCAGAACAGCAAAGGGCAAAAGCAGACCATTCATTGGACCGAAAAAGGGAAGTGGTCTACTCTTGACTGGAAAGACATCAAGATCCCACAGGGATGTGGATTAGAGGAGCTGGAAGAGCTTCGACTCCTAAGCGAAGAAATGGGGTCACAAACAGATTCTGAACCCAGTCCAGCAGATATCATGGTCATTGGGTCAGATGACCTGTCAATACAGCTGGACCAAACCAATAAGATCAAGAGGGGGAAGGAACCAAATTGGTCAGCCATTCCCCTGACAGTCAAATTGGCCGGTTAGCCATCCAAGGGTAATAGTCTTAAAAAAAAAAAGCCAATGTAAGTAACAATTGTGTAACGCCCCGAAATTTGAGGGTCGAGTAAAGTTCTACTCCCGAGATTCAGAACATCACTTATGCATTGTGGATGATGATATTCAGATTTCGTTCATATTCATGAGTTAAGCATGTATGGGATTATAGTAGACAACACATCATACTCTGGATTAAATTAAGTTAAGCAAAATACGGAATTCTAAACATATCTGTATAAGTATGTAAATGTTTCACAAGGTTTCTTCCAGAGTATAAGTACGTAACCGAGTTCAATATATATATGTATTATTCCAAAATAAACTAAATGCGGAAATGTAAATATGTCCAACTAAGCCCAGATATCCCAGTGATCCCTGCGTGACGATATGTAGCCTAAATCGACCTGTTCAAGAGTTGAAAGTAGGAGAATTCATCTTCATCCAAGAAGTCCTGCTCGATTGTATAGACGTCGTCTATACCTGCATCTACATTAAAGTCTGGTTGGTGTTTTAAAACACCATCCCAGAGTGGGAGTGAGTGATCAACTCGGTGGTTCTATAAGGCAAAAGTTACACATGTTATTAAGTCAATTAAATAAGTTATAACAATCACTTCATAACTACTCTTTTTAATGCAGGAATGTGGTGTAAGTAATGATGCATGCCCTCACCATCAATGCTCCCTCACATGTGACTCCAACCACCTATTTCGCATATGACAACACTTCCTTAACTGTGTGACTCCAACGCCTTTTTGGCACATCCTAACTAATACAGTGTGATGCAGGTCGTGTTAGCCAAGTAATTAATTAAACTCATTCATGCAGTAAGTTTGGGAAGCGTACCTCCCTTTATATCATTGACCCAAATTAAACATTTGACATCAAACAACCGTAGTGGTCCTACTCTTATGTTTTGGATCCATCTAGGTTCGTCACTCATAGTTAAACACATACGATAGGCAAGTTGTAGGTTCGTTACTCCTAGTTAAACACATACGATAGGCAAGTTGTAAGCAGTTATATTCGCGGTCACTACGGGGAGGCTCGTCACCCCAGTGTAGGCCGACAGCACGAACATGGTATCCCATACCACCATACTCAGCTCATGAGTCTTAATTACTCATTGGTCACTACGGGGAGGCTTGTCACCCCAGCGTAGACCGACAGTACGAACACGGTGTCCCATACCACCATGCCCGGCTCATGAGTTTTAATGGATCTTAGTACCATGGTTAAAGTGGATCTTTACAATGGTGAGGGGTACCTTAGATTTAAGCAGACATGTCCATACATGGTAAACACACAATAGGCCAATCGATTCATTAGGCAAGCTCGATTGGTATGGGCGCATGCTGACTTAATCGACATGGAGCACATGAGCACCCCTCATGGCCTAGCCACTGTTGACAATCGTCGTGCGACTCAGATTCATCTAGTTTACCCAAGGTGGTGAGACTAATTCGGCCACCTAAACAAGGAGTTTTACTGATTTCTTAAGCTACATTTGTAGCCTCAATCCTACTCAAACACGGCTAACAATCACATGTAATATTTATCCCAACATTCAACAAATAATCCATGTGGATTTCTCATGTGGGCATTTCATCAAACATATAGACCATGCTAGTACAACATGCATTTATCAATTAATTTCATAGGGGAAAACATACATACGCATAAATCAATGAAGAATCTTACCTTAATACTCGTCGTAAACACAATTCATCAACAATTTCTCATTTAGGAAATTTATCAAACACATAGACTACGTTAGTTACAACATATGTTTTATCAATTCTTTATAAAGAGAGATCCACATGCATATGATAATGATGAATCCTAAATTAGTAATCATGGCAAGCACAAATCATTTTCAATTGTTCATTTAAACATTTCAACAAACACGTAGATTGCATCATTCACTTATTACAGTTCATAGGTGTATTTCATACAGAAATCGGCACATCTAAGATAATACGGTAACAATCAAGGCAAGCATAAATCATTAGCTGACATGAAAGCATTGATAAACTATAACCTAAGCATTTATAGTCTGTACCTTTCGTTAGTGCACTCGACTCGGACTCGGTCTAAATTCTACGTTTCCAAAAATGGATGTCGGGCACCTAAATGATGAAACTGGTTAGCTAAGTTGACATAGAACTATCCGGGAGTTTTAAATTGATATTAGGATTGGTATTTCTTACCTAAAATCATAGCCGAAAGAGGTTTGGTAGTGCAACGGGGCGGTGATTAGGTGCGTGGATCCATGAGAGAAGATTCCTACAGCGATCTCCTAAAATTTCTCTTCTCCCTTTCCTCTTTTCTCCTCTTTTATCTCCTCTCCTCCCCTAGGATTTGCAAAATTCGGATATGAGAGAGAGAGAGAGGGTGAAATGAAGGCTATTTATAGCCTTAGACGTGATACAAATGGCCCTAGGGCCACTTTATACATGGATTATACCCCGTGGGTGGCTATATCTGACGAACAGGGCTCATAGGGAGGCCCACGACTCATCTACGTCAGAGGATTCGCTCCCTGACAATGGATCCATGTCAGGACATGATTTCGGTGTGATCGAATAAGCCGATTGACCATAGAGAACTTGTGTCAGATCAATGATCATACGTGTCCAATCAGGGCCACGGTTATACGGATATGTGTAGGGAAATTTTCTTTCCCCATGGGTAAAGTTTGGTCATAAACTAACGGTCTGAATTCTTTAACTTGGTGTGAGAGTGAATGGCCCAATTCACTTAAGTTTCAGCTCGTTTTCTAAAGATATTCGCGTTTCTCATGCTCTTAACTCACGACTCAAGCTGGGAGTTTCTGGACACTATCTGGGCTTGATTCCCACGATGGTTGTCAAGTCCAACAGGACAGACATAGTCCTATAATTTCGCGGTCATCGGACCCCCGACATGCGGTCTAGGTCCATTACAGAGTTTCAATGTACTCCTGAGAGTGACAGGCCCTTGGGATTTCTCCTATATCTTCGGGTGGCATTAAGCTAGCTGTACTCTTGATTCTAAGCCTTCTCAAATGTGAAAATGGTGGCCCAAGCTTAATCCACTAATTACTTAACTAAATTCCATCTAAATTATATAACTGTATGCAGTCCTTGGGTTGTTCCACTTGAGGTTGTAATCGGGTCTTTGTACGAATTTTCCCGGGACGTTACAATCTACACCTTAAAGAATTTTTTTTCCGAAATTTGTACCTTTTCATACTCTTCGAGGATTTGTGATTAGTTCTTTCGGACTTCAGCTTCCGTTTCCCAAGTAGCTCCTCCTCGGTGTGGTGTGTCCATAACACTTTCACCAGTGGGATGACCTTGCTGCGCAACACTTGCTCTCTCCTATCTAGAACACGTGTTGACCGTAATATATAGGTAGCATCTTCCCTTAGTTGTACTTGCTCCCACTTGATAATATGAGTAGGGTCGGGAACATACTTTTTCAACATTGATACATGAAATACGTTGTGCATGCCTGTGAGCGGCGTGGGCAAGGCGAGACAGTATGCCACCACACCCACTCGGTCTAAAATCTGGAACGAGTCAATGAACCTCGGCGTGAGTTTCCCTTTCCTGCCAAAATGAAGTACTCCTTTCATTGGGAAAACTTTTAGAAATATATGGTCCCCAACTTCGAATTCCAACTGTCTTCGTCTTGTATCAACATAACTCTTCTACCTACTCTAGGCCGTAAGGAGTTGACGCCTGATAATATCGATCTTCTCTGAGGTTGCCTGAACCAGATCTGGGCCAACCAACCTCTTCTCGCCAACTTCCGCCCAACAATGTGGGGCTCGACATGGGCGTCCATACAAGGCTTCGTAAGGAGTTATGCCAATGCTTGCTTGGAAACTGTTGTTATAGGCAAATTCGGCATAAGGGACATAGTCATCCCAACTGTCCTTGAAATCAATCACGCATGCTCGTAACATGTCCTTGAGTATTTGATTTACCTGCTCCGTCTGCCCATCGGTTTGAGGGTGGAACGCGGTACTAAATTTCAGCTTCAACCCCATCGCCTCTTGGATTCAAGTTCATAAAATAGATATGAACCGAGTATCTCGATCAAACACAATCTCTAAAGGAACTTCATGCAATCATACTATCTTCTTAATGTATAGCTTGACTAGATCATTTACCGAATTAGGAGGAAATGGGCTGACTTCGTCAACCGATCCACAATTACCCGAATGGAGTTATGGCCTTTCCTCGTCTTTGGTAACCCGAAAATGAAATCCATAGATATGAAATCTCATTTTCATTTGGCTATGGGAATGGGCTGAAGTAAACCCGGGGGTCGGTGGTACTCGGCCTTGACTTGTTGACACGTGAGGCATCGGGACACAAAATTTGCTATTTGGGTCTTCATGTTATCTCACTAGTACATCGCTTCATGTCTCGATACATCTTTGTACTACTCGGATGCATTGCTAGCTTTGAACTATGAGCAGCCTCCAGAACTTCTCTCCTCAAGTCGTGAAGGTTCGGAACACATAGGCGGCCACGATACCCTAGGCCTCCATCCAAGCCGATTCTCCATTCGAATTCTTCACCGTTGCTTGCATGCTCCCTCATTTTCAATAATAACTCATCCTCTTTCTGAGCCACAATGATTTGATCATCAATAAGTGGTTGTACGTAGAGGTGTGCGACGTTTTCGAATAACTCTTCCACTGTTAACCTCTGTTCGAAGTCTCGCACGAACTCCACCATATTTCACTCCCTTACCATTAGTGGGGCTGCGAATTCTATGGTTTTCTTGCGGCTCAATGCATCGGCCACAAGGTTGGCCTTGCCAGGATGTAGGAGACTTCAAATTTGAAATCTTTCAATGTCTCCATCCAACGGCGCTGCCTCATATTCAGGTCCCTCTGTGTAAAAATGTACTTGAGGCTCTTATGGTCACAAAAGAGCTCGAACTCCTCCCCGTAGAGGTAATGCCTCCAGAGCTTTAGTGTCAAAATGACTGCCACCAACTCCAGATCATGAGTAGGGTAATTTCTTTGTGTTTTCTCAACTGTCGAGAGGCATAGGCGATCACCCTATTCTTCTGCATAAGTACACAACCCAAACTGACGTGAGAGGCATCGATGTAAATAGTATATTTAACCCCTTGCTTCACGGTCAATTCCATGTATTTCACGGTTAATTCTGTTTACTTCATGGTAAATTCAATGCATTTCATGGTCAATTCCCTTCACTTCACGGCCAATTCCATGCATTTCACGGTTAATTCCCTTTACTTCACGGTCAATTCAATGCATTTCACGGTCAATTCCCTTCACGATCAATTCTATGCATTTCACGGTCCGAAATTATAAATTCTTAATATACGGCGATTCCTAGAAATTAACATTAGACCCTCCAAAATTATCTTACATTCATCCTCTGCATCAACCTTCATGCCAATTGCTTTCACTGGGTCCCGGTATAAAGAAGTGGAGCCCAAACAGCTTTCAGCCAAACAGGGTTGACCCCATCTAGACCCGGCCGACCTCGTGAAATGCATGGAAATGACTGTGAAGTGATGCGAACTGTAACATCCCAGATTTTTGCCAACCTGGGATTAGACGTCCTTAGGCAATGGGTCACTCCTAACACCTTATTAACTTGTCAGAACTGAATCCCACAGTCTAAAATCACTTCTGAACCCATTTCCTTCACAAATCTCACCCTTTACCACCTTGTTCTTTCAATTTTCCTAAGTACTTTCACCCTAGACACTATCTTAAACTAGTTAAGTATTATAACTTGGATCACCTTATATACAAACTACAAAGGCCTGAGTACCACGTCGACCAGAAATCACTTAGGATTAAATCCTTTAGAAATGAGACAAAGTAACTAAGTGCTAAACTAGATTAGCTACGAAATCCGTTTGAATCGCTTTAAATATGATCTGTAAGACTCAAAACTTGTAGAATCATTGACGCTAGACTACTTTAAAATCTAGGATCAATCTCATTACCTAGTTGCTTCGGGAGCACACTGAAACTCCGTATCAGGTCTGGACCGCACATCGGGAGTCCGAATAATATGAAGTTAAAGACTTAGGACCGCCTCGCTGAGCTTGACAACCATCTCGGAAATCAAATCCAGATAGTGTCCCAGTGTAATTCGCTTGAGTCCGGAGCGAGGAGTGTGAAAACACTTGAATTTCTTTTCAAATAAATATCTCGAATAGTAATTTGGTACCTCTCGCTTTCGGATCAGTTTTAAGCAATCAGACCTTCAGAATCAGACCAAATTACACCCTCGGATCAGGAGAAATTTCATACACATATCCATGTACTCGGAATCTTCGATCGAGATCCGCTGGCCATTGAACTGAAACTGGTCTGCCACGCGTGATCTGAGAACCCTATTGGAACGAAAACTTAATGGAACCTAGATCCATAGTCTGTGAGCTTAAGTCCGACCTTTGGCTCAAGAAGGCCCGCCAGAAGTCCTCCGTTGAGCTGAAACAGGTCCGCTTTGGTTATAACCTAAGTATACCTTGACATGTATATGTATGTTGAAATATGTTGAAATATGTATGTGGAAAGGATTCGCCCTAATACATGTTTGGCTAACATACACTAAGTATGTTAAAATAGTGTATGCTAAGTGTTTGTGAAAATGCTTGTGTGAGTAAGTGTTTGGATGATGATGCCTTAGGAGGGTGTTGAGATGGGATTCTCAACTACCTTAGAGACATGTATGATTTCCTCCATGAGGTTGTTTACTTAAACTGCTTACTTGTACAATATATGTGTTGGTATTCCTATTTATGTAGTGCTTTATAACATGCTTTATAACATGCTTTATGACATACTTACTAACATGCTTAAATTACTTTGTTTATTATGTTTTACTCCACATGCTACGAATAAGGATTGATTGAGTTTGGGACTATGTCTATAGTCCAGACAATCGGTACCAGATTTGAGATCGTGGCTGACATTCATGTCGCCACGTAAGACGTGTTTGACGAACCTGAGTCGTACGTCAGTTGGCGATAGTGGTTAGGCCATGCAAAGTGCTTATGCACTTCATGTCGTCCAATTGATTGTGCGCTCGAGCTAGTCAGGCTCGTCAAGTAACCTGATATGTCTAATGTATGTTCACCATGTTTGGTCGCTACTGCTTGAACCTAGGGTACCAAACTTACTAGTGGAATCCCTTTTAACCATGGTACCTCGATCCGCTAAGACTCATGAGCCGGACATGGTGGTATGGGACACCGTGGTCGAGTTGTCGGCCTACGCTGGGGCCATGTGCCTCCCCATAGTGACCAGTGAGCAACCAGACTCGTGAGCCGATTATGGTGGTATGGGACACTATATTCGTGCTGTCGGCCTACATTGATAAGGTGATGGGGGAGTAGTGCAACGAATGCGAGCAACAGCCCTGACAGCCCTTTGTAGTGACCTCGAGCATACTCTGAATTTGCGGTGAGGCGACGAGTTTTGCTGCAGTGTAGAGAGTATGAACTAGGCCTGTTTCTGTATAGTGATGAATAGTTAAATAGGTGATGGGGGAGTGGTGTAACCTTTGTGCGTAACAGCCCTGACAGCCTTTGCAGTAACCTAGAAAACACACCATCGTCTGAGATTAACTAGGACTGACGACCCTAGAATGGATCATGTTTGGGAATGATATAAGGGAGGTACCTTAGTTTTCCAATCCTGCTGTTTGAAATGGACTAATAAAAACTCGGTAATCATGCTCATGATGCATTGCATGTGCCTGAAAGATGTGGAGCACTGAGGGATGAAAGCATGCCGCGAACATAAGATGATGTCGCACGAGGGAGGGTGTGGTGAGGGCATCCATCATGACTGCATTCATACTTGCATTAATAAGAGTAGTTAGGAGTGTTTGATTTTACTGCTTTATCATTACTGCTTGACTGAGTCGTAACATATTAACCTATGCTTTATTGTTCCACTGAGTTAGCTATTCACTCCCACGTTATTGGACGGTGTTTGCAACACCCACCAGACATTGTCTGATTTCAGATGGCGACGCTACTTCTGAGGCAGAGCTGGACCTTTGCATTGACTACGATGCCTGCTTGTATTGGTTGTCTTCTGACGGCTTCCTGTGAGCCGTGTCCTGATCAACGGGGCTTTCTGGGGTATTGACTAGAGGACCTTACACATTTGATATATTTTAGGATTGTACTTAAAATTATTTAACCTGGTAATGTTATCACACTCTGAAGACTCACCATAGTTTATATATTTTATCTATCTATCACAGTCTTCCGCTTGCAAATTTAACTGTCTCTGGAGTATGATATGCTGTTTTGGCTTAATCTCACTCATGTTCACTACTCTAATACAGTCAACATTCAAATCATCATTCATTTTGTTGCATATGTGATGTTCTAGAACTCGAGAGTTGAGTTACTACTTGACCCTCGATTTTCAGGGCGTTATACGAACTGACCGTGAAATGCATTGAAATGACTGTGAAGTAAAGGGAATTGACCGTGAAATGCATTGAATTGACCGTTAAGTAAAGGGAATTGACTGTGAAATGCATGGAATTGACCGTTAAGTGAAGGAGAATCGCCAAAATTGACCGTGAAATGCATGGAATTGACCGTGAAATGAAGGGAATTGACCGTGAATTAAAGGGAATTGACCGTGATATGCATGGAATTGACCGTGAAGTGAAGCGAATTGACCGTGAAATGTATTGAAATGACCATGAAGTAAAGGGAATTGACCAAGAAATGCAGGGAATTGACCGTGAAGTAAAGGGAATTGACCAGGAAATGCATGGAATTGACCATGAAGTGAAGCAAATTGACCATGAAATGCATTGAAATGACCGTGAAGTAAAGGGAATTGACCGTGAAATGCATTGAATTGACCGTGAAGTAAAGAGAATTAACCATGAAATACATGGAATTGACTGTGAAGTGAAGCGAATTGACCGTGAAGTAAAGGGAATTGACCGTGAAAAGCATTGAATTGATCGTGAAGTAAAGGGAAATAACCGTGGAATGCATGGAATTGACCGTGAAGTGAAGGGGAATCGCTAGAGTTGACCATGAAATGCATGGAATTGACTGTGAAATGAAGGGAATTGATCGTGAAATGCATTGAATTGACCGTGAAGTAAAGGGAATTGACTGTGAAATGCATTGAATTGACTGTGAAGGGAATTAACCGTGAAATGCATGAAATGACTGTGAGGTGAAGCAAATTGACCATGAAATGCATGGAAATGACCGTGTACTGAAGCGAATTGACTGTGAAGTGAAGGGAATTGACCATGAAATGCATGGAATGACTATAAAGTGAAGCGAATTGACCGTGAAATGCATGGAAATGACTGTGAAATTAAGTGAATTGACCATGAAATGCATGAAATTGACCATGAAATGAAGGGAATTACTGTGAAATGCATTGAATTGATCGTGAAGTAAAGGGAATTGACTGTGAAGTGAAGGGGAATCGTCGAAATTGACCATGAAATGCATGGAATTGACAGTGAAATGAAGGGAATTGACCGTGAAATGCATGGAATTGACTGTGAAATGCATTGAATTGACTGTGAAGTAAAAGGAATTGATCGTGAAGTGAAGGGGAATCGTCGGAATTGTCCGTAAAATGCATGGAATTGATTGTGAGATGAAGGGAATTGATCGTGAAATGCACGGAATTGACCGTGAAGTGAAGGGGAAGCGCCAGGATTGACCATGAAATGCATGAAATTGATTGCGAAGTAAATGAAATGAATAAAATTGACCGCGAAGTGAATGAAATGGATTTTCGACCATCGACCTGGTGGAATCTTGGAAAATAACCAGGTTGGTTGGCTAAAGTAGCTTCTCTTACCCCAAAATCATATAGGGTACATCAAGTAACTAATTTTGGTTTAGAAGATATTCTTGTTAAATGAATAAAGAAAGAAATGAAAAAAAAAAAGAGAGATTTTTTTTTATATGCTTATATATATATTTATATAAATATGTATTAGAGAAAATTGTAGGTAGAATAAAGTTCTCCATGTAAAATAAAAATAAAAATGCATCGCGGCAGTCTGTCTATGGCTACGGTTATAATCTGTAGCCATAGGCGGCCGCCACCAACAGGAGGCTAGTTCGTCCAGCCTACTCCGGACAGTCTTATTTGGCTACGGATTATGGTCTCTATAGCTATAGTTATAATCCGTAGCAAGAGGTCTGACTGTAGTTTTCAAAAATCACGTTTTTTAAAAAGTAGGGGTATTTTCAACATTTGGCAAGTCATCAGTACAGTTGGGGCTTATTATGGTAAGATAAAAGGAAGCGGGCTTAATCAGGTAAATGGGTAATACGGTGGTAAATTTCTCAACTTTATACTAATATTTGGAAAGAGGAGACATGTGAATGGAGAGTAAATGTAAGACGAGCTGTATGCTATTATAGATTTGAACCATCCAACCCAAAATCAGATCCATGCATTAGATAGATTACACGTTAACATGCCAGGGGTTACAAAGAATTTGATGATCAATCATGTCTTATACTTACTAAAAGTGTGGGTTGTTAATAAAACGGTCCAACGATTCAGATTTAACATGCATACGTGCTTTTCACTTGTTCTTTCCTTGCAAGTGTAGTTTCTTAGTTTTTGGTACATAATTTCTCTTTAATGAGTCCTAACTGATGAATGGGTTAGATCTTTGACATGTGTGCCACTTTACATAATTATGACTGGGATTTTAAAATCCCATTATGTCATACTTATTATATAAATGAGAAATTTTCTTATTAAATGCAAAGCTAGTTGGAATGTCCAACTAGTTGTATGTGAGTTGATCCCTATCTCAGGTGGTAGACTGAGTGAAAGATATCCCTAACAGTGAGTGTCAACTGACAGTAGGTATACTATAACCAGTTAACAAAAAATAAAAACTTTTCCCCGTCATGCCTACTGAAGCCGATTGGCTAACAGTGTCTGTCAACTGACAGTAGGTATACTAACCAGCTAACAAAAAAACATACAATCCCTTTTCCCATTATGCCCACCGAAGCTGATTGCGTCTGACCTTGCTAGTACAATAGACCGTCCAACCAGCACTCTCCCACCGTGATGTATTTATTTTTCCACTCCGTTCATCCATTTTCTTGGATCATTTTAAAGAATGAGCCCAAATTTTAGGCATATCCAAAACTCAAGTGGAGCACACCAAATATGATTCTTGCATTTAATGCAAACTATGGTCGTTATTTGGTGTGGTCTACTTAAGAGTTGGATATACCTCATTTTTGGTCTCATATCTTAAAATTATATAAGAAAATAAATGCACTGAATGGAAGAACAGATAAACCATGGTGGGTCTAATAGGAGTGCTGTTCGGACGGCTTATTGTAGTGTGGTGGTCGGACGCAATCGGCTTCCTATTCCCACGACTTCCCGGGTTGCGGTCCACTTCAGCCCCATATGGTCAAATGGACCGACCGAAGGGATATAATATATACATCACGGTGGGCCAACCCAACTTCGTGACATCAACACAGTACCAAGGTTAATGGTGTCGCTACTGGACAGTACTCTGTGGGCTCCACAATGATTATCTATTTTATTTATGCCGTCCATTCATTTTAGATCATTAGTTTAGGGCATAAACCTAAAAATGAGATGGAACCATAGACGACGTAGCAGGAAATAGTGGTAATTGAGCGTCCACCATTTAAAACTTCCTAGGTTCATTGCAATGTTTACTTACAATCTAATACTGTTGATTGTGTGGAAAGTAAAAATATCATCTTGATCTAAAATTTTTGTGGTAGTATGAAGTTTTTAACGGTGGGTGTTTAATCACCAATGTTTCGTGTTGTGTGGTTCACCTTAGACTTTGGTCTTTCTCATTTTTGGTCTCATGGCTTATCATGAGCTAAAAAAATAAATGGACAGTGTAGATATAACAATAATATTATTGCGGGCCCAAAGAGCACTGTCCAGTAGGCAATTGGCTTCTCTCAATCACCATATCACACTTATTCATGCGTATCTCACCCTTCTCTCTCTCTCTCTCTCTCTCTCTCTCTCTCTCTCTCTCTCTATTCGTTTGTATTTCACAGCACCCTTTGTCTTCTCCTTCCCTTCTCTCCCATGCGCACCACGTTATCCTGCACCCTCCAAGAAAGCCGCCTCCTTTGCCTTTGACTCTCTCTCCTCTTATATACATAGTTTCTATCTTCACTCCAATATTCAAATCCAAGGCCACCCATCTCAGAGAAAACCCACATCAATGGCTACTTTCAATGCTCGAAACGATGGCATATTCATGCTTTTCTCACACCCATCTCCCTACATGCATAAAACCATTACTTTTCTCTAAAAATCCCATCTTTCTACATGGCTTTTCAGCCTCCACCCATCTTGCTTTCATTCTTCTTCTATCCATGACATGGGTCATTAAGGGATGTAACATGGGTGTCCATGGACATTCAAAAGAGAGGCTGAAAGACGGTAGCTTTTTATATAACAAACCCGCCCTTTTCTCTTCTTTGGGTCTGTCTCTGTGTCATCTCATTCTTTGCATTCTCAACTACTTTGTTTGTTATCAATATGGTTGGTCTGATGAAAATCTCTCCACCCAATTGGATTTGGCTCTTAGAACTCTTGCTTGGTTCATGAGCTCAGCCTACTTGCATTTCAAGTTCCGCAGTTCAGAAGAGGAGAAATTCCCAATCGTTCTGAGGATTTGGTGGTTCTTCTACTTCTTCATGTGTTGTTCTTTCGTCGTTCTGGACCTGGTTTACTATCAGAAACCCGGAATTCTGCCCACACATAGGTGGGTTTTGGATTTTGGGTCGGTTCTGGTCGGTTTGTTCCTTTGTTACGCTGGATTATTCGGAAAGAAGAACAGAGAAGAAGAGGCGCTTCTTGTTGAAGAGCCTCTTTTGAATGGGAATAGCGTTGGTGGGTCTCGCAAGAAGTGTAAGAAGGATAATGTAACTCCATATGCAAATGCTAGTCTGTTTAGTCTTCTTACTTTCTCTTGGATGAGTCCCTTGCTTAAAGTCGGTTATAAGAAGACATTAGACATTGATGATGTTCCTCAGCTTGCTGATGACGATAGCGTTAATGGGGTCTTCCCTGTTTTCAGTAATAAGCTAGAAGAAGATAATAGTAATGGAGTAGGAACACTAAAATTGGTGAAAGCATTGTTCTTCACTGTTTGGAAAGAAGTGCAGTGGACAGCTTTGTTCGTGCTCCTATACACAGTGTCTTCTTATGTGGGTCCCTACCTTATCAATGCCTTTGTTCAATACCTCAATGGCCATAGTGAATTTGCGAATGAAGGGTATGTTTTGGTTTCCACATTCTTCATTGCGAAGATTATCGAATGCCTTTCGCAGCAGTGTTGTTGCTTTACGCTGAGTCAGGCTGGAATCCGGGGCCGAGCAGCTTTGGTCGCAAAGATTTACAAGAAGGGCCTGTCACTGTCAAGCCAGTCAAGGCAGGGCCATACCAGTGGAGAGATCATAAATTTCATGAGTGTCGATGCGGAAAGGGTGGGGAATTTCGGTTGGTATATTCATGATCTACGGATGATTCCTGTGCAAGTTATACTGGCTTTGCTGATCTTGTACAAGAATCTTGGGCTCGCTTCAATTGCGGCTTTTGTTGCAACTGTGGTTGTTATGTTGATGACTGTCCCGTTGGGGAAGTTGCAAGAGAATTACCAGGGCAAGTTGATGAAATCTAAAGATGCACGGATGAAGGTGACGTCTGAGATCCTTCGGAACATGAGGATCCTCAAGCTCCAAGGGTGGGAGATGAAGTTCTTGTTGGGATGCCTTGCACAAACCTTAGGATCTAGCCTCCCGAAACAAACCAGAATTATGGATAAAGCAATGAAATAAATCAAAGCATCAATCACACACCACACAAGAGATTTTTACGTGGAAAACCCTCAAAGAGGTAAAAACCACGGGACCTCGTCCAGATCAACAATCCACTATGAAGTAGAACGTTACAATCTTCTTCACTCACGCAGGAGTGGATAAACAATAAGAGAAATAGAGAAAACGGAGAGATCTAACCAATTACGAAGACATAGAAGCGCTGAGATGTAGATTGCAAAGTAGAGAACCTCCACGAGCGAACCTCCCTTCTATAAGCTTCCTCTCTCTCTTTCTCCTCTCTCTCACCTTTGATAGCCCTAAACCCTTTAGCAAATCCCTTGCAAAGCTTTAGGAAACCCTCTTGCTATTTTGTGATACCTAGAAAAACCCTAGGCAACCCCCGTTATAGTTTTGGGAAACTCCTTTCCGCATCCCAGTTGCGAAAGGACTCAAACCAGGTTTCGCAGCAAAATCGCGGAACAATCTGCGTAACCTACGACTAGTCCTGGCTCTCCTACGACTGGTCGTAGACCACCTACGACTGGTCGTAGACCACCTACGACCGGTCCTAGCTACAAGTAAAAACAAAGACGAACTCATTTGGACTTGAGTCGTGCCGGGCTCGAACCTACGACCGGTCGAGCACCTCCCACGACCCGGTCGAGAGGGGCTCGGACCGGTCGAAGACGGAAAAAATCCCATCAAATCTCCCCTTTTTGACCCGGAGGGATCCACCTTCTTCAAGCCGCCCAGTTTCTACAAACCTCGAACTTGCCCTTGAGCAAAGCCTTGGTCATCATGTCTGACCCATTATTGTCCGTGTGGACCTTCTCAAGCTGTAACACCTTTTGTTCCAAAGTATCTCGATCCAGTGATACCGAATCTCTATGTGCTTCGACTTGGAATGCCGACTTGGATTCTTGCTCAAGTGTATAGCACTCGACTATCGCAATAGACCACGTGCTCCTCCCTTGTGCTAAGTTCGTAGGAACCTTTTCATTCAAAGCATCTCTTTACATGCTTCGTGGACTGCAATGTATTCTACCTGCTGTCGTCGACAATGCTACGACCTTCGTAGCTTGCTCTGCCAAGAAACCGCTCCCCCGCAAACGTGAACATGAACCCCGATGTAGACTTCCCCGGAATCTATGTCACCGCCATATCTCGCATCTGTGTAGCCCTCTAACACAGGTTTACCGTCACCATAGCATAGGCTCAACCTGGATGAGCCTCTTAGATACCGTAGTATCCATTTCACCGCTGCCCAATGTTCTTAGCTAGGATTGGCAAGGTACCGGCTGACAACACCAACCGCATATGCTATGTCGGGCGTGTACACACCATAAGCATACATCAAACTTCCTGTGTGGTGACGCGTAGGGTATCTTCTGCATCTCTTCCACCTCCGCCTTCGTCTTGGGACACCGCCGTCGCTCAATCTGAAGTGACCATCTAGTGGAGTAACTTGGCCGGCCATTGCATTCATATTGAATTGCTCTAGGACTTTCTCAATATACCGCTCTTGTGATGCCCAAAGCTTCCGCCGCTTCATCACGGGTTATCTCCATTCCTAGGATCTGTCTGGCCGGGCCCAAGTCTTTCATCGCAAAAGACTTGCCCAACTCTGTTTCACCGACTGTCAATCTTCTTGATGTCTTTTCCCATGATGAGCATGTCATCAACATATAAAAGCAGAACTAAGAAATCACCATCTGAGAACTTGCGCGTGAACACACAGTGGTCCGACTCCGTTCTGTCATACCCATGTTTTAACATAAACGAGTCGAACTTCTTGTACCATTGCCGTGGAGCTTGTTTCAGCCCATACAAGCTCTTCCTCAGCCTACACACCATATGCTCCTTGCCCTTGACTTGAACCCCTCTGGTTGGTGCATGTAGATCTCTTCTTCCAGGTCACCATGGAGAAAGGCACTTTTAACATCTAACCGCTCTATCTCCAGATCCATGCTAGCCGCCAACCCAAGCAACACCCGTATGGATGTCATCTTCACCACTTGGTGAGAATATCTCCTCGAAGTCTATGCCTTTTCTCGACCAAACCCTTTCACCACAAGTCCGGCCTTGAACCTCGTCCGTGAATTCTTCGCTCA
The DNA here is from genome assembly GCA_030180095.1 of Magnolia changhungtana. Lineage (NCBI taxonomy): Eukaryota > Viridiplantae > Streptophyta > Magnoliopsida > Magnoliales > Magnoliaceae > Magnolia > Magnolia changhungtana. The sequence continues at coordinate 85,614 of JASAUF010000110.1, forward strand.
ATCTTCTTTTCGAACACTCACTTGTTGCTCGAGCTTTCTTGCCCCAGGCGCTTTCACCATATCATAGGTGTGGTTCTTATGCAAGGATTCCATCTCCTCTTGCATAGCTTTCAACCACTCCCCTTATGCTCGTCGGCCAGGGTCTCGAATAATCTTCCGGCTCTCCCCATCGGTTAGCATAATGTACTCATCGACGAGTACCTCTTGACTACCGTCTGTCGTCCCTAGATGACCTCCTCACCCGTGGCTCAACAGTGGATCAATTTGCTCCCTGGTCCATCTTCCGAAGGAACTCCCTCGTCCTCTCGCACCTTCTTTGTACTCCCCGTCATCGCACTACGGAGGAGTAATCGGATCCATGTCCTCTAGCTCACCGAACTAGGCCGGTTCTTCTCTGGCTTACCAATGTCTTCGATACACCGATCTTCAAAGAAAACCACATCTCTCGCTCCCGACGAGCTTCTTCTCGGTCGGATCCCATAACTCGTAACCGAATTTTTCATCACCGTACCCTAAGAACACACACTTTCGCCGATCTTCATATCGAGCTTGGACCTCTCGTCCTTTAGTACGTGAACGGATGCCCCGCATCCAAACACCTGAGATGATGTACGATGGATCCGTCCAGCCCACACCTTCTCGGGTACTTCTCCATTCAACGGGCCGATGGAGACACATTTATCAAATACACCGCCGTGCGCATTGCTTCTCCCGTAACGTCTTGGGCAACTTCGCATGGGATAACATGCATCTGATTCTCTCAACAATGGTGCGATTCATTCGCTCAGCTACACCATTATGCTGGGGGGTCTTGGGAACCATCTGTTCATGCCGTATACCTTGGGACTTGCAGTACTCGTGAAAGTCGCCAATGTATTCACCACCATTGTCAGTGCGGATGCACTTCAATGATCTACCTGTCTCTCTCGACCATAGCATGAAACAATTTAAACACACCAAAGACCTCGTCCTTGGATTTCAAAGCATAAACCCAAACCCTCCTAGATGCATCATCTATAAAAGTAACAAAATACAATGCCCCACCCAAGGTTTTTGTCCTCATAGGACCACAAACATCAGAATAAACCAAATCTAATGCATGCACTTTATTAACATGAGAAGATTTTAATGAATGAAACTCTATGTTGTTTCCCTGATAAACAATCAAGACAGGTTTTGAGAGGCATACCTGTCACGTCTGGAAGGAGCTGCTTCCTCGCTAGTAGCTGAAGCCCTTTTTCACTCATGTGGCCTAGACGCCTGTGCCACATGTCAATAGCCGAATCTTCCGCTGCATTCAACCCACCCTTGCACATACTGACACTTGCCTTGTACAGGGTGCAACACTTCTTTCCTCTAGCCACGATCAACGAACCCTTGATGAGCTTCCATCGTCCACCAAAAAACCGGCTTTCATAGCCATCATCATCCCGGCCTTCCGTCGACATCAAGTTGAGGCGAAGGTGCGGGATATGCCTCACATCCCCGAGAACCAATGTGCAGCCCACATCGGTCTTCACACAAATATCACCGACTCCCACGATCTTTGATATGCTAGAATTTCCCATCTTCACAGTCCTATAGTCACCTGACTTGTAGCTTGTGAAGGAGTCCCTGTGTGGAGTCGCATGAAAAGAAGCTCCCGAGTCTATCACCCAGTCGGTGCCCTGACTCGTGAGCCGTGAGACATACATCGTGATCGTAGAAAGAATAACTACCATGTCGCCATCTGAAGCGACCGCAGTGGAATCAGATTCTTCTTCCTTCCCTTTTCCTTTCTTGTCGTTTTTCTTACCACGACATTCATGCTTGTAGTGGCCCTTCTTGCCACAATTCCAGCATTCAACCTCTTTTCTGTTACTCGACTTGCCTCTTAATTTATCTCGGGCCTTCCCGCCCTTCCTGTTCTTTCCTCTCCCCCGTTCCTGCGTCACAAGCGCCTCTTGTTGAGTAGACCCCTGAGACTTCCTCCTTGTCTCCTCATTGAAGAGACAACTGTTACTGTTCCATGGATATCTTTCCGTGGCGCGGAGTTACAGAGACACCACCAATGTCTCCCAACCGTCGTGCAATGAACTAAGCAATAGTAAAGCACGCAATTCATCATCGGGACCATCTTCATAGAGGTGAGTTGGTTCACTATATTTCGACCTCATTCATGTGCTCGGCCACAGAACCACCATCCTTAAACTTGAGATTTACAAGTCGTCTTATCGAAATATCTTATTACCATTTGTCTTCCTCTCATACATACCCTTGTAATTTCACCATAGGCTTGGTGAGGTTTCGTAGACACATGGTGAAACACGGAATCATCCAACCATTGTCGATAAACCCCACCGCCTTTCGGTCCATCTTCTTCCAATCATCATCAGTCATATCCTTGGATTTTCTTTGATATGCGAGATTGGAGAATATAGGTCCCGCAATAAAGCAAGTCCTCCATCTTAGCCTTCCATATGGTCCAGGTTAGAACCATTGAGGCCGATCATCCTTGAGCCACCTTCCATAATTCAAACCGATCCTACCCGTTCAATGAACTTGGCTCGATACCACTTTGTTGGGATGCCTTGCACAAACCTTAGGATCTAGCCTCCGAAACAAACCAGAATTATGGATAAAGCAATGAAATAAATCAAAGCATCAATCACACACCACACAAGAGATTTTTACGTGGAAAACCCTCAAAGAGGTAAAACCACGGGACCTCGTCCAGATCAACAATCCACTATGAAGTAGAACGTTACAATCTTCTTCACTCACGCAGGAGTGGATAAACAATAAGAGAAATAGAGAAAACGGAGAGATCTAACCAATTACGAGGACATAGAAGCGCCTGAGATGTAGATTGCAAAGTAGAGAACCTCCACGAGCGAACCTCCCTTCTATAAGCTTCCTCTCTCTCTTTCTCCCTCTCTCTCACCTTTGATAGCCCTAAACCCTTTAGCAAATCCTCTTGCAAAGCTTTAGGAAACCCTCTTGCTATTTTGTGATACTTAGAAAAACCCTAGGCAACCCCTTTATAGTTTTGGGAAACTCCTTTCCGCATCCCAGTTGCGAAAGGACTCAAATCCGCAGTTTCGCGCAAAATCGCGGAACAATCTGCGTAACCTACGACTAGTCCTGGCTCTCCTACGACTGGTCCTAGCTACAGTAAAAAACAGCACGAACTCGCTGGACTTCGAGTCGTGCCAGGGCTCGAACCTACGACCGGTCGAGCACCTCCCACGACCGGTCGAGAGGGCCTTTGGACCGGTCGAAGACGGGGAAAAAACCCCATCAGTTCTTGTCCAAGATAGTCGAGCTAAGGAAAGATGAAACAAGCTGGTTGAAGAAATATGTCTACACCTCGGCCATGACGACATTTGTCTTCTGGGGTGCACCCACATTCGTGTCTGTGATTACCTTTGGAGCTTGTATGCTTATGGGGATACTGCTAGAATCGGGAAAGATTCTATCTGCTCTTGCGACATTCAGGATATTGCAGGAGCCCATTTATAATCTCCCCGATACGATTTCCATGGTTGCGCAGACAAAGGTTTCTCTTGATAGAATTTCCTCGTTCCTTCGCCTTGAAGACCTTCAGCCTGATGTTGTAGAGAGGCTTCCGGAAGGTAGTTCTGATGTTGCAGTTGAAATAAGCGATGGGAATTTCTCTTGGGATCTCTCTTCTGCGAATCCTACTTTGAAAGATTTGAATTCCGAGTTTTGCATGGGATGAGGGTGGCTGTTTGTGGAACAGTTGGGTCGGGAAAGTCAAGCTTGCTTTCTTGCATCGTAGGAGAAGTGCCGAAGATATCTGGGACCATTAAATTGTGTGGGACCAAGGCCTATGTTGCTCAATCACCTTGGATACAGAGCGGGAAAATCGAAGAGAACATATTGTTTGGTAAGGAAATGGATAGGGAGAAGTATGAGCATGTTCTTGAAGCGTGTTCTCTGAAGAAAGACTTGGAGATTCTATCATTTGGCGATCAGACTGTCATTGGTGAGCGAGGAATCAACTTGAGTGGTGCCAGAAGCAAAGAATACAGATCGCACGTGCTCTATACCAGGATGCAGACATTTATCTGTTTGATGATCCTTTTAGTGCTGTCGATGCTCATACAGGAACCCATCTATTTAAGGTATGTCTTATTTTTTCCTCTGGATTTTGTTATATTTTCACATGTTACATCCCTGAAATTAACAACTGGTTCAATATATTTGAGAACAAACTCTTCTCATTTGTAGTAATATCAGGTGATTTTGTTTGATCACAGCTCACAAACGACATGGTAAGCTATTCAACTAGCCAGTAGTTGCGAACATTAGTTTTTTTTTTTTTTTTAAAAAAAAAACTGAATATGGAGACCTCGATTTGGTTTATTCTGCACATAAATCGGGATGGCTTAAATATCGGTTGGGTTGGCTCAAAGATTCAGCTGGGTATTTAAATAAACACGCATTCCTCTATCCTTATGAAAGGTTTTCAGGATAAACCCTGTTTTCCCCATTTAAAAACTGAGTTGGAAAAGTGGCCACTCCTCAAAATTCAGCTGAGTTGAGTCGACCAGACTGAGTTTTGAGTTAAATCGTGGATTTTTGGAACTACAGTTGCAAATTTAAACCCCACCCAAAGGACTCCTACTTATTGTTTTGCTTCTTTGAGCATTTGGGTAATTTTCATTTTTGAAGAGCTTTAATGCATGTAACCAACCTCTGAATGACAGGAGTGTCTGCTCGGGATTTTAGGATCGAAGACGGTGATCTATGTTACCCATCAAATAGAGTTTTTGCCTTCCGCTGACCTTATCCTGGTGAGCACTTCTCTGTTTCTTTACTTTGCATTGGTTCCACAACCCTGGATAAGTGCATCACCAATGGATAAGAAAAAAACCTTTCTCTGGCTTGGCACGTAATGAGAGATGGGAGGATTACACAAGCCGGAAAATACAATGACATTCTCAATTCGGGAACAGATTTTATGGAACTTGTCGGTGCGCATAAGCAAGCCTTGTCAGCCCTTGATGCTGTGGAGACGGAGCCTGACTCACAAGCAAGTAATAGTGTGGAAGATGGTTCGTGTGATGCTGGAAGCAGAAAACAATCCCCACACAAAGACACAGAGAAGAGAGAGGATCAGAATGGTAAAATGGATGAAATAGTCGGGCAGAAGGGGCAGCTAGTTCAAGAAGAAGAAAGGGAGAAAGGCAAGGTTGGCCTATCAGTCTATTGGAAATACATTACAACGGCTTACGGAGGAGCTCTCATACCATTCATATTGCTGGCCCATATTCTCTTTCAGGGTCTGAAGATTGGAAGCAATTACTGGATGGCTTGGGCGGCTCCTGTCTCAAAAGATACGAGAGCTCCAGTTGAAGGCTTGGTTCTCATTCTCGTCTACGTTACTTTGGCCATTGGAAGCTCCATTTGTGTCTTTGTAAGATCGTTGCTTCTCGTTACAGCTGGATATAAGTCGGCGACTCAATTGTTCAATAAGATGCATATGTGTATATTCCAAGCTCCCATGTCATTCTTTGATTCCACTCCAAGCGGAAGAATCCTCAATAGAGTAAGAGACCTATATACTTCTTTTCAGGATTCAAGCCACGGGACCGGACTTATTTGGTATTTTGAGGCCACTATGGCTATGCATCTCTTTATGTAAGCTGCCTTTTTCTTTTACAGGCATCGACTGATCAAAGTGCAGTAGATACAAGCATTCCCTTTCAAATGGGGTCAACTGCCAATGCAATCATTCTGCTGCTGGGAATCATTGCTGTAATGTCTCAGGTTGCGTGGCAGGTTCTCATCGTTTTCATCCCTGTTATTGCAACCTGCATTTGGCATCGGGTAATGCCTGTAGCTGGTTCTTCTTCTTCTTGAATTTACAAATAATTAAAGGGCTAGATACAAAATACAGACTGCTTCAGACATTTCTTTTTGTTCCCTAATTTTTAGTTTTTAAAAATATTTGTAATGTTTGCTAATCTTCTAAGATATATATGTACACAATCTGATCATGGATCACTTCAATCCATAGTAGAATGATGCTGTAACATGATAAATCTTCAGGTAACTTCCTCTGATGTTGCTTACATTTGTCATTCCACAGCAATATTACATACCCACAGCACGAGAGTTAGCACGTCTTGTTGGAGTTTGCAAGGCTCCCAACATACAGCACTTTGCTGAATCTTTATCAGGATCGACGACAATCAGGAGTTTCGATCAGGAATCAAGATTCATGGATACGAACCTGTGTCTGATCGATGGGTATTCACGACCCAAGTTTCATAGTGCTGGCGCAATGGAGTGGCTGTGCTTCCGCTTGGATATGTTATCATCCATCACATTCGCCTTTTGTTTGGTTTTCTTGATAACCATGCCAAAGGGTGTAATAGATCCAGGTATAACTTCATTCAAGAGGAATGGCATGATATGACATGATCCTCAACCTGAGGATATTCATAGCATCCTCATGTTTTCAGTCCATATATGTAGCATCCAGGATTCAGTGATCTAGTCTGTTGATCAGATGGGCCTTCCCTAAAACCTCCAAATTGGAAGATACTAGCTGTTCAATCTTTAGCCTATTTTCATTTGGATATGGACCATTATGGTTTCTATTCCTAACAGTCTATTTTAGGCCACCCATGGAAAGGTTAGGATTGTCCCATTGAAGAGATTTGGACTGTTTCATTCACTGTGTGCTCATAATGCAAATGGTCTGGATCGTGGAAACGTGGGCCCCACTTGTATAAACTTAGAACCCGAGGGTACTATACATACCCTCAGATTGCGGATCCTCTATCCATATATTTGTGGAATGACCTCCGACTTCTCATTGATATCAGGCATGTGCAAATGGAATCTTACTCTATCTTCTTTTTCAGGCATTGCGGGCTTAGCAGTAAACGTACGGACTTAATTTAAACATGAGCGCATTTTGGGTTGCATGGAATCTGTGCAATCTTGAGAACAAAATCATATCTGCTGAGAGAATATTTCAATACACGAGCATTGCTAGTGAACCCCCTCTTGTCATAGAAACTAATAGGCCGGGACCCTAACTGGCCAGCAGAAGGAGAAGTTGATATTCAATTATTCATGATTTGCAGGTAATCTCAAGTCTCTTACTGTCAAAGCTTCTTTGTAATCGATGATACCACAAACTCCCATCTTTTAAGAAATTCGTTCTGTTGGATGCATTGAAACCGCTATGGGATATTCATTTAGTTTTGAATTTTTTTTCTTAATAATTAGTTTTTTTTTTTTTCCCCAAAGATGATGGATCACCTACAATTGATTGTAGGCTAACTTAACCAATAACCATTGTTAGCATGCAAGGGATTATGGGTTGTGGGTGGTTGGTTCCTCTTTTTCTACATAGTTGCTTTTTTGTATTTCTTAGATAATCACACAATTTTCTTCCTTCTCTTTTAATAAGTCATAACATCTATTTGAAAATATTGGATACAGGTCCGTTATGCCCCACATATGCCTCTTGTTTTGAGAGGTCTTACATGCACTTTCCCAGCCGGGATGAAGACTGGTATCGTTGGGAGGACAGGCAGTGGAAAATCCACCCTCATACGGACACTCTTCCGCATCATTGATCCAGTTGCCGGTAAGATTCTGATAGATGCCCTTGACATTTCTACTATAGGACTGCATGATCTGCGATCCAGATTGAGCATCATCCCGCAAGACCCGACTATGTTTGAAGGGACTGTACGAAGTAACCTTGCCCTCTTGAAGAGTATACAGATGAAGAGATTTGGGAGGTGTGTTTGTTTTACTATCTGCATTGCCAACTTATGTTCAATATTTTATCCTTGGATTCCAAAGCACAGCGATTTTCTGACGTGCAATTCTTTCCTATTTTAGGCTCTAGATCGGTGCCAGCTAGGGGACCAAGTAAGGAGAAAGGAAGGAAAGCTTGACTCTACAGGTTTAGTTTCTTTTTGTTTAGCTGATATTTACTTCATCTGGCCCGCAAATTTTCAGAATATGATATATACGCACTTGGTTTTTTTTTTTTTTTTTTTTGGGGGGGGGGGGGGGGGGGGGGGGTTGCCTTTTGAGACCTATAGCAGTGATTGTATCTATTATTTACAATGTATTACAGAGTCTAATGCCTGATGTTAATGGCAGTGGTTGAAAATGGAGAGAACTGGAGTATGGGTCAGAGGCAGCTGGTGTGTCTGGGACGGGTGATATTGAAGAAGAGCAAGGTCTTGGTACTCGACGAAGCAACCGCTTCAGTCGATACTGCGACCGACAACCTAATTCAGCAAACACTAAGGCAACAGTTCTTTGGCTGTACCGTCATCACGATTGCACATCGGATATCATCTGTTCTAGATAGCGACATGGTCTTGCTTCTTGATAATGGTTGGCTACTTACCAATCCACCTTTCTTCTTCCATCTTTTTTATCCTTTTCAAGGCATTTGATTTTATTTTATTTTTCTTTTTCTTTCACTGAACAGGCCTTATTGTGGAATACGACTCTCCCAAAGAACTGTTGGAAAACAAATCATCTTCATTCTCAAGACTTGTTGCCGAGTATACCATAAGGTCAAACTCTAGTTTTGAAAACTTAGTGAATCTATGAATGGCTGGCAATACTTGGGCTGCCATTAGTTGATATACAACCTGATTGATTATGATGATAATGGGTGTGATTCCGTGACATCTCCTCTTTTGTGCTGTAAGTACATCAGCAGCATCTTTTGCTATTGAACTGAAGGTTTAAAATCGTGTTTTGTGTATCTACAATAACATTTACTAAATGGTATCAATCCTACAAACCCGTGGTACCCAAAAGAATGTCCACAGATTGAATGGTCAGAGAACAGCCACTTGGTGCAATTTTTTACCATTGTTTCATCAACAAGGTGGGCCATCATTTGGTTCTGATTGAGCTGCAGATTCGTCTATCTTATTCTATTCGCTAGGAGGTTGATAATGTTTTGTAAATGATATTGGATGCACACTGGGCCTGTCATATATATCTGATATTTTTCTCATGCTTTTTTTTTTTTTTTTTTCCTGCAGATCTCATGATTAGTCTCAATGACGGGTTGAGAATACATGGCAGGAGTGATTCACAAATGCTGTAGAAAATCTCACACAGTTCTGTTTTTGTGTGATTCCGATAATACTGTAACCGAGTTTTGGATGTCTAGGAACTAGGTGTGCTTAAATAAAGCAATACAAATTTTGAGTTATGTGTGAAGGGCGCATCATTTGTTGGCTTTGCTAATGAGCTTATGATCTGTTTGGGTGTTTACATTTTTTTAGGGCAGATAGGATTTGCTCTTTTCAATTTCCCATTGGGATATCTTAAGTCTGACTTAAAGCCATTTATATGGCAATGTGGGGATAAGCATGCTTTGCAATCCCGCCAGCGGCTTAGTGAGAAATTGACGAAAACCCAATTACGAGAGATCTGTGACTGGCTTTGCAGGATCAGGCACAAACCTCTAGGAAATTGGGGACATTATTTTTGGAAATTTAGGGACAACCTTTTAGAGCCCATTTGGGTGCCAATTAAAAGATGAGTTCATCTCATTTTCATTGAACTCATTTTTTTAGTTAACAGTAATTATGTCTTAGAGCTCATGGTTCTAATAAATTATTGGTTATCAAGATTGTCTTTTATCCTTATTGTAACTTCCAGTATATAATTTCTGTTAACTAAAATGAGATGAACTCATTTTTAAGTGGCACCCAACAGAGGTTTAAGAAATCAAAATCAATCAATTATTCATATAAAAAATGCAATATTTCTTAATGTAAATAAATCCTAATATAATCCTAACCTTGTTTCATTTGTAATTCTAGCCATATTTTAATTAAACATAAAACTAACTAAATTATCTTCTAATCTCGCCACAATATTATATGACTCTAGTAAATTGACCTTAACTCAAAGGGCATTGAAATCATATAATCTAGGCTTGTTGAAAAGGTAACTTAATAAGCTTTAAAATGGGACTAATTTTACATAGTTTTGATATTTTTTGATAACCTATTGTTTGGTAACTGAAAAGTAGGTTACAAGATAAGTGATAGTAGTAAGAGATTTGAATCCTATCTAGAAAACTGAAACTAGGAGAAAATGTCTCCTATGGTCCATTTGGCATGCATCATACAACTGTGTAAAATAGCTTTGCCTCTGGTGTTTGACAGTAAAACTACCTATATTTGGCCACAATCTCAAAAAATTAGACTAATCCAAACTGATATGGGCCAAAACCAGAGAAAACAATGGAAACGTGCCTATCTAAATTTGCATGGTGGGGCCACCTATTGGAGTTGTGCCTTAAAAATCCATCTAGATGTGTGATCTTGATGATCTTGACTATGGATCATGGTTGTAGGTCAACAGAGGAGTTACAATGCCATGATTAATATGTGGAGTGCCTGGAATGTATAGGACATGAGTTAAAGGAGAGATTCATCTGCTTATCCTTAGAAAGTTGAGAGTGGATACAATGGTCCTTGACTAGGGAGAGTTATGAGCCCTGGATACCTTGTTATGCCATGGCCACCTGGCATGTTACAGGACAAACTTGTGATTGCTAGTATTATTATATGGTCATCTCATGTGAAAGGAGCTGATAATGAGTCAAGATGAAAGGTCTCCATCATTGGTCATGATAATTAGTTGATGTAGAGCGGGTCGCGGATAGTTTCATGGCTAAGATGGACCAGAAAAGGCCCGGTCGATGACAGAAGTGATCCGTACCGTCGGACCTTAGATCGGGCGTATCTCACAATCCGGAATGAGTTATTGGGCGTAAAATATATGATCTTGGGGTAGAACGAGCTACTTTAGCCAACCAACCCGGCTATGCCAGGTTATGCAAACCGAAATTGTGAAATACCCCTGGATCGACGGTCGTTTCCCTGTTTTAATTTCGTTTTTACTATAAATAGTAAGTTTTAGTTTAATTATAACTCTTCATCCGTTGGGCTTTACGAGTTGCACCCAACGTGAAAAGAGCTTAGAATAATTAAGAGAATGGTTTGGTGAAGCCAAATAGGACACTTACTATTTTTGGCCAAAAACCTTGCGCACTAGTAGACATCATGGCCGTCTATAAATAGTAAGTTTAAGTTTACTATTTATAGTAAGTCGCAGATTCTAGAAGTTTTAGTTGTAGTTTGATTATGATTTTTTTTCCATTGCTCGGTATCCCTATTTAAGGGGTTGTGAACTCGTTCTTATTAATAAATTAATCAATTTTAAATTTATTAGAATATATTTCTGTTTTCTGCTTTCTTTCCTCGTGGATTCGAGAAGTCTCTGTGAGGAGTCCAGAGAAGCTCTGTGGATTCGAAGTAGTTATCCTCATCACGTTCATCCCTGCGTCAATTAGTATCAGAGCGAGAATTCCCCTCGGGCCGATGACAAGCAATGAAGGTATGAATCAAAATCCTGTGAACGGTGATCCGAAGATTCGTTATCTTTCGGAAAGAATGGAAGCTTTCCACCGGAAGAGTCAGTTAGCCATGCAAGGGCTGCAGGTAACCCTCGACCGTCTTGCGGATGCGCTACTTCCGCCCCGAGCCCTAGGTGGTGCTCCACCACCCGTGGTTGCTGTACGACGCAACCCCGATTTTCATAGAGCACTATCATGGCAAACCGTAGGGCTACACCAGATGATTCAAGTTCTAACAACGAGGACCTTAATGAGGGTTTTGGCCAATGACCAATACATGGAGGCGATCATCTAGATCGTGCTGAAAGAGACTATCGAGGTGAGGCTAAATTTCCTAGTTTTAACGGTTTATTACGTATAGAAGATTTTCTCGATTGGCTAGCCAAAGTAGAGAGATATTTTGATTATATGGACGTGTCAGATTATAAAATGGTAAAAATGGTAGCGTTTAAATTAAAATTTGATGCTTCTGCATGGTGGGATCAATTACAACTCTCACGAGCCCGTCAGAACAAGGTGCCCATTTCATCATGGCCACGGATGAGACGTTCTTCGATTACGATTTCTCCCCAGTGATTATGAGTAGATATTATTCCAGCAATATCAAAATTGCCGACGAGGAAATCGAACCGTCACAGATTACACTAAAGAATTTCAGCGGTTAGCTACACGAAACGATCTGTTAGAATCTGAGTCACAGAAGGTGACACGATTTATAGGTGGGTTGCGACCGACAATTCAGGATCGAGTTCAGATGTACCCAGTCGGGACCATGGATGAAGCAGTTCGATTGGCGGGTAGAGCAGAAACACAACTTGCAAGAGCTCATGCTCGTCCATATCCTTCAACTCGACCCCCCATGACGGGTCCCACGCAGGATCCAGTGCTGGCACGAGGAAAAGATCTAGTAGGAGAACATCCTCAACCTCCTATAACTACAAACCGTGATACGGGGAGCAACTCATCCAGACCTCAACGTGCAGCACCCACAACAGCAGGCCTGAGTAGGATTTCAAATCCTTATGCTCGACCAAGGTCGAACAATTGTTATCGTTGTGGCCAGCCAGACCACTTATCAAACACTTGTCCTCAATGTCCCGCAGCACACTTGACTATAAACAAAGGGGGCATTGAAGATGAGGCCGCAGAAGGAGACCACGACTTTGATGAACATGAACAAACCACTGAAGAAATAATAGGTGGCAACGAAGTAACAGGAGAGGATTGTGACAAATTTTTAGTTGTGATTCGATTACTGTATACCCCACGAAAGGAATTACATCCACAGCGACACAATATATTTTGTACTCGGTGCACTGTCAACGGAAAGGTCTGTGATGTGATCATACAGTGGTAGTAGCGAAAACATCGTCTCGAAAGTGATGGTGGACAAGTTACGGCTACCAATGACGAAACATCCTTCCCCGTACTCAATTGGCTGGATAAAAAAGGTGAATGAGACCAAGGTAACTGAACAATACACTATCTCATTTTCAATTGGCAAAAATTATAAGGATCAGATACTTTGTGATGTGGTCGACATGAAAGCTTGCCATATGTTACTCGGTCAACCCTGACAGTCGGACCGTGATGCGACCCATCAGGGACGAGATAATGTCTACATATTCGTCAATGTTAATCGAAAAATAATCCTTACCCCTATGGCACCAGAGAACCACCCTGAAGCCTCTAAAGTGGAGGGGAGTTCCCTCTTGACCATTCAGGATTTCATGGAGGAATCCAAGGAAACCGGCAAGATATACGCCGTAGTGGTGAAGGGCGAGGAAGTGGAACCTTCAAACATCCCTCCAAATTTAAGACTGTTGTTAAACAAATTCAAAGAAATCTGGCCTGAGGATTTACCTGATGGATTGCCCCCCATGAGGGACATCCAACATCACATAGACCTCGTCCCTTGGGCTAGTCTGCCTAACCGTCCTCATTATCGGATGAGTCTGAATGAGTGTGAGATTCTTTAGGGGCAAGTGGAGGAATTGATTCGTAAGGGGTCTCTTGAGAGAGAGCATGAGCCCATGTGCCGTACCAGCATTATTAACGTCAAAAAATAGATGTAAGCTGGCGCATGTGTGTCGACAGTCGGGTAATCAACAAAATTACCATCAAATATCGGTTCCTAATACCACGGTTGGACGACATGCTCAATATGCTAGAAGGAGCCAAGGTGTTCTCTAAACTAGATCTAAAGAGCGGGTACCATTAGATTTGTATCTGACCCGGTGATGAGTGGAAAACGACATTCAAGACCAAGGAAGGGTTGTATGAGTGGCTGGTCATGCTCTTCGGCCTATCGAATACACCAAGTACTTTTATGTGTTTGATGAATTAAGTTCTAAAACCGTTTACTGGCCGATTTGTGGTAGTATATTTTGATGACATATTGATATATAGCAAGGATGAGGCGGAGCATAGAAAATATCTTAGGCAGGTGCTGCAGGTTTTACAAATTAACAAGTTGTACCTCAACCTAAAGAAGTGTAGTTTTTTAACTGACAGCCTGTTATTTTTAGGATTTGTTATAACGTCCATAGGCATTCGTGTTGACGATAAAAATGTGTGAGCTATTAGGGAATGGCTGATCCCGACAAACATTCATGAGGTGAGGAGTTTTCACGGGTTGACGACTTTCTATCATCGATTTGTGCGAGATTTTAGCACCATAGTCGCGCTTATAACAGATTGCATGAAAATAGGACCGTTCTAATGGACCGATAAAGCTGACAAGAACTTTCATGAGATCAAGCATCGTTAATCTACAACACCGATCTTGGTGCTTCCTAATTTTGACAAATTGTTTAAGGCTGAGTGTTACGCTTCATACGTCAGAATTGGAGGAGTATTATCACAGGAAGGCAAGCCGGTAGCCTTCTAAAGCGAGAAGCTCAGCGAAGCCCGAAAGAAGTGGTCGACTTATGAGCTTGAGTTGTACGCAATTGTTCAGGCGCTGCGACATTGGTGACATTATCTGATTCAAAAGGAGTTTGTTCTGTACACTGACCATCAAGCATTAAAGTTTATTAATAGTCAGACTAACGTGAATCGTGTGCATGCTAGATGGGTTGCGTTTTTATAGGAATTCACATTCGTTCTGAAGCACAAGTCAGGGCAGCAGAACAAGGTGGCTGATGCACTTAGCCGTCGTGCGTCACTACTTTTATGATGAGCAACGAGGTGATCGTCTTCGACTGTCTCAAAGAGCTGTATGCCGAGGATGAGGACTTCAAAGATTCTTGGATGAAGTGCCAAGAAAGTCACCCTGGTGACCTTCATATACAGGATAATTTTCTCTTCAAAGGGAATCGATTGTGCATCCTCCAAAGTTCTCTGAGGGAGCAGATTATTCAGGAGCTACATGGATGTGGCCTCGGTAAACACCTTGAGCGAGACAAGACGCGAGCTCTTGTGGAAGAGCGGTATTACTGGCCGTAATTAGTACGTAATGTGAAAAAAGCTGTACAACGTTGTCATGTTTGTCAGACCTCCAAGGGGCAATATCAGAATACTGGCATCTACACCCCATTACTTGTGCCTGATAGTCCTTGGGAGGATTTATCAATGGACTTCGTGCTTGGTCTCCCACGAACACAACGCGGCATGGATTGGATGTTCATGGTGGTAGATTGTTTCTCCAAGATGACACACTTTATCCCATGCAAGAAGACCCTCGATGCAACACACGTGGTGAATCTATTCTTCAGGCAGGTCGTACCGCTATACAGGGTCCACAAGACCATTACTTCTGATAGTGACATGAAGTTCATTAGCCACTTTTGGCAAACTTTGTTGACTCGATTCGGTACATGACTTCAATTTAGTAGTGCTTACTACCCACAGACTAATGGGCAAACGAAGTTGTGAATCGCACGTTGGAAAACCTCCTTCGCGGTATTTCAGGAGAAAAACCGAAACAGTGGGATTTGCCCTTGTCTCAAGCAGAGTTTACATTCAACAACATGGTGAACCGCTCGACAGGAAAATCACCGTTTCAGATTATCTATGGACGAGTGCTTTTGATTGTCATAAGACCATTACTTCTGATCGTGACATGAAGTTCATTAGCCACTTTTGGCAAACTTTGTGGACTCGATTCAGTACGCGACTTCAATTCAACAGTGCTTACCACCCACAGACTGATGGGCAGACCGAAGTTGTAAATCGTACGTTGGAAAACCTCCTTTGCGGTATTTCAGGAGAAAAACCGAAGCAGTGGAATTTGGCCTTGTCTCAAGCAGAGTTTACATTCAACAACATGGTGAACCGCTCGACAGAGAAATCACCGTTCCAGATTATCTACGGACGAGTGCCTCGCCACACACTTGACTTGATCCCTCTGCCTAAGCACCCAGGCGCGAGCATTGCAGCAGAACATGTAACGCCCTGAAAATCGGGGGTCGAGCATAAACTCAACTCCCGAGTTCCAACGCATCACTTATGCAACAAAATGAATAATGATTGAATGTTGTCTGTATTAGTGCATTGAACATGAGTGAGATTAAGCAAAACAACATATCATACTCTAAAGATAGTTAAATTGCAAGCGGAAGACTGTGATAGATATATAAAATATAAAAACAGTGGTGAGTCTCCAGAGTGTGATAATGTTACCAGGTTAATGAATTACAAGTACAATTTCAAATTATACCAAAGGTGTAGTATTATCTAGTCAACATCCCTGTAATCCCGTCGATCAAGACACGACTCACTTAAAGCCGTCGGTATACAACATATACGAACAAGCATCATTTTCATCATAAAGGTTCGGCTCCGCCTCAGGGGTAGCGTCGCCATTTGCAATCAGACAAAGTCTGGTGGGTGTTTGGAACACCATCCCGTAACGTGGGAGTGAGTGATCAACTCAGTGGAACAATAAGGCATAGGTTAACATGTTATCAATTCAGTCAAGCAGAAATGATAAAGCAGTACAATCAAACACTCCTAACTACTCTTATTAATATAAGTATGAATGCAGTCATTATAGATGCCCTCACCACACACACCCTCGTGCGACACCATCTTACGTTCGCGGCATGCTTTCTTCCCTCAGTGCTCCACATCTTCTAGGCACATGCAATGCATGATGAGCATGATTACCGAGTTGTTATTAGTCCATTTCAAACAGCAGGATTGAGAAACTAAGATACCTCTCTTGTATCATTCCCAAACATGATCCATTCTAGGGTCGTCAGTCCTAGTTAATCTCATATGATAATGTGTTTCTAGGTCGTTGCAGAGGCTGCCAGGGCTGTTACGCACAAAGGTTACACCACTCGCCCATCACCTCTTTAACGATTCATCACTATACAGAAACAGGCCTAGTTCATACTCTATACACCGCGGCAAAACTCATCGCCTCACCGCAAATTCAGAGTATGCTCGAGGTCACTATAAATGGCTATCATGGCTGTTATGCACAAAGGTTACACCACTCCCCCATCACCTTATCAATGTAGGCCGACAACATGAATATAGTGTCCTATGCCACCATAATCGGCTCATAAGTTTGGCTGCTCACTGGTCACTACGGGGAGGCACGTGGCCCCAGTGTAGGCCGACAGCTCGACCACGGTGTCCCATACCACCATGTCCGGCTCATGAGTCTTAGCGGATCGATGTACCATGGTTAACGGGATTTCACTGGTAAGTTTGGTACCCTAGGTTCAAGCAGTAGCGACCAAACATGGTAAACATACGTTAGACAAATTGGGTTACTTGACGAGCCTGACTAGCTTGAGCGCACAATCAATTGAATGACATGAAGTGCATAAGCACTTCGCGTGGCCTAACCACTATCGCCTACTGACGTACGACTCGGGTTCGTCAAACACATCCTACGTGGCGAAGTGAATCTCAACCACGATCTCAAGTCTGGTACCGATTGTCAGGATTATAAACGTAGTCCTAAACTCAATCAATCCTTATTCATAGCATGTGGAGTAAAGCATTCTAAACAAAGTAATTTAAGCATGTTAACAAGTATGTCATAAAACATGTTATAAAGCATGTTATAAAGTACTACATAAATAGGAATACAAACACATATATTGTACAAGTAAGCGGTTTAAGTAAATAACCTCATGGAGGAAGTCATACCTGTCTCTAAGGTAGTTGAGAATCCCAACTCAACACCTACCTAAGGAACCATCATTCAAACACTTACTCTCACAAGCATTTTCACAAACACTTAGAATACACTATTACAACATACATAGTGTATATTAGCAAAACATGCATTAAGGCGAGTCCTTTCGCTAAGCAAGTATTTTACGCACATATGATATATTCATACAACAAATAATCATAGCAAACACATTTCCAAAATATATACGTATACGGTACTTTCTACAATACACTATTTCTACATACATAGTATATATTAGCAAAACATGTATTAGGGCGAATCCTTTCGCTAAATAACTATTTTATGCATGTATCATATATTCATACAACAAATAATCATGTCAAACACATTTCCAAAATATATACGTATGGTATTTTCTACGAATACCTAGAATATGTAAAATTCCATATTCTACATCTTTAATCAAAATGGAAAACAGACAGCACTTTGTACATGTGCAATTGCATGCAGATCATGAATCTATCATTATCTGATATTGAAAGCGTTGAAAACCATAACCTATACACCTAAAGTCCGCACCTTTTGTCGTAGAATCGTAACGGAGTCGATAGGTTTGCTAAGCTTCCGTATTCGGCAATTTGGCAACCTATAGAATAAAATAGGTTAGCTATTTCATAACCTAAAACTATCAACACCCCAAATCAAATTCGGGTTAGGGTTGCTTACCTAGAAATGATGCCGAAATCGCCGGAAAAGCGATTAGAATGGAGTGGTAGAGCTGGTAGAGTAGCAGAGTAAAGTAGTAGGGAGCTTCTCCCACATTTTCTCTCTCTTTTCTCTCTTCTCTCCTTAGGGTTTCTCTCAAATTTATATGACTATAAGGGAGAGAGTTCTAAGGTCCTTATATAGCCTAAAAAGTCACCGAAATAGACTTCAGGTCAAGGTATACTTAGGTTATAGCCAAAGCAAGGTTATTTCAGCTCAACGGAGGACTTCTGGCGGGCCTCCTTGAGCCAAAGGTTGGACTTAAGCTCACTAATACTGGATCTAGGTATGACTAAGTTTTTATTTCAGTCGGGATTCCAGATCACGTGTGGCGGACCAGTTTCAATTCAACGGTCAGTGGATCTCGATCGGAGATTCCGAGTACATGGATATGTTCATGAAATTTTTCCTGATCCGAGGGTGTATTTGGGTCAGATTCTGACGGTCTGGTTGCTTACAAAATGTTCGCAAGTAACAAGTCTCAGATTACTATTCAAGATATTTATTTTGGAAAGAAAACAAGTGTTTTCATACTCCCTCGCTCCGGACTCAAGCGAACAGCCATGGGACACTGGTTGGACTTGATTTTCGAGATGGTTGTCAAGCCCAGCGAGGCGGTCCTAAGTCCTTAACCTCGTATTATTCGGACTCCCAATGTGCGGTCCAGACCTGATACGGAGTTTCAATGTGCTCCCGAGAGCAGACGGGTAATGAGTTTGATCCTAGATTTTAGGATAACCTAGCGTCAATGATTCTACAAGTTTTGAGTCTTGCAGATCGTATTTAAAGTGGATCAAGCGGATTTCGTAGCTAATCTAGTTTATCACTTAGTTACTTTGTCTCATTTCTAAAGGATTTAGTCCTATAAGATTTCTGTCTGAGGTGGTACTTAGTCCTTTGTATTTTGTATATAAAGTAATCCACGTTATACTACTTAGCTAGTTTAAGATACTGTCTAGGGTGAAAGTACTTAGAAAAATTGAAAGATCAAGGTGGTGAAGGGTGAGATTTTTTAAGGAAATGGGTTTAAAAGCAGTTTTAGCCTTTGGAATTGAGTTCTGACAAGTTGATAAGGTGTTAGGATCGACCCATTACCTAAGGACATCTAATTACAGGTTGGCAAAAATTCGAGATGTTACAGAACATATGGCAAACAAGATCATGGGCATCAATGCGGAAGTGTAGACCAAGCTACATGCCTCGAACGAGAAGTATAAGGAATAAGCAAACAAGCATCGTTGACAAAAAGTGTTCGAGGTGGGCGACTGCGTTATGGTCCATCTGCGCAAAAAGAGATTTTCAATCGGGACGTACAACAAGTTAAAAAATAAGAAGATTGGACCCGTCCCAATCATTCGAACGATCAATGATAATGCTTATGTTGTTGATCTTCCAGATGACATGGCGATCTCACGGACTTTCAACGTCACGGACCCGACCGAGTATCATGAACCAGAGTAGAATGAGAACTTAAGGACGAGTTCTTTTGAAGTAGAGGGGACTGATGTAGAGTGGGTCGCGGGCAGTTTCATGGCCAACATGGACTAAAAAAGGCCTGGTCGACGACAGAAGTGATCCGGACCGTCGGACCTTAGATCGGGCGTATCTCACAATCCGGAATGAGTTATCAGTCGTAAAATACATGATTTTGGGGTAGAACGAGCTACTTTAGCCAATCGACCCAACTATGCCGGGTTATGCAACCTGGAATTGCGAAATACCCCTTGATCGACGGTCGTTTCCCTGTTTTAATTTCATTTTTACTATAAATAGTAAGTTTTAGTTTGATTATAACTCTTCATCCGTTGGGCTTTAGGAGTTGCACCCAACGTGAAAAGAGCTTAGAATAATTAGGAGAACGGTTTGGTGAAGCCAAATATGACACTTACTATTTTTAGCCGAAAACCTTGCGCACTAGTAGACATCACGGCCGTCTATAAATAGTAAGTTTAAGTTTACTATTTATAGTAAGTCACGGATTCTAGGAGTTTTAGTTGTAGTTTGATTATGATTTCTTTCCCATTGCTTGGTACCCCTATTTAAAGGGTTGTGAACTCATTTTTATTAATAAACTAATCAATTTCAAATTTATTTCTGTTTTCTGCTTTCTTTCCTCGCCGATTCGAGAAGTCTCTGTGAGGAGTCCAGAGAAGCTCTGTGGATTCGGAGTAGTTATCCTCATCACGTTCATCCCTGCGTCATTAGTTAGTGTGACTTAGACCTATCCCACGTAAGAGTGTGACTGTGCCATGGATATATGCTGTTAATTTTGTAATTGTTGAGCATTTATATTAATGAGTCGAGTTTAAGTCTTTAAATAGAGAAGCTCATTACGTTTGGACTATGAGCAACTTAAGAATATATTAGCTTTGATTAATCCATATCCTGATGATATGTGAGGAGTTCAAGGTCTTGAGTACATGTGCTTTGGCTTGCTTTTAATGATTATCATGTGGCCAACAGAAGTAGGTGTAGCTGGTGCATGTATTAAGGTCCAATTGAAGCTGTATGATCCAACAAGGGATTCATTGGTTTCCTAAGAACTTATGGTTTAAATCTTAGAAATTCAGATGTTCGCCAAATGATTTTTCCACTAGGCCTAGCATTTAAAATGTTTTACAAATGTTTTCAACTGTTAAAGTTTATTTTAATCATTAAAAAGATTTTAATTGCACTTGATGATAATATAATGGTTTAGATCTGGCGTGTTCCACCCCTTAATTTGCATGGGTATTAGATCAATAGTAGATGACCATGATAGTGGAATAATTAAGTCAATTTGGATATATGGGTTAAGGCATGATTATAAGATTCAAATGTAATGGGGCATATGAAACATTGTAGGGTGGTAGAATACCATAATTGGTTTTCCAGCAACCCTAATCTCTTATAGTTGAATCCTATATAAAAGGGAGAGGAGTACACAAGAGAGAGCCTTCGATGTCCCTCACTCTAAAGAGAGAGAGAGAGAGAGAGAGAGAGAGAGAGAGAGAGAGAGAGAGAGAGAGAGAGAGAGAGAGAGAATACTTCTCCCTCACTTTTTCTTCATCACACATGCCGAATGTGGGGATTCTACCAGTGTGGATGCTTCTTTTTGTCACCCTTAGCCCTATTTCGAGGAGTGACATGTGGCTCTCATCCTTTTCTACATTTGGGATAGACGAGAGAGAGACTTTCTAATTCAAGGAATTACATAGTAAAACAACCCTTTTTTTAGCTGTATTGATAAAGGTAATCCTACATATAGGATTTGTGTTTTTCTTTTTTCAGAAACTTGAAAATATCTGAGTGGTGATCTTTAAAGCTATAAAAATTTAAGATCTTATTTTAAAACTTTTTATTTTCCACTACATTTTAAAAATCCCAACACCACAATTTTGGAATATCTTTATTTTTCAATTATCCCAAATGAATAGATTGAATGGCATTCCACGCACGATTAATGGCAGGCGTGACCTCCCAATTGTTCCCTATGTTTTGACCCACTTGAGTTCAACCTTATTTGGTCTCCAGGGCTAACATGAACCAATGCACCTGGTGTATGGTGTGGATCTCATGCAAGTTACCTCCCTTATGTGGCTACACAAGGCATTGCTAAAATAGACCTTATTGAAATAGATGAATTCTACTTTTTTATCTCGAAATCTAGCTATCGACGTAATGCGACACCCTGCATTGGAGATAAAGAGGTGTGGGATAGCACCATTTTGCTAATTATCCTATGAGCATGGCATAGTATCAAATGTGAAATTATGGCATGCGAGATGGATGGCTCATGATTACGGTCCTCTAATATCAAAATGAAATAGACAACACATGAACATTCAGAAGAGATTATTGCAATCATGTTAAAATTTCAATCTTGCATGCTAGTATAGATGGGGTCACAAATTAAGAAGTGAGGAGGTTGACATAATGTACCAAGTGGATTTTAATTTTTATATTTTTTATTTTTTTATTTTTTTTTTTTTTTTTTATAGAGCATGAATGCAATGATCGTAATAATCGTGTACGGTAATCCGGAGTAAGGATACCTAAGTATTCATTACTGTTACCATTACAAGTACCTTATATTATGAAGCAAACCTGGTGGAAATCTTCATCTAAGGGTGGTCTATAATAATGAGGATATGATGATATATAAAAGAAGAAATGTCATGAAAGAAATGAGATTGTTGGAGATTTCATATTCTTGGGATGATTGAAAGGAGTTAGGATAGGGAACATGCATATTTCTCAAAGTTATATACTAGTGTCACGGAGCACCTAAGTATATTGGATCATAACTATTCTATATTTTGATTAGGTCTCTCAACTTAATGATGTAATGGATTAGGAAATTGAGAGTCTAACTAACTTTAGGCTTAGAGTAAGTATTGTTTTGTTTTGGAATTCATATGATGAATGGAGGTATAATTGTATAAATTTCTGAGTATTGAACTATTTTTCATGTTTTCAATGTTTGTGGGGTAACATTTCTGGAAACCCTCATGAGACTATAACTCGTCCACTAGGAGAAACCTAGGGGTTTAAAGACTTGTTGCATATGCTAAATGCAATCGAAATTATCTGCGAAAGTGGGGTAGTTAGAATTTTTTTCATTTTAATTTTGTTTCTAGAATTAATTTTTATTTTTATTTTTATTTTTCTTCGCTCATTTTGCTCGGGACTAGCAACATGCTGGTTGTGGGGTGTGTTGAGACTCAAATATTGTATAATTTCTCCCATTTATATCTTGGTTTTATGAACATGAATCATCTTAATGTTTTCTTTTACTCATGTATGTGTTGTAAGGTGAATTTAAGAGCTTGGATTGAAAAAGGGTGCTAAAAGCATGGATTTGATGCTTAAGAATCACTAAGGCAATGGATGGATCTTAGGAGACCAAGATTGAAGAATTCACATGCCAATGATCGAAGAAAATCAAGTGAGGAATGAAGAGAATCGAAGATTTGAAGTGAAGAATTCTGAAATCGTTCTGAAAAAGTGTATTCTGAAACTTTGAAGTCTATTTTGAAAAATTGCACAGCGTGAAGACTATTTTAACAAAACTATGCAGCAAGAAGTCTATTTTGAAAAACTGCATAAATTTGAGGCGGTTTCTAGAGTTTTCTGATTTTGTACGAAAATTGGAGTTCCTCACTTATAAATAGGGCTTCCTAGAGCAATCCTAAGCATCATTTAAGGTATCTCAAAGCAAGATTTAGGGTTTTTAAAGAGTTTTTAATTTTATTAAAGTTTTATAAGTTATTTTTTTTTATTTTAGATCTTTTCTATTTGCATTTATTTCTTTCTTGTTGCTTTTTATTTTTACAATTTAATTATGTTTTTCTAAGTTTCTTCTAGCCCAAGCTAGAAGGGAAGCACATGAGTTTAATAATTCTTTAAGATATGATGATTGATTATTTTAATGATGAGAAGAATGGTGTATGCATGTGATCTATTGTTTAGGTTTAGTTTTTTATCGTATGTGAGATCCATATGTTTCCATCATATGAGATTCACATTGATGGATAGGCTTATCCTAAATCAATTAGATTTCTTAGATATGAGAGGTTCTCAACCTGTTATATTTCTTTGATTTTCATTATCTCATTGATATTGAATTCTTAAAATCACTGGCGCTTGAGAATATATATCAATGGTGCAAATCTATGATTTTCTAATCTTTTATATCATTTATAAAAATATTTAAACTGTTTTATTTTCCGATTAAGCCGACCATAGTGCTCAGATCCTAGTTGTGTTATCCAAGTCATCATGATTTTGAAACATTAACCTATATGTGGAACTTTAAAGCTTGGGTGTTGTTTTAATTCAGTTGAATTACATCCATTCAAAACTCCTAAAATTAAATCATCAGTTTAGTTTTTTTTATTACTTAGTTTGGTCTACATTCGATTTTCTTATTCTTACAATTCATCTCCATGTGGGATCGACGTTGTATTCACAGGATATTACTTACGAACCTCTGCACTTGGAGGCAAGCAATTAACAAGGCAATGCTAAAACAGACCTTATTGAAATAGATGAACTCTACTTTTTTTATCTCAAAATCCTGCTATCGACATAATGCAACACCCCGCATTGGAGATAAAGAGGTGTGGGATAGTACCATTTTGCTAATTATCCTATGAGCATGGTATAGCATCAAATGTGAAATTACGGCATGCGAGATGGATAGCTCATGATTACGGTCCTCTACTATCAAAATGAAATAAACAACACATGAATATTCAGAAGAGATTATTGCAATCATGTTAAAATTTCAATTTTACATGCTAGCATAGATGGAGTCAAAAAGAAGTGAGGGGGTTCACATAATGTACCAAGTGGATTTTATAGATAGTGGACCCACACAGATGGTTGCATAAAGAGCTTATTCTATAGATGTTAAGCAAGTGATGAGAAATAACAGTAAGGACATAAAGGTTGAGAATTATTATTGTTTGATACCACAAACGTGGGAATAGAGAAAAAAAAAAAAACCTGTTTTCAATTTCACACACTAACATCACATATTTAAATATTTTAAAATTATTTATTAATTTATAATAATTTTTTAATATTTAAGAATTTATATTGCAAAGAATTAGGTCTATAGAAAATGTTAAGATAGATGAAAATCGAGTGGCTGTGGTTCCTAGCTCAGAATCTGCTTTGAGATGATTGAAAATGGTCGATATTGAAGAATCACGTGGCATTGACCGCGTTTGTCAATCATGGTCAGATTCTAAGTATCACGCATGTGGATGATCAAGATCAAAACATAGGCAAGGATCAACGATCGCTGAAGATCCGTTTATCGTGTGGTCTGGATCATCTGATCAAGAGCCTGCAAATGGATCGTGATGAAATAATAAGAGGGCCCACATGCATCAACTAATGATCCGTTGATCCGACGGTTGAGAAAACTAGTGCTCATTTAAAGATGAGACACCGACAAACTAAAGGCCCATCACACGGACCGAATCTATGATTGGATCATCCATACATAGAGTAACGATGACCCCTCGAGTCAAGTCAATCGGACGCAAATGATGCCATGAAAGTCCTCTGAGATGGCCCACTAGTTTCTCGCCCGCCACGCCCCGAAGTATACGATCCTTGGGCAGCGTATGATGCTTAATTGGGCGCGGATTTCCTGTTCCTGCGCTGGAAACACTAAGTTTTATCTCACTCCGATATTTATGAGAATATCCTTTCTCCATTCATCCAAAAGTTTCTTTTTCATTTTAAGTTATGAGGGACAAAAACGAACCGACTTTTTCCAATTCAAAATTCAAAAAGGGTCGATGACGTGAAATTGAAATTTTGAAAATTGAAATTTTATTTTTATTAATTGTTAAAAATGCTAATATTTGTTTTTCAACAATCCCATTAGGTTTTTTAAAAATAATATAAATGGCATGCAATAATCACTGTTGATTATTATGCATAAAGAAAGATATTTTCGATTTAAATCTTTCCTTAGTGTAAGCATCTTAAAGTTATTTGAAATTCACGGTAACTTCATTGTCCTATATGAAATAACCGAAAATGCCACACACATAATACGGAAGTGTTC
Source organism: Magnolia changhungtana (assembly GCA_030180095.1). Classification (NCBI taxonomy): domain Eukaryota; kingdom Viridiplantae; phylum Streptophyta; class Magnoliopsida; order Magnoliales; family Magnoliaceae; genus Magnolia; species Magnolia changhungtana. The sequence continues at coordinate 111,480 of JASAUF010000110.1, forward strand.
CTTTATAATCTTGCTTAGCACTTTTAATGGCCATGTCTTATCCTGTTTCATGAACGATCGAGATAACCTAAGTCTCATGAGAAGCGGGCTACCACATAGGTGAAATCCTTCCATAGTGTTTCAGTTAAAACACTTCCCGCGAAAGGACTTCATTAGAGTTTAATACTCATCCCTCTTAATTGGCAGACTATCATTACGGATGAGGTTATTATCTTATTTATAAACTTTTCACTAATCAAGTAAATTGTTGTTAAATAAACCCAATATTGGAAAGAGAGATTTTCTAAATTAGGGTTGGGTTTCTTTCTTGGTGAAACGTTCAGTAAAAGTTTCAAATCCCTCTAGATGTTGTCCTTACTACTCTCTCGTTAGAGGTTTAGTAAAAGGTCCTCAAGTTATTACTTGATATTACATATGAGATCCAATGATTCCATTTTAGAATCAATTGCCTTATATAGTCATGTCTCAAATGATATAACGGACTTTCCATTATAGATATATAGGCTCTAGAGAGAGAGTGGCTTCACTATCACTATCGAAGTGGGGAAATATTGTATAGATCATAGAAAACTTCTAAAGAAGATCAACCTCTAACCACTCAATCTTTTCCAACGTACAAAGCAGAACTCGAAGATTCCATATTAGTTATAAGCGTTATGATGTTTGTTTCTTGGATTGAGAAATTAAAACTGCACCTCCTAGGGTGAATATCCACACGTGTAGTGGACTTCCACTCATGTTGTCACTCGACATCCAACTTGCACGTGGTATATCCTTCCAATGATCCAAGAAATTCCAGTAAAATAACCTAGTTCTTTGGTTTCTTTAAGATAACCCAGAATACTTACAAAACAAATTGTTCAACACTAGATTACTTGTAAACCCTTAGTTTACTCACTGGAGCATCCTATATGTCCACGCGTATGGCATTGCATACATAAGGCGCCGTAGGGGGTGAAGTACTAGCATACTAGTCCGTGCAATCGCTTCTTCCACTGCTTTCTTTAACTTAATACTGGATCAAACTTTAATATTCAAGTGATTAAACTTCGTTTTATTATTTTCAATCAATATAATGAGCATGAAATTGATTTTGGCATAATGCAAAACCCCACTATGTTTTTTAACTTGATACCTAATATGGTATCCCTTGTCGCAAGAATCCTTCATTTTGAAAATCAAGAAAGAAACTTTTTAGAGAAATACACCTTCCATTTTTTACCGATTATTAACATATCATTACATAGAGCATATGATTACTATATAATCATTACATACTTTTTGAATATATGCATTTATCCAATATTATGTTCAAAACCATAACACGAGAACTTTAGAATCAAATTTATCATGCCACTCGTTTTGGTGCTTGCTTTAACCCATACAAAACTTAACTAGTCTACATTTTTCTTTCATTTCTCGGTAGAACAAACCCTTATAAACGGTTGTTCCATGTAAACCTCTCATCGAGATCACCATTCAGAATGTTTGTCTTCACGTCCATTTGATGGATATGAAGATGATGTATGGATCTAGAGCAATAAGATCCTAATCGATGTTATTCGGCTACTGGAGAGTAAGTGTCAAAATAATCGATTCCTTCTTTCTTCGAAACCCTTAGCAACTAATCTTGCCTTAAAAGTTTGAATTGTACCATCAGATGATATTTCTTCTTAAATACCCACTTACAACCTATTGGTTTGGAAGGGGTAGATTTACCAACCATGTTTGGTTAGATATTATGGAATCCAAATCATTAATGGGCTTCTTTCCGAGAAAATGTGAGGAAGACATACCTACCACTAAAGGTTTTAGGTTCATCTTCTATAGTTAAAACCATAGGTATTTTCCTAATCACCTTCTCTCTATCACCCTCTACTAGATGAAAGGAGAGTCGTTGAGAAATTTGATCAGATCAAGACTTTTTCTACTCTTGCTCTTTGACTCCTACGAGGTTCTAGAGCTTAATATCTTCTATTAGTGTTTCTTTTATTATTCTATTGAGATTGAATCTCCATTCTTTTCCTTATGAATAAAATGAATTCTCAAAGAACTCTACATCTCAGACTCGATAATTACATTGGTGTCTAGAGTCTAGAAGTCATAGGCCTTACTATGTTGTGCAGATATCCTACAAGGACGCACTTGATAGCTCTTGGTCCTAACTTAGTTCTTTTGGGTTCGGAAATCCGTTAAAGATCAAGACACCCCCACACTCTAAGATACCCTATGTTTGGTTTTCTTCCTTTCCATATTTCATATGGAGAGGTCTTGGTTTTCTTAGATGGAAACTGTTTAAAACATGACACTGCTAACAGCCGATGCTTCTCCCCATAGGTTTAATGGTAATGTGCCCACCATGATAGCATTGAGTTGACCATTTCTACTAAGGTCTATTTTTCTTTCTACACCATTTTGTTGTGGTGTATAAGTGGACCGTGCACCGATGAATTATGTTGTTCTTTGATAGTTAGAAAATTCATTAGAGAAATATTCTCCACCTCGATCACTACGAAGGATTTTAACATTTTTATCTAATTGATTTTCTACTTGATTTATAGATCTTGAATGCATTAAACGCTTCACTTTCGATTTTAACAGATATACATACACATATCTTGAACAATCATCTATAAATGTTATAAAGTAATTTTACCTCACGGGTAACGCCATTTAGTTCACATATGTCAGTATGCACTAGGTCTAAAATTTGAGACGATCTCTCAACGCTAGGGAATGGTTTTTGATTATTTTAACCTTATGCATACTTCACATTATCTTTGTCACTATCGTTATATGATATTAAGCCGTTCTTAGCCATGAGTTTTAAGGCATAGAGCAATATGGGCTAGTCTACCATGCCATAGAGGTTGAGTACTCAACCACGTACTAAAGAATTCTTTTCATTCAAAGATAATTTGATCATCCCATTACATGCATATCCCTTACCCACAAAGTTTCCATTCTTGGACAAGATCAACTTATTTCGATTCAAACACAACCCTAATCCCAGGTTTGCTTAAGAGATCCCCCGAGACAAGATTCCTCCTTATGTCCGGGACATGCATGCAAGACGTTGGTCGAATTACCTTTTTCCAGAGGTAAAGATTAATTCCACGGTTGAAACCTTTGCCTAAGGCTCAACTTTCGATCGTCCTTCATTTCCCATTTGAACCTCTTGACCATTGGTCTCATCTTCATAGGTTTTAAAAGAAGATCGATCGTTGCATACATGGATGTGGCACCGTATCATACCACCAACCAGAATTTTCTCTTGAACTAAGTTCACTGCGTGACCATTGCTACGATTTCATCGTTTTCATCGTATGATAGCCTCTTTCTTAGGCTTTTTCGGTCCCTATTTGACTCGGGCGAAATGCCCTTGGCCTGGTCCACATAGCAAGCTCCCTTAGGTTTGCCGTTTTTCTTCTTTTGGGTTTTCTTGAAAATGATCTTTGTTAGGTTTGGGAATACGCTCTCATAGGAATTATTTTGAAATGGCCGTTCTCATGCGTTAACCTTGGATGAGGATGCACCATTAGCGTCATCCTTTTTGTCTCGTTACGATGATTCTTCTTCTATACGAAGATGCTTGAATTTGTTCTAGGTGAACTCTTGATTTATGCAAGAGACTAGTAGTCTTTCCAAATTTCGGAGGCAATTTTGCTATTATAGCTCCAACTTGAAAGGATTCAGAAGATCGATTTTTGAGCTTTTATTTTATTTACAATGCATGTAATTCTTGAATTTGGGCAGCGGCAAAGCTGGTAGATTGTCTACCATCGTAAAATCAAAATACCTGATGCAATTAGAAACTTCGTGTACCTTCCTCTTGAAACCTTGTATTTGTATTCAAAGGCACTCCATATTTTTTTTCACGATGTGGTCCCCGTGTACAAATCGTATTAATCGATCGAGAGAGCATTAAGGATGTGGCCACGACACGCCAGTTCATCTTCCTGGCGTTTGATCCTAGACCACTTGTTCTACCAGAGTGTCTGTTTCCTTTGCTTCGTGCAGAGAGGTGGAGAGTCGGGTCCAGGATGTGAAGATCTTCAGAGCGGTCACAGAATTCATTTGTCCGCCATCTAGTGAAATTTGAACCATCGATCGGTCCAATCGGATCAGATCCTGGTTCATCGATTTATTTGATCTGATGCAACATACTTTCGGTATATGGAATCACGCTTTAAGATTGATAGAAAATTTGGTTGAATACACCAAAATAAAAAAAATAATTGCAATTTCACTAGGTCAATCACGTATAAAATATGATGTCCTTAAAGCGTGATTAGATCCCCTTATCACTTTGGCGATGGGTTCTGGAGACGAGACTGCTTCCAGGATAAGACAAGCCTTATACATGGATGTATGTGTTAATCACGATAGGTCCACTATGGAACAATTTAACGCAATAGATTTCTTCCGACATGATTTAGACGGTCGAGATGATCACAGTGTTCTTTAGAGCTATGGACCGTATTTTTATCCGATGGGAGAGATGGTATGTTGAGATGATTGAATCGGTGGAATGGTCCGGTTTATATAGGCCTCAGGTTTTAGACCCGTTCTTTGTGATATCAATGGTCCGGAACGTTTGACGTTTTTTCGGCCATTGTCCTTTAATTCCAGACGTTTCGGGTCATTAGATCGGAAGATCGACCGTTAGATCATCCTGGCCCGTGGCCCGTCCGTTTGGACCGTTTGGCTTTCAAGAAGAGCCGTTTGTAGAAACGGACATTTGGACGTTTGATTCAAGATCCGACCGTTCTCGATCACCTATAAAAACCCAGGCTCATTTCGGATCCACACCGCCCTAAGGCTCGACTGATGACCCATCACTCTTTGGACCCATCGCACGCGATCTCTGCCGTCTCGCGCCGTTCGCGAAGGTCGCGAAGGAGCGACCCTCTGCGACACGATGCGCGGACGTGCCCTACTGCGACACGATGCGGACGTGCGAAGTGCAAAGTGCGCCATCTACGCCACTACGCCCATCATCGACCCACGCCCACGCCCGCCGAGCCCGAGCCATGATGGCATACAGCGCGGCAGGCAGGCGTGCGTGTGTTGAGTTGCCGAGACTGGAACACGCAACCTAAGTTTTATCTCCTCCAAAAAGCTCCAAGTAAGAATACCTTTCACAACATCTCATATAAACCACAAAAGTTTCTTTTTCATTTCCGATGTGGGACAAAGCACACACACCGCACTTTTTTTAATTCAAAATTCAAAAAGCGTTTTGGCGGGAAAATCCCGAAATTTTGAAAATTCGAATTTTTATTTTTATTAATTGTTAAAAACCACTAATTTTTTCAACATAGACCACCACAAACGTGGGAAAGAGGGTTTCCAAAAACCTGTTTTCTTTCCACACACTAACATCCCATATTTAAATATTTTAAAATTATTTATTAATTTATAATAATTTTTTAATATTTAATTTTATTTTATCTATAGAAAATGTTAAGATATGAAAATCTGTGGCTGTGGTTCCTACCTCAGAATCTGCTTTCAATGCATTAAATGGTCGATATTGAAGAATCACGTGGCATTGACCGCGTTTGTCAATCAGGCAGATTCTAAGTATCACGCGCATGTGGATGATCAAGATCAAAACATAGGCAAGGATCAACGATCGCTGAAGATCCGTTTATCGTGTGGTCTGGATCATCTGATCAAGAGCCTGCAAATGGATCGTGATGAAATAATAAGAGGGCCCACATGCATCAACTAATGATCCGTTGATCCGACGGTTGAGAAGAACCAAACAAAGTAAAGTTGAGACACGGACAAACTAAAGGCCCATCACACGGTCCGAATCTATGATTGGATCATCCATACATAGAGTAACGATGCTCGAGTCAAGTCAATCAACTGCAAATGATGCCATGAAAGTCCTCTGAGATGGCCCACTAGTTTCAAGGGAAGTATACGATCCTTGGGCAGCGTATGATGCTTAATTGGGACGCGGATTTCCTGTTCCTGCGCTGGAAACACAGGTGGGATCCACTGCGATATTTATGAGAAATCCACTCCGTTCATCCGTTTTGTGAGTTAATTTTAAGTTATGAGGGGAAAAACGAACCGGATCCAATGCTTAAGCGGGTCGATGACGTGAGAATTGAACGTCCACAGTTGAAATATTCGTGGGGCCACATAAGCTGGTAATCATGCTAATATTTGTGTTTTCAGTTAATCCCATTAGGAATGAGGTTATGAACGGTATAGATGCTTCTTCCTTAGTACGGCCCACTTAAGTCTTGAATCCTTCTCACTTTTAACTTCATATTCGAAAATGAGCTCACAAAACGGATGGACGGAGTGGATTCATCAGTGGGTATTCACGATAGGGGGTGGAAGTATCCACGATAGTCCAGAAAGCAATGGCTGGAAAACGCATAAGAGCAAATCGTTTTCAACTTCCAATGAGATTGAGAAAAAGCATGCATGAAATTGATTTTGGCTAGAGACCGCGGTACACGGATTTTCTGGGAAAGCCTTTTGCAGCGCAAGAATGCATATGGGCCCATCGAGATGTTTGTGAGAAATCCACCCCGTTCAGCCTATTTTAGAGCTCATTTAAGGACTTACAACCAAAAATTATGTATATCCAAAACTTAAACGGGTCACACGAGAGGAAACAGTGGGTATTCAGTGTGACTCGTTGAAACATTCTCTGAGCCATACAAAAATTTTGTAAGGCAATTTTTTCCAATTTTTTCAATACTCTCACTCCATCACAGTATTAATGACCTTATAAACGGTTTTGATGGCATATAAACATCAAAGTGGAGCCCAGATAGGTTTTACTGGTAGGAATTTCTTTTCCCAATTTTCCATCTCGCAAAAACATCTAGGTAGGCGCGGCCCCGCATCTTGCGCGGAAACCGACGGACGCGGGTTTCCTGCGAAAGCCTTGGCCAGCGTTCTCGTGTAAAGGGTATTGGGTAGGGCCCACTGCTATATTTATAGGAAATCTATCCCGTTCATCCGTTTGTAGAGCTCATTTTAAGATAAGCGATAAAATTTTAGTTGGATCCAAAAGCCACACGAGAGGGAAATGTGGGGAAAGAAATACCTATCATTGAAACCTTCCTGGGATCCACTTGATGTTTATATATCATCCAAAATCGTTTATAAGGTCTTTACCACTAGGATGAAGTGAAAATACTAAAAATTTAGCCCCAAAAAAAGCTTTATGACCACAAGAATGCTTCAACGGTTCTAACTTAATATCCACTGATTCCTCTCGTGTAGCCCACTTGAGTTTTGGATACACCTAATTTTTGGTAAAATATCCTAAAATGAGCTCGCCAGACGAATGAACGGGTAGATGTCTCAAAAACATGGCGATGGGCCCCACCCAGAATCCTTGTGCAGGAACTTCCTGCAAAAGCATTTCTCAGGAAATCCGCGTCTGACGCCGACAGGTAGAGTAGCGATACTCTCTACTGAAGTGACGTCACCAACCTTTGTAAGCCGGAAACGGATTGGCTGCTCCCACTGCCACCAGCCGATGGCTAGTGGTCGGTGCTCTGTGGGCCCCACCATGATTTATGTGTTTCATCCATTCCGTCCATCTATTTTTCTAAATCATTTCTAAATCAATATTAAGTGGACCACATTATAGGAAATAGTGTTGAATGAATGTTGACCATTAAAAACTTTTTAGGGGCCATAAAAGTATTGGATCAAGTTGACCTTTGTTTTTTCCCTTCATCCGGGTCTTTTTGATCTAATCAACAGATTGGATGTCAAATAAACAGTACAGTGGGCCTTAGGAGGATTTAAATAATGGATATCCAATCACTATTGTTTTCCTGTGGTGTGGTCACTTGAGATTTATATCCCTCTCATTTTTGAGGTAAATCCCTAAAATAATCTTTAATAATGGATGAACGGAATGGATAAAACACATGCAACATGGTGGGGCCCATAGAGCACTGACCACCAGCCACGGGGCTGTATGAGGTTGAGTAGCTAGACTCGCTACTTAAGTAACATCACCAAGTTCTATGGACCCCACTGTGATGTATGTGTTGTATCACAACTCACATTCATTTGGAGATACTATTTTAACGCATGAGAACGAGGCAAATCCAAAGCTTTAGTGGACCCACCATAGAAAACAGTGGGAAGATTGATGCCCACCATTGAAACCTTCCTAAGGCCCAAGATGTTGTTTTTTCGAAATCCAACCTGTTCAAAAGTTAACAAAGATATTAAAGAAGGGAAAACACAAATATCAACTTGATCGAAAAGTTTTGTGGCCTTTACAGGTTTTTAATGATGGTGTTACTCTCTCCACTATTTTCTGTGGTAGGGTCCACTGGAGCTTTGGATGTGACTTATTATTTGGATATTACCTTAAAATGATCTTTCCAGGTGGATGGATGGCGTGGATACAAAACATACAATATGGTGGAGCCCACAAAACTTTGTAAAGTCACTTCAGTATCATTCTCACTACTCAACTTATCACTAGCCAATCTGCGCCCACCATGATGTAGGACACAGATTAGATACTGACAGGTTGAGTAGCGAGACTAGCTACTGAGGTGACATCACCAAGGTCTGTGGACCTCACTATGATGTATGTGTTGTATCCACATCGTCCATTCATTTGGAGATATTATATTATTTTAATGCATGACTCATAGAACTAGGCAGATCCAAATCTTTAGTGGACCCACCACAGAAAACAATGGGAATATTGATGACCAAACAGCGGGAATATTGATGACCATAGTTGAAACCTACAAAAGGCCCACCATGATGTTTTTTTCGAAATCGAACCTGTTCAAAAGTTAAAAAAGACATTAAAGAAGGGAAAACACAAATATTAGCTTGATCTAAAACTTTAGTGGCCTTCAGAAGTTTTTAATGGTGGTGTCACTCTCCCCACTATTTTCTGTGGTGGGGTCCACTGGAGCTTTGGATGTGACTCATTCTTTAGATATTACCCTAAAATGATCTCTCTAGGTGGATGGATGGTGTGGATACAAAACATACAACATATATGGTGGAACCCACAGAACTTGGTAACATCACTTAAGTAGCAGTCTCACTAGTCAATCCCCACCCACCATGATGTGGGACAGGGATTAGATACTAGCAGGTTAAGTAGCGAGACTAGCTTCCGAAGTGACGTCACCAAGTTCTGTGGACCCCACTATGATGTATGTGTTATATCCACAACATCCATTCATTTGGAGATATTATATTATTTTAATGCATGTAGGAGAAGGAGGGATCCAAAGCTTTAGTGGACCCACCACAGAAAACAGGTGGGAATATTGATGACCACAGTTGAAACCTACTTAAGGCCCACTATGATGTTTTTTTGAAATTGAACCTGTTCAAAAGTTAAAAAAGACATTAAAGAAGGGAAAACACAAATATCAGCTTGATCGAAAACTTTTGTGGCCTTTAGAAGTTTTTAATTGTGGTGTCACCTCCCCATTGTTTTCTATGGTGGGGCCCACTGGAGCTTTGGATATGACTCATTCTTTGGGTATTACCCTAAAATGATCTCTCCAAGTGGATGGACGGCGTTGATACAAAACATCCAACATGGTGGAGCCCACAGAACTTGGTAACGTCACTTCAGTAGCAGTGTCGCTACTCAACCCGTCCTTAACCAATTCGCGCCCACCATGATGTAGGATACGGATTAGATACTGACAGGTTGAGTAACGAGACTAGCTACTGAAGTGACGTCACCAAGTTCTATGGACCCCACTATGATGTATGTGTTGTATCCACAACGTCCATTCATTTGGAGATATTATATTATTTTAATGCATGACTCATAGAACGAGGCAAATCTAAAGCTTTAGTGGGCCCACCATAGAAAACAATGGGAATATTGATGACCAAACAACAACGAGAATATTGATGACCACAGTTGAAACCTACCTAAGACCCACCATGATGTTTTTTCGAAATTGAACCCGTTCAAAAGTTAAAAAAGACATTAAAGAAGGGAAAACACAAATATCAGCTTGATCAAAAACTTTTGTGGCCTTTAGAAGCTCTTAATGGTGGTGTCACTCTCCCCACTATTTTCTGTGGTGGGGTCCACTGGAACTTTGGATGTGACTCATTCTTTGGATATTACCCTAAAATGATCTCTCCAGGTGGATGGACGACGTTGATACAACAACATGGTGGAGCCCACTGAACTTGGTAATGTCACTTCAGTAGCAGTCTCGGTACTCCCACCATGATGTAGGACACGAATTAGATACTGACAGGTTGAGTAGTGAGACTAGCTACTGAAGTGACATCGCCAAGTTATGTAGACCCCACTATGATGTATGTGTTGTATCCACAATGTCCATTCATTTGGAGATATTATATTATTTTAATGCATGATTTAGAGAACGAGACAGATCCAAAGCTTTAGTGGACCCACCACAGAAAATAGTGGGAATATTGATGACCAAACAACGGGAATATTGGTGACCATATATAGTTGAAACCTACCTAAGGCCCACCATGATGTTTTTTCGAAATCAAACTTGTTCAAAATTTAAAAAAGACGTTAAAGAAGGGAAAACACGAATATTAGCTTGATCGAAAACTTTTATGGCCTTTAGAAATTTTTAATGGTGGTGTCACTCTCCCCACTATTTTCTGTGGTGAGGTCCACTGGAGCTTTGGATGTGACTCATTCTTTAGATCTTACCCTAAAATGATCTTCAGATGGATGGACGACATGAATACAAAACATACATCATGGTGGGGCCCACAGAACTTGGTGACGTCACTTCAGTAGTAGTCTCGCTACTCAACTTGTCCGTATCCAATCCGTGCCCCATGATGTATGTTTTGTATCCACACTGTCCATGCATTTTGAGAGATCATTTTAGGACATTCTACAAAGGATAAGGCAGATCCAAGGCTAGAGTGGATCCCACCATAGAAAATAGTGGAGAGAGTGACACCCACCATTAACACCTTTCGAAGGTCTATCATGATGTTTATTTGAGATCCAACCTATTCATGTGTTAAAGCAGATATGAAAGAAGGGAAAACACAAATATCAGCTTGGCCCTTAGATATTTTTAATGTTGGGCGTCACTCTCTCTACCGCTTTCTATGGTGGGGTCCACTCGAGCTTTGGATCTGACTCATTCTTTGGATGATGACCTAATATGATCTCTCCAAATGGATGGATAGTGTGGATACAAAACATACATCATGGTGGGCCCACAAAAGTTGGTGACATCACTTCCTTAACGAGTCTCACTACTTACAGGTTGAGTAGCTGGACTGAGCTACAGAAGTGAGCGTAACCTCGACTAGTCAAGCCAAGGCCTCGACTGGTCGAGGGAACCCCTCGACCGGTTGAGCCATCCCCTCGACTGGTCGAGCATCACGGACACCCAAAACACAAGCTCGCTGGACTTTGAGTCGAGTGGGCCTCGACTAGTCTAGCAACTCACTCGACCGATCGAGGGAGCCTGCCAAAACAGACTTAAGACATCTGTTCTGACAACAATCTCTGCCATGTCTTCAATCTTCAATCGTGTAACTCATTGGCCTCTTTTCTTATCTCTGCATCACATCATAGCTTCTCATGCACACTCCGTCTTCATTTTACGCCATCGCCAAGCCTATAGAAGTTGCACAAAAATTGAACGTCTCTTAAGGAACGATTTTGGTGAGCATGTCTGCCGAATCTAAATCTGCATACCCAACTAACTTTGTTCCTGTCTTCCCAAAAGTAAAGATGTAATCTTCTTACCATCTCACCGCTACCCAATATTACTTGATGGGGTGCTTGCTTACAACACTGATAGCCTGTGAAATAACCGATCTAATCCATACCATGACATACACTGTCAAGCGCATTTGAATAAGGCTCATGAGATATCCTACTTTTCCTCATCTGTTTTGGGACATGTCTTGAGGAAAACTTGAGGAGAGACACATAGGGAACGCTCTCCGGCTTTACCTGGCCCATCACATCCTTGCTCAATACCTACACACAAGGTATTCCTCCTGTGATTACCAAATCCTACTCCTCTTTCAGTCTCAATGCCGAGAACCATCTCTACAGCCCCTCCCACAATCCTTCATCTTAAATGTCCCACTTAACCGAGTTTTCAGTACATTGATTTCGGACATGTCATAATTGGCGATCTACATGTCATCAATTCCTGACTCACCATGAAGGAATCAAACCACTGCCTAGGCAATAGGTCGAACCACGACCTCCTGCAAAGTCTTTTCTCAGCCCCTTTAACTTCGAACCGCTCTGGTTACTTCATGTAAATTTGCTCTTCACTTTTCCTTGCAGAAGTGCAGAATCCACATCCATCCTTCCAGTTCAAGATCACATTGGCCAACCAGCGCCAATCACGAATCTAATAGACACCTGCTATACCGTCAGTGCAAATATCTCTGAGAAGCTTATCCCTTCTCACTGAGCATAACCATTCGCTACCAACCTCGCCATATATCTATATTGTATCCTCCTGAAGATCCACCTGCATCCGATCACTCTCCGGCCCACTGGAAGCTCCACCCGCTCCCGTATGTCGGTTTGGTACAATGAATCCATTACATCGCCCATAGTCACATTTCACTTCTTAGCACCAGGCTCACCTAGAGCCATCTGAATAGAAGATGTAGCCCCTGCGATATAGGAGACGTCCATGTACCTCACCGATATCCTGCGATCATGCTGTGTAATTTTTCTCACAGGTGGCTGCTCCACCTGCTCTGTATCCCTGTCCGCGCGTCTCAGCCTTTATGCCCTGCTCGCTCATGTGGCCATGCCCAACATACCACACACGTGCAGAGGTGAAATCCGTTACATCCACTGCAGCTCCACCTTTTGAAGTGCTCCCGATCAACCTGTACATGTTATCGAATCGTTACGCTTTCATGATTACCCGTGCCCTCTTAGATACCTTAAGAGCACCATCTATACCTATGTACTTGCATCCTTTTACCTCAAGTACACTAAGAGAAATCAGATTCTGCTTCAAGTCATGAATGTGCCTGACATTAGTCAAGGTACGCTCCACCCCATCAAACATGTTGATGCGCGCCGAACTAACAACTACAACATTACAGGCAATATCATTGCCCATAAATACATGTCCACCATCGCATTCCCTAAAACTAGTGAACCAACTCCGATGAGGAGTTATGTAAAAAAATGTCTCTGTGTCTAGAATCCACTTGCCCTTACGATCATCGTATGGTCATTTAATCGTAGACACAGACAAAACATTATCATCACATCCACTCGATCCATCTGACATGACAGCATTGACCTCCCTATACGAAGCCTCAAAATCTTCTCTCTTAGATTTAAGATTTTCATAATTTTTATTCACATGTCCTCCCATCCCACAATTTCAACACTTTACCTTTCCTTTGTCATAGCCCTTGGATTTAGATTTAGAACCTGAAGAACCTGTACCTTGCTCAGAATTTCTGTCCCTCGTAAACAGTGCCTCAGAAGATGTCCCCATCTCGCCGTTTAGCTTTCTCATAGCCTTCCCTTGAAGGGCTGAGATAACGGTGTTGACACTCAGGATTTTATTCGTGTTGTACATAGTGTCCTTGAATGACTGATACGACGCCGGAAGATAATTCAGCAACATACATGTTTGTTCTTCATCTTTCATCACTTCCTCCATATCTAACAATTTGCAAACCAATTTATTAAAGTTGCTAATGTGAGCCTCCAGATCTCCATCCTCTGCCATCTTGAAGTTATACCACTGGCGCTTTAAGTGTAGGCGATTTTTAGAGGATTTTTTTGCATAAACATCCTCTAACTTTGCCCATAACTTAGCCGCAGTTTTCTCCCTCATGACGTTGTAGAGAACCTCATCCGTGAGACATAAACAAATCGATGATAAAGCCTTCTTATCAAGAGTATTTCAATCATCATCAGTCATAGTAGACTTTCGCTCCTCAAGAGCACCATCTTCGCCTTACTTGATTAAGGAACTGATCATCTTGATTTCCATAACGCAAAATTATTTTTCTCTGAGTACTTCTCAATATCATATATAGTGCTTGCCATTATTACTAATCCCTCATATATAGTGCTTGCCATTATCATATATAGTACTTCTCAATATCATATATAGTACTTCTCAATATCATATATAGTGCTTGCCATTCAGATCTGTGCCCCAATGATTGCTTTGATACCACTTATTGGGTATTTGTGTTGCGGAATCACACAGATCTAGATCTATGATAGCAATCCAAGAGCACCAAGCAAACACAAGAGAACACAAATTTAACGTGGAAAACCCTTGCGAGAAAAAACCACGGTATAAAGCGACAGATCTCCACTATGAAATAGAAATTATAAAGAGAGGATTTACCCGATTCAAACAACCTCGAATCTCACCCTTGCAACACCCTTTAGAAACCCTAAAACCCTTTTAGGAACCCTTGGAACTCCTTTAGAAAGCTTTAAAATACCTTAGAATAGCCCTAAGGACCCATATTTATAGTTTAGGAGACTCCACTTATACACCTCCTTTTGAAAAGTCCAGAAACCGCTTCGAATTTACGCAGTCCGCGCAGGATTTGCGTTATTTCAACTAGTCGAGCAGAGGCCCCAACTGGTCGAGGGACCCCCTCGACCGGTCGAGCCATCCCCTCGACTTGTCGAGCATCACACACACCCAAAACATAAGCTCGCTGGACTTTGAGTCGAGCTGGCCTCGACTAGTCTAGCGACCCACTCGACCGGTCGAGCCAGGCCCTCAACCGTTCAAGCGTGTCAAAACAGATTTAAGACATCTGTTCTGACAACACACCAAATATGATTCTTGCATTTAATACAAACTGAGCTCTTTATTTGGTGTGGTTACTTAATCGGATATACCTCATTTTTGATCTCATGCCTTAAAATTATATGAGAAAATAAATGAAAGGCGTGGAAGAACAGATAAATCATGGTGGGCCTCATAGGAGTGCTGGTCGGACGGCTTATTGTCGAGTGGTGGTCGGACGCAATCAGCTTTGTATTCCCACAACTACCCGGGTTGCGGTCCACTTGAGCTCCTTATAGTCAAATGGACAGACAGAAGGGATGAAAAATATATACATCATGGAGGGCCAACCCAACTTGGTGACATTCGCTACTGGACAGTACTTCGTGGGCTCCACAATAATTATGTATTTTATCTATGCCTTCCATTCATTTTAGATCATTATTTTAGGGCATAAACCTAAAAATCATGAGATTGATCTATAGACCACGTCACAGGAAAACACCGGTAATTGAACGTCCACCATTAAAAACTTCCAAAATTAGGTTCTTTGTAATGTTTATTTATCATCTAAACCTGTTGATTGTGTGACAGAAACCTGGATGAAGTACAAGTATCATCTTGATCCAAAACTTTTGTGATCCAGGGAAGTTTCTAACGGTGCATGTTTAATCCCCGTGTTGTATGGTTCACCTTAGACTTTGATCATTCTCATTTTTGGTCTCATGGCTTACCGTGAGCTAAAAAATAAAAATAAATGGACATTGTAGATATAACAAAAATATTATTGCGGGCCCAAAGAGCACTGTCCAGTTGGCAATCTGTATGTCTATTATCCGATAACTCTGATAGGACACGCTAGTGTGAACGATGAGAACTATTCTAAGGGCATATTTGATTTTCTAAAATAAACGTAAATGCACGGTAAATAAGTAATAATTATTTATTCATTCAATTGGATAATTCGACTCTTACTTTTTTGCAATCCTCAAGTGGAGAATGTTGCTAAATATATGTGGGGCCCACTGTGATGTATGTGGATTATCCACACCATCCAACCGTTATGCCAACTAAATTTAGGGCATGACCCAAAAAATGATGCATATTCAAAGCTCACGTAGACCACACCCCAAGAAAAAAGTAATCGAGCATCCACTGTTGAAAACTTCTTAGGCCCGCCATTTACTTTAGCGTGGGTCACTTGAATGTTGGATCTACCTAAATTTTCGGCTCATGCCTCAAAATGCTCTGGTAAAAGTGATGGACAACACGGATATGTAATATATATCACGGTGGGGCCCACAATTTCAAGCATATCATTTTGGACTTTTTTTAAAGCATAAATACATATTTTCAAACTGGTAAAAATGTAATAACTAGTTATTTAGAGTGAATTTGGAAAATCAAACCGGGCGAAAGATTTCCAGGTTTAGGGTTGCGGATTCGGTGCAGCCTTTGCCTTACCAAAGGCTATACAACTCTTTCCGTGTAGCCCCACTTTGATGTATGTATTTATATCTATAATGTCTAGAGCTGGGCATCGGACCGAGTCGGATCGGATTCAGCCCAACTCGACAGTAAGTTATGCATGGGATTTGGGACCGAGTCAGTCCTCTCGAACCAATCCGATCCTAAACCCCTTGACTGGTGATTTCGGATCGGATTGGTCTGTAGTAATGAAGATGCAGATGTTTGGCTGATGAATGATTTCGCTTTTGAAGAGCTGAAAAAAAAAAAAAAAAACCACAACAAGAGCAATTACACTAGTTTTTCCTCTACCTATCGAAGGTGTTTTGCAAGGAGAGACTACATGCGTTGTTGTTGCAGCCAGGACGAGGTCCTGAGAAGCAATCGCCACAGCTGTTAACATTGGCTAATGAGCATTGAAAAGAACGGCAACGGGACAGACGGTAAGAAGATGACACGTAGCCTGAATCGCAATCAACCCAAAGGAATCGATGACTAGCTTTACAGAGACAAGTGGGGTTCGTTGATTAATGAGGGCCACGTATGGAAGGTCTGGCCTTTGATTTGAAGAAACGACGCCCTGGTTCAAGAGATGAGGAGAGAAAGAGAGGAGGAAAGATAAAGAGAGGAGAGGAAGAAGAAGAAGCAACCATGGAAGGGAATAGATTTTTGCTTGAAGTGGATAGAAATGGAGCAGAAAGAGATAGTGGTTTATAGTGGGTTCTTGTGTTGTGGGGCCTACCATTTTCTTTTGATAGATATGATCACCTTGCTTGCTTTCATTATCGGCAAGGATTGGTCTTTGACGTTAACTCTAACATTTTCATCGGTATGTGAGATAGTACGGTTCTTTTTCCGCTCCTTTTTTATAAAGTGGCTACGCGGTCCTCTACTAAAAAGAGCAGAAACGTTGATACTCTAGAAGAATGTGATGCTTGATATACGGGCACTAATAAATTCCTTTGGTTTAATACTCTGGAAGAATGTGACGCTTGGTACACAAGCACTAATAAATTTATCGAAACTTTTAGAGGATGACCCGTTTACATCAGTCCATAACACATGTCCTTTAATGTGTGATCGCACATCAACCATCACAAGTATGCACGCAAAAGAACCAATGGCGAGATGTAGTAGGAAATCATGTGGAAGATCAAAGACCGCCGTCAATCAATAAAAGTTCGGTGATGTGATGTATAGAAAGGCCCTTTTGATCATCATGTGGGCACACACAGACGAATAAGAGAAATTGACATATATTGTTGTCAGCCCACTTCATGAAAAGGCTAAGACGTGATGTGGTGATCGAGATCGACTCATCTCGCAATGAATACTTGTTGATAACTACTCAGGATACCTACCAGTGTTACTTTTTCTACCTTGGGAAAAAGACTTAACATACATTAAATCCACACCATCCATCAGGCACAGAACCTTTTTTTTTTTTTGCTTTAGTGTCAAAAATCAGATGTTTCAACACTAACATCGGCCACCTCAAAAAGTTTATTCGTAAATCCTCTAAATTCATATGATATGGCCCACCTAAGTTTTGAAATGTTGTGATTCCTTGGGAATTCTTTAATTCTGGTGATTTACAGAAGATGAATGGATTGGATGGTATTTAAAAACCATGATGATCCAATGGTGTGCATTAGTCTTGTAGACTTGTATCCAGGGTTATAAAGATTTTTAAATGCAACATTTAACCAAGTGGGATAGATGCGTGGATCTCATCAAAATTCCACCCACGTGATACGTGCGGCCCCTCGGCCTCGCCCAACAAGGTGCGGCCCTTACCGTGGGCCCACCTTGATGTATGTGTATTATATCCACACCGTCCATACGTTTTTCCAGATCATTTTTGGGTATTATCTCAGAAACGAAGCACATATAAACATAGGTGAATCATGCTACGAGAAAACAATGGTATGCAGAGAAAACAATGGTGGGTTTTTCACAAAAAACCCACCAAAAAAATAAGGAACAATTACGCCACTTCCTCTCTTCTTTTTGTTTAAGTCTTTGAAGAAGAAGCAAAAAAAAAAAAAAAAAAAAAAAAAAAAAAAAGACAAAGAAAAAAGCTTACTTGTAAAGAAGCTCATTTGCCGAGTAAAATCTAAGGCTTCTTCTCATGCAAGACACGCGCCAATTTCGCGACGAGCCACCATCTTTCAACGCGGAGTCGACCCAACTCTTTTAGCGCTAAAGCATTCTCGCCTCTCGGAGAGAACAAAACGCCCCTTTTTCCCAAATCAACCTCGGACCCATTCCCAAGAAAAACCCACACTATCTTGAATGGGGTAGGGTAGAGAAGCGAATACGATTTGGGGATTTTTATGGTGGCAGAGGTGCGGCTAGGGTAGGGTAAAAAAATAGTCGGGTAAGATAAGTAAAAGTAATATATATACTAATATACACGGTCCGGATCGGGTCGGTCCGAATCGGATCCAATCGGATTGGATTCCGGATCGGGTCGGTTCGGAACAGGGCCTATCCGAATTTGACCCGAAAAAAATTCGGATCTGGATTATGCTACCCGATCCTGACCATCGGTTCTGTTCGAATCGGGTCGGATCGGGTCTGATCGGTTCAGATCCACCGGTTCGGGTATAAAATGCCCAGCTCTAATAACGTCTATCTATTTTTTAAAACCATTTAAAGTCATGAGCCAAAATGAAGTAAATCCAATTCTCAGGTGGATGTGGATGATATTGTAGGAAACAGTGGCCTTAAAAAGTTTTTAATAATAGAGTGTTCAATCACCATTATTTCTTATAAAATCGTCTACTTGGGATTTGGATCTACTTCACTTTTGGGCTGGTTCCCTAAAGCGACATGGAAAAACGTATAGACAGAGTGGATATAGACTAACTACATCGTGGGCCATTGGTAATGGTCCCACAATCTTTTTATTTTTTATTTTTTTTTATACACACGCACACGCACCCCAACACACACTTACTTCTTTGTGAGATTTCACCACCTATGGATGCTCGAACCCTTGATCGGGCCCTTGATCGGGTGTTGAAAACTCTCGAGAGTCTACCACCGGAGCAAGTGCAAGGATCCAATGGTCCCACAATCTTGGGTGAGGCTGGGGTGTACCTAATCCGCTCCCAAGTTCGCATGGTGTTGCCCTCCTATATCTCAATCAGCCTGACTTGTGTTTTGACTTCAACCTGGTGAGTTACACCTTGATTAACGGATTTGATGAAAGATAAACTCTATGGTGGACCCCACACATCCTATTCCCATTGTTCCCTATGGTGTGACCATTATGAGTTGTGGGTAGAGCTGGGCATTTTATGCCCGAACCGGTGGATCCGACCCGATCAGACCTGATCCGACCCGATTCGAACAGAACCGATGGTCAGGATCGGTCAGGATCGGGTAGCATAATCCAGATCCGAATTTTTTTCTGGTCGAATTCGGATAGGCCCTGTTCCGAACCGACCCGATCCGGAATCCGATCCGATTGGATCTGATCCGGACCGTGTATATTAGTATAAATATTACTTTTACTTATCTTACCCGACTATTTTTTTACCCTACCCTAGCCGCACCTCTCGCCACCGCGCCGAACCCTAAAAATCCCCAAATCGTATTCGGCTTCTCTACCCTACCCGCACCCGAAGATAGTGTGGGTTTTTACTGGGGAATGGGTCTGAGGTTGATTTGGGGAAAGGGGGCATTTTGTTCTCTCCGAGAGGCGGGAATGCTGCGGCAAAAGAGTTGGGTCGGACTCCCGTGTTGAAAGATGGTGGCTCGTCGCAGAAGCCCGCAGTTGGCGCCGTCTTGCATGAGAAGAAGCCTTAGATTTCTGCTGCAAATGAGCCTGCTGCCAAGTAAGCTTTCTTTTCTTTTGTCTTTTTTTTTTTTTTTTTTGTGTGTGTGTTGCTTCTTCCAACACTTAAACAAAAAGAAGAGAGGAAGTGGCGTAATTGTTCCTTGTTTTTTTGGTGGGTTTTCTGTGAAAAACCCACCATTGTTTTCTGCAGTCACCATTGTTTTCTGTAGCATGATTCACCTGATGTTTATATGTGCTTCGTTTCTGAGATAATACCCAAAAATGATCTGGAAAAATGTATGGACGGTGTGGATATAATACACATACATCAAGGTGGGCCCACGATAAGGGCCGCACGTATCACGTGGGTGGAATTTTAATGAGATCCATGCGTCTATCCTTACTGACGCTTCGTGCCGAATGTTGCATTTAAAAATCTTTATAACCCAAAACTACAAGTCTACAAGACGGAATGCACACCATTATTTTTTTAGAGCTCATCATGGTTTTTAAATACCATCCAATCCATTCATCTTCTGTAAATCACCAGAATTAAAGAATTCCCAAGGAATCACAACATTTCAAAACTTAGGTGGGCCATATCATATGAATTTAGAGGATTTACGAATAAACTTTTTGAGGTGGCCGATGTTAGTGTTGAAACATCTGATTTTTGACACTGAAGCAAAAAAAAAAAGGTTCTGTGCCTGATGGATGGTGTGGATTTAATGTATGTTAAGTCTTTTTCCCAAGGTAGAAAAAGTAACATTGGTAGGTATCTATAGTGAGAGGTACGGAAGCGTTCTGTCAACACGTATTCATTGCGGAGATGAGTCAGATCTGATCACCACATCACGTCTCAGCCTTTTCATGAAGTGGGCTGACAACTTTTTAATATATGTCAATTTCTCTTATTCGTCCAGGTGTGGCCCACATGATGATCAAAAGGGCCTTTCTATCTACATCTGCCACTGAACTGTTAGGATTGATTGACGAGCGGTGCTGATCTTCCACATGATTTCCTACTCTACATCTGCCACTGGTTCTTTTGCGTGCATACTGTGATGGTTGATGTGCAGTCACACATTAAAAGGACATGTGTTATGGACCTGATGTAAACGGGTCATCCTCTAAAAGTTTCAGATAGAATTTATTAGTGCTTGTGTACCAAGCGTCACATTCTTCCAGAGTATTAAACCAAAGGAATTTATTAGTGCCCGTATATCAAGCATCACATTCTTCTAGAGTATCAACGTTTCTGCTCTTTTTAGTAGAGGACCGCGTAGCCACTTTATAAAAAAGGAGCGGAAAAAAGAACCGTACTATCTGTCACTGCATACCAGATGAAAATGTTAGAGTTAACGTCGAAGTTAAACTTCAAGACCAATCCTTGCCGATAGCTGAGCAAGCAAGGGCTGTGATCTATCACAAAGAAAATGGTAGGCCCCACAACACAAGAACCCACTATAAACCACTATCTCTTTCTGCTCCATTTCTATCCACTTCAAGCAAAAATCTATTCCCTTCCATGGTTGCTTCTTCTTCTTCCTCTCCTCTCTTTATCTTTCCTCCTCTCTTTCTCCTCCTCATCTCTCTCACCCACGCTCAAACATCATTCCAACCAGACGCATAGTCGAGTACTCAAAGACGCTTGGGACCCTCCAAGATGCGTGGCCCTCATTAATCAACGAACCCCACTTGTCTCTCGTAAAGCTAGTCATCGATTCCTTTGGGTTGATTGATTCAAAGCTACGTGTCATCTTCTTAATCCCCGTTGCCGTTCTTTTCAATGCTCATTAGCCAATGTTAACAAGCGTGGCGATTGCCGCAACAACAACGCATGTAGTCTCTCCCTGCAAAACACCTTCGATAGGTAGAGGAAAAACTAGTGTAATTGCTCTTGTTGTGGTTTTTTTTTTTTTTTTTCAGCTCTTCAAAAGCGAAATCATTCATCAGCCAAACATCTGCATCTTCATTACTACTGTATATAATGTGATCCAATCCGATCCGACTCGGTTTTCCTGACCGAGTCTGACTCGAATCGGTCCAGGTCAGCAGGGTTTAGGATCGGATTGGTTCAAAGGACTGGGTCCGGATCGATGAGTTCGGGTCAGGCCATGCATAACTCGGACCTGGTCGAGTTGGGCTGAATCCGATCCGACTCGGTCTGTGTATCCTCTTTATTTTTGGTCGCAGCCCCTAAATTGATCTCTCAAAACGGATGGACGAAATGGATTTAACATATACATTGCAATGGGCCCCACCCAGCATCCTTGCGCAGGAATTTCCTGCGCAAGGCTTTCGCAGGAAATCCGCGTCCTGAGTTGTGTATCGAGCTGATTTTTACACTATGTCCAAGAATCGAGAATAAAATCTGATGCACGGAGTGGATTTTACATACATGGTGGGCCTCACAAACTTGGGTGTTGCAATCGCTGTCTAAAATAGGTGAAGGATTTCGTATGGTGTGTCCCACTTGATTTTTGTATCTACCTTATTTTGGGTTTTTATACTAACTCGATCAGTAGTAACTTATGGACGGAGTAGATGTTAACATGGATATCTAGGTGGGCCCCACGCAACATGGACATCTACGACGGGTTACACGAAACTGGAGTCCGAAGAAACGGGCGGATATGAAAATTCGGAAGAGAACGCGACTTGGCTGCGACCCAAAACCAGGGATGAGGGTGGGAACCTGACCGTGGGCCCCACCACGATGTATGCATTGTATATCCTCGCCGTCCATACATTTTGTCAGCTTATTTTAGAGGACAGTCCCAAAAATAAAGCAAATAAAAATATCAAGTGGACCACACCAAAGTGGTCAGTCTTTCTCTCGTGGGGCCCACCTCTGTGCGGTCAAAATCGGGCCTTTCTTTCTCCGCAAGTAATCAGGCCCGTAAACGACAAACTCTCAGTCTCCGTATCACTCTCATTCCTGCGGATCCCACCCTTACCGTAAAGGCGCCATCTCTCTCTCTCTCTCTCTCTCTCTCTATTCCTTTGTATTTCACTGCACCCTTTGTCTTCTCCTTCCCTACTCTCCCTTGCGCACCACGTTATCCTGCACCCTCCAAGAAAGCCGCCTGCTTTTCCTTTGACTCTCTCTCCTCTTATATACTTAGTTTGCATCTTCACTCCAATATTCAAATCCAAGGCCACCCATCTCAGAGAAAACCCACATCAATGGCTACTTTCAATGCTCGAAACGATGGCATATTCATGCTCTTCTCACACCCGTCTCCCTACATGCATAAAGCCATTACTTTTCTCCAAAATCCCATCTTTCTACATGGCTTTTCAGCCTCCACCCATATTGCTTTCATTCTTCTTCTATCCATGACATGGGTCATTAAGGGATGTAACATGGGTGGCCATAGACATTCAAAAGAGAGGCTGAAAGACGGCAGCTTTTTATATTACAAACCCGCCCTTTTCTCTTCTTTGGGTCTGTCTCTGTTTCATCTCGTTCTTTGCATTCTCAACTACTTTGTTTGGTATCAATATGGTTGGTCTGATAAAAATCTCTCCACCGAATTGGATTTGGCTTTTAGAACTCTTGCTTGGTTCATGATCTCAGCCTACTTGCATTTCAAGTTCCGCAGTTCAGAAGAGGAGAAATTCCCAATCGTTCTGAGGATTTGGTGGTTCTTCTACTTCTTCATGTGTTGTTCTTTCGTCGTTCTGGACCTGGTTTACTATCAGAAACCCGGAATTCTGCCCACACATATGTGGGTTTTGGATTTTGGGTCGGTTCTGGTCAGTTTGTTCCTTTGTTACGCTGGATTATTCGGAAAGAAGAACAGAGAAGAAGACGCGCGCCTTGTTGAAGAGCCTCTTTTGAATGGGAATAGCGTTGGTGGGTCTCGCAAGAAGAGTAAGAAGGATAATGTAACTCCATATGCAAATGCTAGTCTGTTTAGTCTTCTTACTTTCTCTTGGATGAGTCCGTTGCTTAAAGTCGGTTATAAGAAGACATTAGACATTGATGATGTTCCTCAGCTTGCTGATGACGATAGCGTTAATGGGGTCTTCCCTGTTTTCAGTAATAAGCTAGAAGAAGATAGTAGTAATGGAGTAGGAACACTAAAATTGGTGAAAGCATTGTTCTTCACTGTTTGGAAAGAAGTGCTGTGGACAGCTTTGTTCGTGCTCCTATACACAGTGTCTTCTTATGTGGGTCCCTACCTTATCAATGCCTTTGTTCAATACCTCAATGGCCATAGTGAATTTGCGAATGAAGGGTATGTTTTGGTTTCCACATTCTTCATTGCGAAGATTATCGAATGCCTTTCGCAGCAGTATTGTTGCTTTAAGCTGAGACAGGCTGGAATCCGGGGCCGAGCAGCTTTGGTCGCAATGATTTATAAGAAGGGCCTGTCACTGTCAAGCCAGTCAAGGCAGGGCCATTCCAGTGGAGAGATCATAAATTTCATGAGTGTCGATGCGGAAAGGGTGGGGAATTTCGGTTTGTATATGCATGATCTATGGATGGTTCCTGTGCAAGTTATACTGGCTTTGCTGATCTTGTACAAGAATCTTGGGCTGGCTTCAATTGCGGCTTTTGTTGCAACTGTGGTTGTTATGTTGATGAATGTCCCGTTGGGGAAGTTGCAAGAGAATTACCAGGGCAAGTTGATGAAATCTAAAGATGCACGGATGAAGGTGACGTCTGAGATCCTTCGGAACATGAGGATCCTCAAGCTCCAAGGGTGGGAGATGAAGTTCTTGTCCAAGATAGTCGAGCTAAGGAAAGATGAAACAAGCTGGTTGAAGAAATATGTCTACACCTCGGCCATGACGACATTTGTCTTCTGGGGTGCACCCACATTCGTGTCTGTGATTACGTTTGGAGCTTGTATGCTTATGGGGATACCGCTAGAATCGGGAAAGATTCTATCTGCTCTTGCGACATTCAGGATATTGCAGGAGCCCATTTATAATCTCCCCAATACGATTTCCATGGTTGTGCAGACAAAGGTTTCTCTTGATAGAATTTCCTCGTTCCTTCGCCTTGAAGACCTTCAGCCTGATGTTGTAGAGAGGCTTCTGGAAGGTAGTTCTGATGTTGCAGTTGAAATAAGCGATGGGAATTTCTCTTGGGATCTCTCTTCTGCGAATCCTACTTTGAAAGATTTGAATTTCCGAGTTTTGCATGGGATGAGGGTGGCTGTTTGTGGAACAGTTGGGTCGGGAAAGTCAAGCTTGCTTTCTTGCATCTTAGGAGAAGTGCCGAAGATATCTGGGACCATTAAATTGTGTGGGACCAAGGCCTATGTTGCTCAATCACCTTGGATACAGAGCGGGAAAATCGAAGAAAATATATTGTTTGGTAAGGAAATGGATAGGGAGAAGTATGAGCATGTTCTTGAAGCGTGTTCTCTGAAGAAAGACTTGGAGATTCTATCATTTGGCGATCAGACTGTCATTGGCGAGCGAGGAATCAACTTGAGTGGTGGCCAGAAGCAAAGAATACAGATCGCACGTGCTCTATACCAGGATGCAGACATTTATCTGTTTGACGATCCTTTTAGTGCTGTCGATGCTCATACAGGAACCCATCTATTTAAGGTATGTCTTATTTTTTTCTCTGGATTTTGTTATATTTTCACATGTAACATCCCTGAAATTAACCACTGGTTCAATATATTTGAGAACAAACTCTTCTCATTTGTAGTAATATCAGGTGATTTTGTTTGATCACAGCTCACAAACGACATGGTAAGCTATTCAACTAGCTAGTAGTTGCGAACATTAGTTTTTTTTTTTTTTTTTTTTTTTTTTTTTTTTTTTTTTTAAAAAAAACTGAATATGGAGACCTCGATTTGGTTTATTCTGCACATAAATCGGGATGGCTTAAATATCGGTTGGGTTGGCTCAAAGATTCAGCTGGGTATTTAAATAAACACACATTCCTCTATCCCTATGAAAGGTTTTCAGGATAAACCCTGTTTTCCCCATTTAAAAACTGAGTTGGAAAAGTGGCCACGCCTCAAAATTCAGCTGAGTTGAGTCGACCAGACTGAGTTTTGAGTTAAATCGTGGATTTTTGGAACTACAGTTGCAAATTTAAACCCCACCCAAAGGACTCCTACTTATTGTTTTGCTTCTTTGAGCATTTGGGTAATTTTCATTTTTGAAGAGCTTTAATACGTGTATCCAACCTCTGAATGACAGGAGTGTCTGCTCGGGATTTTAGGATCGAAGACGGTGATCTATGTTACCCATCAAGTAGAGTTTTTGCCTTCCGCTGACCTTATCGTGGTGAGCACTTCTCTGTTTCTTTACTTTGCATTGGTTCCACAACCACAGATAAGTGCATCACCAATGCATAAGAAAAACCTTTCTCTGGCTTGGCAGGTAATGAGAGATGGGAGGATTACACAAGCCGGAAAATACAATGACATTCTCAATTCGGGAACAGATTTTATGGAACTTGTCGGTGCGCATAAGCAAGCCTTGTCAGCCCTTGATGCTGTGGAGACAGAGCCTGACTCACAAGCAAGTAATAGTGTGGAAGATGGTTCGTGTGATGCTGGAAGCAGAAAGCAATCCCCACACAAAGACACAGAGAAGAGAGAGGATCAGAATGGTAAAATGGATGAAATAATCGGGCAGAAGGGGCAGCTAGTTCAAGAAGAAGAAAGGGAGAAAGGCAAGGTTGGCCTATCAGTCTATTGGAAATACATTACAACGGCTTACGGAGGAGCTCTCGTACCATTTGTATTGCTGGCCCAGATTCTCTTTCAGGGTCTTCAGATTGGAAGCAATTACTGGATGGCTTGGGCGGCTCCTGTCTCGAAAGATACGAGAGCTCCAGTTGAAGGCTTGGTTCTCATTCTCGTCTATGTTGCTTTCGCCATTGGAAGCTCCATTTGTATCTTTGTAAGATCGTTGCTTCTCGTTACATCTGGATATAAGACGGCGACTCAATTGTTCAATAAGATGCATATGTGTATATTCCGAGCTCCCATGTCATTCTTTGATTCCACTCCAAGCGGACGAATCCTCAATAGAGTAAGAGACCTATATACTTCTTTTCAGGATTCAAGCCATGAGACTGGACTTATTTGGTATTTTGAGGCCACTATGGCTATGCATCTCTTTATGTAAGCTGCCTTTTTCTTTTACAGGCATCGACTGATCAAAGTGCAGTAGATACAAGCATTCCCTTTCAAATTGGGTCAACTGCCTTTGCAATCATTCAGCTGCTGGGAATCATTGCTGTAATGTCTCAGGTTGCGTGGCAGGTTCTCATCATTTTCATCCCTGTTATTGCAACCTGCATTTGGTATCAGGTAATGCCTGTAGCTGGTTCTTCTTCTTCTTGAATTTACAAAGAATTAAAGGACTAGATACAAAATGCAGACAGCTTCAGACATTTCTTTTTGTTCCCTAATTTTTAGAATTTAATTTTAATTTTTTTTTTTAATGTTTGCTAATCTTCTAAGATATATATGTACACAATCTGATCATGGATCACTTCAATCCATAATAGAATGATACTGTAACATGATAAATCTTCAGGTAACTTCCTCTGATGTTGCCTACGTTTGTCATTCCACAGCAATATTACATACCGACAGCACGAGAGTTAGCACGTCTTGTTGGAGTCTGCAAGGCTCCCAACATACAGCACTTTGCTGAATCTTTATCAGGATCGACGACAATCAGGAGTTTCGATCAGGAATCAAGATTCATGGATACGAACCTGTGTCTGATCGATGGGTATTCACGACCCATGTTTCATAGTGCTGGCGCAATGGAGTGGCTGTGCTTCCGCTTGGATATGTTATCATCCATCACATTCGCCTTTTGTTTGGTTTTCTTGATAACCATGCCAAAGGGTGTAATAGATCCAGGTATAACTTCATTCAAGAGGAATGGCATGATATGACATGATCCTCAACCTGAGGGTATTCATAGCATCCTCATGTTTTCAGTTCATATATGTAGCATCCAGGATTCAGTGATCGAATGGTCTTTGCCTAAAACCTCCAAATTGGAAGATCCTAGATGTTCAATCTTTAGCCTATTTTCATTTGGATATGGACCATTATGGTTTCTATTCCTAACAGTCTATTTTAGGCCACCCATGGCAAGGTTAGGATTGTCCCATTGAAGAGATTTGGACTGTTTCTCATCTACTGTGCGCTCATCATTCAAATGGTTTAGATTATGATAACATGGGCCCCACTTGTATAAACTTAGAACCCGAGGGTACTATACATACCCTCAGATTGAGGATCCTTTATCCATATATTTGTGGATTGACCTCTTGACTTCTCATTGATGACAGGCATGTGGAAATGGAATCTTACTCTTATCTTCTTTTTCAGGCATGGCGGGCTTAGCAGTAACATACGGACTTAATTTAAACATGCTCACAGCTTCGGCTATATGGAATCTGTGCAATATTGAGAACAAAATCATATCTGTTGAGAGAATATTTCAATACATGAGCATTTCTAGTGAACCCCCTCTTGTCATAGAAACTGATAGGCCGGACCCTAACTGGCCAGCGGAAGGAGAAGTTGATATTCATGATTTGCAGGTAATCTCAAGTCTCTTACTGTCAAAGCTTCTTCGTAATTGATGATACCACAAACTTCCATCTTTTAAGAAATTCGTTCTGTTTGATGCATTGAAACCGCCACGGGATATTCATTTAGTTTTGAAATTTTTTTTCTTAATAATTAGTTTTTTCTCCCAAAGATGATGGATCACCTACAATTGATTGTAGGCTAACTTAACCTACAACCATTGTTAGCATGCAAGGGATTATGGGTAATCCCCTAATTAGTTGGGATAAGGCTTAGATGATGATGATGATGACAATGGATGGGTTATAGGGTGGTCGGTTCCTCTTTTTCTACATAGTTGCTTTTATGTATCTTCTTATATAATCACACAATTTTCTTCCTTTTCTTTTAATAATTCATAACATCTATTTGAAAATATTGGATACAGGTCCGTTA
Source organism: Magnolia changhungtana (assembly GCA_030180095.1). Taxonomy (NCBI): domain Eukaryota; kingdom Viridiplantae; phylum Streptophyta; class Magnoliopsida; order Magnoliales; family Magnoliaceae; genus Magnolia; species Magnolia changhungtana. The sequence continues at coordinate 140,477 of JASAUF010000110.1, forward strand.
TGCCCCACATATGCCTCTTGTTTTGAGAGGTCTTACATGCACTTTCCCAGCCGGGATGAAAACTGGTATCGTTGGGAGGACAGGCAGTGGAAAATCCACTCTCATACAGACACTCTTCCGCATCGTTGATCCAGTTGCTGGTAAGATTCTGATAGATGGCCTCGACATTTCTACTATAGGACTGCATGATCTGCGATCCAGATTGAGCATCATCCCACAAGACCCGACTATGTTTGAAGGGACTGTGCGAAGTAACCTTGACCCTCTTGAAGAGTATACGGATGAACAGATTTGGGAGGTGTGTTTGTTTTACTATCTGCATTGCTAATGTATTTTCAATATTTTATCCATGGATTCCAAAGCACAGCGATTTGCTGACGTGCAATTCTTTCCTGTTTTAGGCTCTAGATCGGTGCCAGCTAGGGGACGAAGTAAGGAGAAAGGAAGGAAAGCTTGACTCTACAGGTTTAGTTTCTTTTTGTTTAGCTGATATTTACTTCATCTGGCCTGCTAATTTTCAGAATATGATTTTATTTTATTTTATTATTTATTTATTTATTTATTTTGGGGGGGCTTTTGAAACCTATAGCAGTGATTTTATCTGCTATTTACAATGTATTACAGAGTCTAATGCCTGATGTGAATGGCAGTGGTTGAAAATGGAGAGAACTGGAGCATGGGTCAGAGGCAGCTGGTGTGTCTGGGACGGGTGATATTGAAGAAGAGCAAGCTCTTGGTACTCGACGAAGCAACCGCTTCAGTCGATACTGCAACCGACAACCTAATTAAGCAAACACTAAGGCAACAGTTCTTTGGCTGTACAGTCATCACAATTGCACATCGGATAACATCCGTTCTAGATAGCGACATGGTCTTGCTTCTTGATAATGGTTGGCAACTTACCAATCCAGCTTTCTTCTTCCATCTTTTTTATCCTTCTCAAAGCATTTGAATTTTTTTTTTTTTTTTTTTTTTTTACTGAACAGGCCTTATTGTGGAATACAACTCTCCCAAAAAACTGTTGGAAAACGAATCATCTTCATTCTCAAGACTTGTTGCTGAGTATACCGTAAGGTCAAACTCTAGTTTTGAAAACTTAGCGAATCTATGAATGGCTGGCAATACTTCTGCCATTAGTTGATATACAACCTGATTGATTATGATGATAATGGGTGTGAGTCCGTGACATCTTCTCTTTTGCGCTGTAAGTACATCAGCAATATCTTTTGCTATTTAACTGAAGGTTGAAAATCCCATTGTGTATCTACAATAACATTTACTAAATGGTATCAATCCAACAAACCCACGGTACCCAAAAGAATGTCCACAGATTGAATGGTCAGAGAACAGCCACTTGGTGCAATTTTTGACCATTGTATCATCAACAAGGTGGGCCATCATTTGGTTCTGATTGAGCTGCAGATTCATCTATCTTATTCTATTCGCTAGGAGGTTGATAATGTTTAGTAAATGATATTGGATGCACACTGGGCCTGTCCTCATATATATCTGATGTTTTTCTTATGCTTTTTTTTTTTTCCTGCAGATCTCATGATTAATCTCAATGACGGGTTGAGAATACATGGCAGGAGTGATTCACAAATGCTGTAGAAAATCTCACACAGTTCTGTTTTTGTGTGATTCTGATAATACTGTAACCCGAGTTTTGGATGTCTAGGAACTAGGTGTGCTTAAATAAAGCAATAAAATCTTTGACTTATGAGTGAAGAGCACATCATTTCTTGGCTTTCCTAATGAGCTTATGACCCGTTTCGGTGTTTACATTTTTTAGGGTAGATAGGATTTGCTCTTTTAAATTTCCCATCGGGATATCTCAAGTCTGACTTAAAGCCATTTATATGGCAATGCGGGGATAAGCATGCTTTGCAACCCCGCCAGCGGCTTAGTGAGAAATTGACGAAAACCAAATTACAAGAGATCTGTGAGTGGCTTTGCAGGATCAGGCACAAACCTGAAACCTCTAGGAAATTGGGCACATTATTTTTGGAAATTTAGGGACAAAACCTTTTAGAGCCCATTTGGGTGCCAATTAAAAGATGAGTTCATCTCAATTTTTAGTTAATATTAATTATGTATTAGAGATCATAGTTCATTGAACTTTTTTTTTTTTTAAATTATCAGTAATTATGTGTTAGAGCTCATGGTTCATATAAATTATTGGTTATCAAGATTGTCTTTTATCCTTATTGTAACTTCCAGTATATAATTACTGTTAATTAAAATGAGATGAACTCATTTTTAAGCGGCACCAAACAGAGGTTTAAGAAATCAAAATCAATCAATTATTCATATAAAAAATGCAATATTTCTTAATGTAAATAAATCCTAATATAATCCTAACCTTGTTTCATTTTTAATTCTAGCCATATTTTAATTAAACATAAAACTAACTAAATTATCTTCTAATCTCGCCACAATATTATATGACGCCAGTAAATTGACCTGACGCAGGTATGAACGTGATGAGGATAAATACTCCGAATCCACGGAGCTTCTCTGGACTCCTCACAAAGACTTCTCGAATCCACGAGGAAAGAAAGCAGGAAATAGAAATAAATTCTAATAAATTCGAAACTGATTAATTGATGAATAAAAACGAGTTCACAACCCTTTAAATAGGGATACCAAGCAATAGGAAAGAAATCAGAATCAAACTACAACTAAAACTCCTAGAATTCGCGACTTACTATAAATAGTAAACTTACTATTTATAGACGGTCTTGATGTCTACTAGTGCGCAAGGTTTTCGGCCAAAAATAGTAAGTGTCCTATTTGGCTTCACCAAACCGTTCTCCTAATTATTCTAAGCTCTTTTCACATTGGGCGCAACTCCTAAAGCCCGACGGATGAAGAGTTATAATCAAACTAAAACTTACTATTTATAGTAAAAACGAAATTAAAACGGGGAAACGACTGTCGATCCAGGGGTTTTTTGCAATTCCGGGCGTCGCAACCCAGCATAGCAGCGTTGGTTGGGTAAAGTAGCTCGTTCTACCCCAAAATCATATATTTTACGTCAGCTAACTCATTCCGGATTGCGAGATACGCTCGATCTAAGGTCCGACGGTCTGGATCACTTTTGTCGTTGACAGGGCCTTTTCTAATCCATCTTGGCCATGAAACTGTACGTGACCCACTCTACATCATGACCTTAACTCAAAAGGCATCGAAATCATATAATCTAGGCTTGTTGAAAAGGTAACTTAATAGGCTTTAAAATAGGACTAATTTTACATAGTTTTGATATTTTTTGATAACCTATTGTTTGGTAACTGAAAAGTAGGTTACAAGACAAGTGATAGTAGTAAGAGATTTGAATCCTATCTAGAAAACTAAAAACTAGGAGAAAATGTCTCCTATGATCCATTTGGCCTGCATCATACAATTGTGTAAAATAGCTTTGCCTCTGGTGTTTGACAGTAAAACTACCTATATTTGGCCACAATCTCAAAAAAATAGACTAATCCAAACTGATGTGGGCCAAAACCAGAGAAAACAATGGAAACATGCCTATCTAAATTTGCATGGTGGGGCCACCTATTGGAGTTGTGCCTTGGAAATCAATCTAGATGTGATATTGATGATCTTGACTATGGGTCATGGCCATTGTAGGTCAACAAACGGGTTACAATGCCATGATTAATATGTGGAGTGCCTGGAATGTATAGGACATGGGTTAAAGGAGAGATTCATCTGCTTGTCCTTGGAAAGTTGAGAGTGGATACAATGTTCATTGACCAAAGGAGAGTGATGAGCCATGGATTTCAGTACCTTGTTATGCCATGGCCACCTGGCATGTTATAGGACAAACTTGTGATTGCTAGTATTATTATAGAGTCATCTCATGTGAAAGGGACTGATAATGAGTCAAGATGAAAGGTCTATGTCATTGGTCATGATAATTAGTCAGTGTGACTTAGCCCTATCCCACGTAAGAGTGTGACTGTGCCATGGATATATGCTGTTAATTTTGGAAATGTTGAGCATTTATATTAATGGGTTGAGTTTAAGTCTTTAAATCGAGATGCTCATTATGTTTGGACTATGATCAACTTGAGAATATATTAGCTTTGATTAATCCATAACCTGATGATATGTGAGGAGTTTGAGCTCTTGAGTACATGTGCTTTGGCTTGCTTTTAATGGTTATCATGTGGCCAACAGAAGTAGGTGCAGCTGGTGCAAGTATTAAGGTCCGATTGAAGCTGCATGATCCAACAAGGGATTCATTGGTTTCCTAAGAACTTGTGGTTTAAATCTTTGAAATTTAGATGTTTACCAAATGATTTTTCCACTAGGCCTAGCATTTAAAATGTTTTACATGTTTTTAATTGCTAAACTTTATTTTAATCGTTAAAAAGATTTTAATTGCACTTGATGATAATATAATGGTTTAGATCTGGCGTGTTCCACCCCTTAATTTGCATGGGTATTAGATCAATAGTAGATGACGATGATAGTGGAATAATTAAATCAATTTGGATACATGGGTAAAGGCATGATTACAAGATTCAAATGTAATGTGGCATATGACACATTGTAAGGTGGTAGAGTACCATAATTGGTTTCCCTGTAACCCTAACTTCTTATATTTGAATCCTATCTAAAAGGGAGAGGAGCACACAAGAGAGAGCCTTCAATGTCCCTCACTCTAGAGGGGGAAAAAAAAAGAGAGAGAAAGAGAGAAGTAGAGAGAGAGAGAATACTTCTCCCTCACTTTTTCTTCATCACACATGCGGAATGTGGGGATTCTACCGGTGTGGATGCTTCTTTTTGTCACCCTTGGCCCTAATTCAAGGAGTGACATGTGGCTCTCATCCTTTTCTACATTTGGGATAGACGAGGGAGAAACTTTCTAGTTCAAGGAAATGCATAGTAAAACAACTGTTTTTTAGTTGTATTGATAAAGGTATTAATCCTACATATAGGATTTGTGTTTTTCTTTTTTTAGAAACTGGAGAATATCTGAGTTGTGATCTTTAAAGCTATAAAAATTTAAAATCTTATTTTAAAAACTTTTTATTTTCCACTATATTTTAAAAATCCCAACACCACAGTTTTAGAATATCTTTATTTTTCAATGATCCCAAATGAATAGATTGAATTGCATGCCACACAAAATTAATGGCAAGCGTGACCTCCCAATTGTTCCCTATGTTGTGACCCACTTGAGTTCAACATTATTTGGTCTCCAGGGCTAACATGAACCAATGCACCTGATGTATGGTGTGGATCTCATGCAAGTTACCTCCCTTTGTGTGGCTACACATATGTTGAGACTCAAATATTGCATAATTTTTCCTATTTATATCTTGGTTTTATGAACATGAATCAGCTTAATGTTCTATTTTACTCATGTATGTGTTACAAGGTGAATTTAAGAGCTTGGATTGAAAAAAGGTGCTAAAAGCATGGATTTGATGCTCAAGAATTACCAAGGTAAGGGATGGATCTTAGGAGATTGAGATTGAAGAATTCACATGCCAATGAACTAAGAAAACCTAGTGAGGAATGAAGAGAATCGAAGATTTGAAGTGAAGAATCCTGAAATTGTCCTGAAAAAGTGTATTCTAAAACTCTGAAGTCTATTTTGAAAAACTGCGTAGCGTGAAAACTATTTTAATAAAACTGTGCAGCGAGAAGTCTATTTTGAAAAACTGCGTAAATTTGAGGCGGTCTCTAGAGTTTTCCAACTTTGTACGAAAATTGGAGTTCCCCAGTTATAAATAAGGCTTCTCAGGGCATTCCTAAGCATCTTTCAAGGCATCCCAAAGCAAGATTTATGATTTTTAAAGAGTTTTTAATTTTATTAAAGTTTTATAAGTTGTTTTTTTTTTGTTTTTTTAGATCTTTTCTATTTACATTTATTTCTTTCTTATTGCTTTTTATTTCTGCAATTTAATTAAAATTTTCTAAGTTCCCTCTAATTCAAGTGTTGAGGTTTAAATATTATATATTAGACCCCATTTATTACCTGGATTTACGGGCATGATACTGTTTAACGCCCGGTTTTAACTGTGTTTATGTTGCAGGGTATATTTGAGAGCATGGACTATAAAAAGGTGCTAAAAGCATGGATTTAACGATCTGATGACACCAAGGCAAGGGACGGACTCCAGGGGACCAAGATCGAAGAGTTTACCCGTCAGAGATCTGAGAAAACGGATAAACCAAAGTTCAAGTGGCCCGAAAATCATCCAGAATGCAGGATCATACGGTTCCCGCTATTTGATCGGCTTGAAACTACATACATGGCCTGAGGACCATAAATCAACAATACATGTCAAATTTTGGCCATTGGATCCTTGTGGCAGTGGCCCAACGGATAGAACAACCCATGAATCCGTGATTTTGGGGCCCACCTGAGATCTGTATACACTCCAAAATTGGTCTCAACCAATTTTATGACGAAGCAAGATAGATGGACGGGGAGGATTTCTCATAAACATTACAATGGATCCCACGTGGGATTGATGTACGTGCAGTGCACGTTCACTGGACGTGCACCGGACCAAAGACTCGGTCAAAGGGTCATTGACCCGACCCGGTCTCTACGCACGCACAACGTCTGCAAGGTGCGGACGCTGTGATAATAAGTGGGCCCCACCAATCATTCAAACGGACGATCTGAAACGTCCATTGCGACCAGAAGGGGGGTATAACCCTCGCCTAGGTGGATTTTTAGCCCTTGAAGACATTACATGTACATGAGTACTCAAACGGACGATCGACGGCGGAAAGAAAAGTTCACTGGGCCACACCAAATCTGAGCAAAAACCATCCATTTCAGACCGAAATAACGAGAGGAATTTGGTGGACGGTTTGGATATCTCGAAAGGTAATCGAAGTGGGTCCCATCAAGAATTCAGCATCGATCCGGCTGCGAGCTCTATTTAAGCACGTCCGAAAATTGCAGACGTTGTGGACCACTGATCATGGTCGGATGGTCGATCCAGACCGTCCATTGTGAAGACCGTCGAAAAGCTTTCCAAGTGACGTTATCCTTTCAAAAAGCAAGCAAGGGAAGCAGGATTTTTGGGCACTGTTTTGTGGATGCGTAAACAGTCCCTGCGCAAAGGGATTTCCGAACCTGGAGTGCGTAAATCGTTCGACTGAAGCTTGTAACCAGTCTCTCCACCTGAGCCGACTGAGACTTATCTATAAAGGAAGCAAGAGAGAGAGGAGAGGGGGCTATCCAGATATTGGGAAGTTGCAGGGAACGTCAGCCATAGAGAGAGAGAGAGAGAGAGAGAGAGAGAGAGAGAGAGAGAGAGAGAGAGAGAGAGAGGGAGTAGTTTTAGAACTGTTTATTTGTTTACGTTTTTTTTATGGTTTTCCTGAGATTAGGCTAATCATGTTTAGGTTAGGCTAAACCTCTTAGTTAGGGCTAAGAGGTGAAGCTTGTAGCATGATGGGAGACTCTTTGCTTATCCTTTTTGTTTAGACTGAATTGATGTTGATTTTAGTTAATTAAGGGAATGCTTTTAGTTTTTAATGGTCTGTTGTGACTAAAATTACAATGGGTCTGCGATAGCTTTGAGCATGTTCCTTTCCTTTTTATGTTTATGATGTCAGGAAGCCCTGTTGTTCACCATCGTCTCCTGGGCATGGTCGGATGACGGTACCCTTCCTAACCTTCATATCATGTTGATTGGTTGGTAATTAGTTTAATTCTGTTGTTTACTTTATCTCCTGGACATGGTTTGGTGATGAAATCCATTATAATTCATATACCTGTCATCTCTTGAAAACTATAACAAAGTAAGTTCAGTTCAATTTTCATGGTTACACCCTTCAACTGGATGAAGATGGGACTCTAAGTCCAGTTGAGTTTTTGAATTAGGCATAAGATCTCTCTGATCTCTACAAGTGGATCCTCTGAATCCATAGTTTCCTACTTCTGAATTCCTTAAGTTTAGATTAATACTTCACAATTATTCCTCAAATTACAATTAATTTAGATTTCATCTTATTCTAGTTCAGTTCTACTTAATTTCAGATTATGTATAGGTTTCAGTCCTGTGGATTCGACCTCGGTGTCACCGAGTTTATTACTACATCACAACCCTATACTTGGGGAGTGAACAAGTTTTTGGCGCCGTTGCCAAGGACTGACGACTACGATTCTCTGAAATTAATTGGTTTTAGACTTAGTTTAAGATTAGGATTTTACTAACTTTAGTTTTAAATTTTTTCTATTTGATTTCTAGAACTAACTTGTTTCCTATTCTGTAAGATCCTGACATCAGCTTTTAATTTGGTAATCCCTTTCCAATTTCTCTACTTTTTCTATTTTTAAAATTAAGGTTTTTATTTTTAGAAATTTTTTAATTCTAGCCTTTCCTCTTTTTATTCTCTAATTTTAGAAATTTAGATTCTTCCTATAACTGTCTATTTTCTAGTATTCTTTTAATTTTAGAAACTAACTTAGCTTCTAGGTTTAAGAAACTTTCCTTTTTAAAAACTTTCTAATTTAGATTATCTTCAGAATTCTTCCTCTTTTGGGAAATAGTTTACTTTTTACTCTTAGACTTTCTAATTATAGAAACTGACTTATTTTGGTTTGTTTTGCAGGTTTTTAACTTAAGGACTCCAATTTGGTAACTTCTTTCCAACCTTCTTTTTCTAGTTATTTATTTATTTATTTATTTCTTTTCTTAGGATTAGGTTTAGAATCTAATTGAGGGCTGCGAATGCTTCATGCCCAAGTGGGCTCGTGACAACACTCGACGTCTTTTGACTGAAGGAGGATTAGTTGAGGGGTTAACTGTCCATCGCAAGACTAGACACCGCTCGAACTCCCCTGAGTTAATTGAGGTTATGGCTGCAAATCAACCTCAACCACTACCTAAACCTAGGGTTGAGGAAGTACATGATGAGAATAAGGTGCATCAAGCACCCCCACCGCGTACTTTACGAGATTATTTACAACCGGCAGGGGTGAGTACGCCCTCATGCATGATTTTTTCTGAGAATACAGGACATATGGACATCAAGCCAGGGGTTATCCAACTCCTTCCTAAGTTCCATGGGCTTGAATCTGAAGAACCATATCTACATCTGAAAGAGTTTGATGAGATCATAGCCACTTTATACTTCCCTAATGTATCTGAGGATACAGTCAGGCTGAAACTCTTTCCTTTTTCCTTGAAGGAGAAGGCTAAGATGTGGTTATATTCACTGTCCTAGATCCATTGGCACATGGAATGATATGCAGAGGGAATTCATAAAGAAATTTTTTCCACATCATAAAATGATTACCCTTAGAAAAGCAATCATGAACTTTGCCCAAAAGGAGGATGAAACATTCTACCAATGTTGGGAAAGGTTCCAAGATTTGGTCTGTTCATGCCCACAACACGGCTTTGAAACGTGGCGCATTACAAATTTTTTCTACAATGGACTGACATCTTCCATGCGCCAAATGATCAAGACAATGTGTAATGGAGAATTCATTAATAAAAATGTCGACGAGGTATGGGATTACCTCGATAGTCTTGCTGAAAAAACACAGTCATGGGACTATTACCCAAAGTCGAACACCACGTCTAGGCCGACTCATTCTAAGGAGAAAGGTGGATTGTATCTCTTGAAATAAGAGGATGATCTCAAGTATAAAGTGACTACGCTCATAAGAAAATTTGAGGCCATGGAAGGAAGGAAGGATAAGGTTAATGAAAGTGTTTTCGGTATCTGTGATTGTAACATTCATACAACTGAAAATTGTCCTACAATACCTACCTTTCGAGAAGTGTTGAATGAACAATCCAATGTCGTAAATACTTATCAAAGACCTTTCAATGGACTGACCTCTAATACGTACAATCCTGGTTGGAAAAATCATCCAAATTTTAGTTGGAGGAATAGACAAACTGCTACCCCTCAAGGTTTCTTCAATCAAAATCCAAATCAAGGGAAACCTCAAGAAGAACCGATTTAAAATTCCATACAACAGCTAGCTCAGGCAATGCGAGAATTTATAGATTTTATGCAAAAGATGGATTCACGTATGACGGTTATAGAAAAGGGGATGCTTCCTGCACAACCTCTCCCCAATCTTAAACTGTAGTACGAGATAAGTGATCCTAGCTCTTCAAATCAAATGGGGCACGCTAAATCCATCACCACTCTTAGGAGTGGGAAGATCATTGATAAAACCCTTCCGGTTAGGCCTGAAAAGCCTCAAGAACCAGAAAAGGACAACAATGATGGATTTGGTGATGCCCCATAAAAATTAGAACCGGAACTTCTAGAAAAGCCAGTTGCTCCATTTCCCCAACGGTTAGTCGTACCAAAACCTCTTTCTAACTCTCGGGATATTCTGGAGGTGTTGAAAGAAGTGAAAGTCAACATTCCTCTACTTGATGTCGTAAAACAGATTCCTTCATATGCCAAATTTCTGAAAAACCTATGCACGACCAAAAGACGGCAGAGTATTCAAAAGAAGATCTTCTTGATTGAGAAAGTGAGTGTCATCCTGAAGCAAGACGTGCCGCAGAAATTCAAGAATCCCGGTAGCCCAACCATATCATGTGTAATCGGGAACCATCGAATTAATCACGCACTTCTTGACTTAGGAGCGAGCGTCAATCTGATTCCCTACTCGGTATACAAACAGTTAGATTTGGGTGAATTAAAACCCACCCTAACCACACTACAACTTGCTGATCATTCTGTTCGTGTACCAAGAGGGATAATTGAGGATGTGTTAGTGATAATTGAGGATGTGTTAGTCCAAGTCGATAGATTCTATTACCCTGTAGATTTTATCATTTTGGACACCGAACCCATCAATAACATGAGCACTCAGATTCCCGTCATTCTTGGTCGCCCATTCCTTACCACATCAAATGCGGTTATCAATTGCAGGAATGGTGTCATGACTATGCCTTTCGAGAATTTGACATTGGAGTCAAACATCTTTTTCAATAATGGCAGCAACTTAGAGGATGATGACGATTTCCATGACATTAACATGATTGATTCTTTCGTGGAAATTATGACACCTCTGACCTTATCCTCCGACCCTCTAGAGACGTGCCTGGCCCACTCCCATGAGTTTGATGATGATATGATTAGGGAGACGTGTGCCTCGCTGGATACTGCACCGGTACTTGAAGTTAACCGGTGGAGGCCACAATTTGAAGAATTAACACAAATCGATGCAGTGCCTCTACCGTCTAACCTCAAGCCACCAAAGCTTGACCTAAAACCTTTACCCTCTGATTTGAAATACACCTATTTAGGTCAAGATGAGACATACCCGGTGGTGATCTCTGCCAACCTGGAGAAAGAACAGAAGAGTATGCTCATATCTACTCTCCTTGAGCATAAGGGAACCCTCGGATGGACGATTGCGGACCTCAAGGGAATCGACCCCTTGATTTATACTCACCGCATATAGTTTGAGGATAATGCGAAGACCGCTAGGCAATCACAACGTAGACTAAATCCAAATATGAAGGAAGTGGTTAAGGCTGAGGTTCTTAAACTATTGGATGTGGGTATCATATACCCCATATCTGATAGTCAATGGGTGAGTCAATGTGGTGAGATCCAACTAATGGTGGTTCCTAAGAAGTCTTGGTTGGAGATCACCATCGAGCTAACTCGGTGGTTCTAATAATGATCACCATCGTGCCAACTAAAAGAAGTTACTACTGGTTGGAGAATGTGCATTGACTACAGGAAGCTGAATACCGACATGAGGAAAGACTACTTTCCTTTGCCCTTCATTGATCAAATCTTGGAAAGGTTAGCTGGTCATTCCGATTACTGTTTCCTTGACAGGTATTCGGGTTACTACCAGATAGAGATAGCCCTGGAAGATCAGGAAAAGACTACATTTACATGTCCCTACGACACCTTTGCTTACCGAATGATGCCATTTGGACTATGTAATGCCCCTGCCACCTTTCAGCGATGTATGCTTAGTATCTTTTCTGATATGGTGGGGCAATATCTAGAGGTCTTCATGGACGATTTCTCTATTTACGGTCCATCTTTCAGTGAGTGCTTGGAAAGTCTTAAATGTGTGCTAAAAAGATGTGAAGAAAAGAACTTGGTACTTAACTAGGAGAAGTGTCATTTCATGGTTCAAAAGGGAATTGTCCTTAGGCATATCATCTCGGCCAAGGGAATCAAGGTAGATAAAGAAAAATCGATCTTATCTCTAACCTACCTCCACCCAAAAACATCAGAAACGTGCGATCCTTCTTAGGACACGCAAGATTTTATAGGCGATTCATAAAGGACTTTAGTCTCCTCTCTCGTCCTTTATGTAATCTTCTGCAAAAGGATGCACCATATGAGTGGACTGAGCAATGCCAGGAAGCTTTTACCAAGCTTAAGGGCATATTAACCACTGCACCTATCATGCAGCCACTCGACTGGAGCCTTCCTTTTGAGCTTATGTGCGACACTTCTGATTATGCTCTTGGAGCAGTTCTAGGCCAGAGAAAAGATAAGAGGCCATACGTCATCCATTATGTGAGTAGGACTTTAAATCCTGCCCAAGTGAACTACTCGACTACGGAAAAGGAACTCTTAGCTGTAGTGTTTGCCTTGGACAAATTTAGATCCTATCTGATCGGATCCAAGATTATTATCTATACAGATCATACGGCACTTAAGTATCTTCTTTCTAAGAATGATTCTAAGCCCCGCCTGATACGATAAATCATTCTACTCTTAGAATTTGATTTGAAAATTAAAGACAAAAAGGGAGTAGAGAATGTAGTGGCCGATCACCTTTCTCGCCTCAATATCTCTGATTCCCTTGAGGCGACCCATATCAATGACATGTTCCCTGATGAACAACTATTCAGAGTCTTCCATTCACCTTGGTTCGCTGATATTGCTAATTATCTTACCACAGGTTTCATACCGATACATTGAACTGCACAAGATAAGAAGAATTTCTTTACCAAGGTGCGCAACTTTTTCTGGGACGATCCATATTTGTTTAAATATTGCCCAGACCAAATCCTGAGGAGATGTGTTGTGACGCCCCGGTCACTGCTTCATGTGGGCGGGCACACGTGGGCGGGCACATATGTGGGTGGGCCCCCAAGTGTGGCTGGCAAGCTACCGTGTTGCTGGCAGGCTACTGTGCTGAGTGAGCTACTGTTGCAGTTGACTGTAGCGTAACTTGTCCCACATCGGAAGAGTTGTCTGGAGTTGTGGTGGTTATATATTGGGTTCCTCCCTTAACAGACATGACGCGTTCCTGCGGGGAACAAAACCACCGCTGCGTACTCTGATGATGCCAGTTGAGTTAGACAATATCATGGACGGGTAGGTACTGTGTGGGCGGGACCACGAGAGCACTGGGTCTGGGCGAGCTACCAGTATCCTTACCCCAAATGACGCGTTTTAAAGCCGTGAGCTTTGGCAAAGCGGACAATATCATGTGCTGTGGGAGTGGGCCTTACAAATGGTATCAGAGCCGAGGACGGCTATGCCCTCGGTGGGGGATAATGTGATGCCCCGGTCACTGCTTCATGTGAGCAGGCACACGTGGGCGGGCACATATGTGGATGGGCCCCCAGGTGTGGCTGGCAAGCTACCGTGTTGTCTGTGCAGCGTGGCCGAGCGAGCTACCGCTCATTGCTGATCGTAGCGTAACTTGTCCCACATCGGAAGAGTTGTCTGGAGTTGTGGTGGTTATATGTTGGGTTCCTCCCTTAACAGACATGACGCGTTCCTGCGGGGAACAAAACCACCGCTGCGTACTCTTATGATGCCAGTTGGGTTGGACAATATCATGGACGAGTAAGTGCTGTGTGGGCGGGACCACGAGAGCACTGGGTCTGGGCGAGCTACCAGTATCCTTACCCCAAATGACACATTTTAAAGCCGTGAGCTTCGGCAAAGCGGACAATATCATGTGCTGTGGGAGTGGGCCTTACATGTGTGCCAGAAGATGAGCATCAGAGTGTCATCTCCTTCTGTCACTCACAGGCCTGTGGAGGTCACTTTTCTACTAAAAAGACCACGGCTAAGATTCTGCAGTGTGGTTTTTATTGGCCCACTATGTTCAGGGACACTCATGAGTTTTGCAAGACTTGTGAGCGTTGTAAAAAATTGGGAGCATTGTCCCGTCGAAATATGATGCCTTTAAATCCCATCCTTATCATTGAAGCCTTTGATTGTTGGGGCATCGATTTCATGGGACCATTCTCCCAATCCTTTGAAAATTTGTATATTTTGTTCGCCGTAGATTATGTCACTAAATGGGTCGAAGTAATTTCGTGTCGAAACAATGACCATCGCACGGTCATTAAATTTTTAAAAGAAAACATCCTTTCATAATTTAGAACACCTCGATCCATCATTAGTGATGGGGGCTCACACTTTTGTAATAGACCATTTGAGAGCCTAATGAAGAAATACGGTATCTCTCATAAGGTAAGCATCCCATACCATCCACAGACAAGTGGACAAGCTGAGATTTCCAATAGGGAGATCAAACATATCCTGGAGAAACTTTGATCATAAGGATTGGTCAACTCGATTGACCGATGCTTTATGGGCATACCGTACTATTTTTAAAACCCCTATTGGAACGTCTCCCTTTAGACTTGTCTATGGGAAGGCTTGTCACTTGCCTGTGGAGTTGGAACATAAAGTGTATTGGGCGATCAAAAATTTGAATTTCAATCTGGACAACGCTGGCTCTCTACGCAAACTTCAGTTGAATGAACTTGAGGAAATTCGGAATGACACATACGAGAACTCGAGAATTTATAAGGACAGGATGAAGGTATTTCATGATCAACATATTCTATGGAAATCATTCACTCCAGGTCAGAAAGTCCTTTTGTATGACTCTCGACTACATCTATGTTGGGTAAGCTTCGATCTCGTTGGACCAGCCCTTACAATGTTGTTACTGCTTATCCTCATGGGGTCGTTGAGATAAGAGATCCTGACAATGGCAAGGAGTTTAAAGTAAATGGACATCGCTTAAAACCATTTATCAAGAAATTTGATTCAGAGGACATGTTCATACCTCTGACTGCTCCTGTTTACTAGAATTGATCTCCTAGTCTGATGGAGGTATAGGTAGGTTTATTGCTTTCTTACGACTAGGGTAGTTGGATTTATTGTCTAGCTGAAGACGCTAAACTTAGCGCTCCTAGGAGGCAACCCAGCTTTTCATTTCATTTCTTTTTCATAATTAGTTAGTTCAATGTTTGTGGGTAACATTGCTGCAAACCCTCACGAGACCACAACTCGTCCACTAAGGGCAACCTAGGGTTTAAAGGCTTGTTGCATATGCTAAATGCAATCGAGAGCACCTGTGAAAGTGGTATAAGTAGGATTTTATCTTTTGTTATTTTTGTTTTGCTTTCTCTCTCATGCTGAGTGGCTTCCATGCTGCGATCTCTTTGAAAGTCTCTCTCGATTCATTATTCAGGTACTATCTTTCCATCACTTCACATTTACTTTCGTTGTCCCATGTGCATTGCATGCTCATATCTTTTACATTGAGGACAATGTAAATATTAGGTTGGGGTGGGTGATTAGGTCAATCAGTGTTTTCTGGGTCTTGAGCAAAATTTGTGAAATTTTTTAAAAATTTTAAATTTTTCTAGGAATTTCTTGTGAATTCAAAGTGATTTTGACGGCCATCTAGAGCACTAAGCATTTCAAGATACGTGATGTTGGTAATTTGTCTCTTAGATTCAGCCATCTGATAGGCTCCACAGTTAAGTTTGAATTATTAATCCCGAATTAGAAGTTGTAAACATTGATTGAGTTATGATTTCACATGTCACATCTTGCTTCCACATTAAGATTTTAGTTTGATATTGAAGGGTTAATTTGGTAATCATTAAGCATGAAATGAACCAGCCTAGAAAATGTGCCCGTCATGATCAATTGAAGAAAAAGAAAATACCTAGCTAAAAAAAATAAAAAAAAAAATAAAACAAATACCTTTGGAAAGAGTTGGGCAAATAATTTTCACTATAGGTTTGCTCCCTATAGGTGAAGATTTGATTCCCTATGGATGATATGTGAAAAAGGTTTGGGTGTATGGTCTTCACCATAGGTTTACTCCCTATAGGTGAGGACTTGATTCCCCTTCTGGGCATTACTTTTAATGGAAAAATCAAAAGTTGGAAAAATAAAAAGATGATCTGTAAGGCAAGTTCTGGCTTAGGTTGTCCTGAATGTTCTTGGATTACCAACGATATCCTGAAATAGAGAAGTGAGTCTAAATGTGATAAGCTGAGATTACACTATACACTCATGGATCTTAATGTTTATAAATTGTCTGATTAATGGATTAATACTTTGAACTTGATTATGAGTTTACCATGTGCCTGAGTCCAGCAGAAATTAATGCCCAACATTCATGAATTTTAGAATTCTAGTATCCGAATTGTTTTTAAAATTCACTCGAGTTCATAGAAATTGTCCTGTAATTCCCAACTTATTTTTTGCATACTTTGCTCGAGACTAGTAAATTGCTAGTTGAGAGTTATGTTGAGGGTCAAATATTACATATTAGACCCCATTTATTACCTGGATTTACGGGCATGATACTGTTTAATGCCCAGTTTTAACTGTGTTTGTGTTGCAGGGTATATTTGCGAGCATGGACTACAAAAAGGTGCTAAAAGCATGGATTTAACAATCTGACAACACTAAGGCAAGGGACGAACTCCAGGGGGCCAAGATCGAAGAGTTTACCCGTCAGAGATCCGAGAAAACGTATAAACCAAAGTTCAAGTGGCCCGAAAATCGTCCAGAATGCAGGATCACAAGGTTCCCGCTATTTGATCAACTTGAAACTACATTCATGGCCTGAGGACCATAAATAAACCATACATGTCAAATTTCAGCCATTGGATCCTTGTGGAAGTGGCCCAACAGATAGAACAACCTATGAATCCGTGATTTTGGGGCCTACCTGAGATCTGTATACGTGCCAAAATTGGTCTCAACCAATTTTATGACGAGACAAGATAGATGGACGGGGAGGATTTCTCATAGACATTAGAGTGGATCCCACGTGGATTTGATGTACGTGCAGTGCACGTTCACTAGACGTGCACGGGACTAAAGACCCGGTCAAAGGGTCATTGACCCGACCCGGTCTCTACGCACGCACAGCATCCGTAAGGTGCAGATGTTGTGATAATCAGTGGGCCCCACCAATCATTCAAACGAACGATCTGGACCATCCATTGCGACCAAAAGGGGGGTATAACCCTCGCCTAGGTGGAGTTTTGGCCCATGATGACATGCATGTACATGAGTACTCAAACGGACGATCAACGGTGGAAAGAAAAGTTCTGTGGGCCACACCAAATCTGAGAAAAAACCATCCATTTCAGACCGAAATGATGAGAGGAATTTGGTGAACAGTTTGGATATCTCAAAATGCAATCTAAGTGGGTCCCATCGAGAGTCCAGCATCGATCCGGCTGCGAGCTCTGTTTACACACGTCCGAAAATTGCGGACATTGTGGACCACTGATCATGGTCGGATGGTCGATCCAGACTGTCCATTGTGAAGACTGTCGAAAAGATTTGCAAGTGACGTTATCCTTTCAGAAAACAAGGGAAGCGGGATTTTTGGGCACTGTTTTGTGGATGCGTAAACAGTCCCTACGCAAAGGGATTTCCAAACCTGGAGTGCGTAAATTGTCCGACTAAAGCTTGTAACCGGTCTCTCCACCCGAGCCGACTGGGACTTGTCTATAAAGGAAGTAGGAGAGAGAGGAGAGGGAGCTATCCAGATCTTGGGAAGTTGCAAGGAACGTCAGCCATAGAGAGAGAGAGAGAGAGAGAGAGAGAGAGAGAGAGAGAGGGAGTAGTTTCAGAATTGTTTATTTGTTTACGTTTTTTTTATGGTTTTCCTGAGATTAGGCTAATCATGTTTAGGTCAGGCTAAACCTCTTAGCTAGGGTTAAGAGGTGAAGCTTGTAGCATGATGGGAGACTCTTTGCTTATCCTTTTTGTTTAGACTAAATTGATGTTGATTTTAGTTAATTAAGGGAATGTTTTTAGTTTTTAATGGTCTGTTGTGACTAAAATTGCAATGAGTCTACGATAGCTTTGAGCATGTTCTTTTCCTTTTTATGTTTATGACATCAGGAATCCCTGTTATTCACCATCGTCTCTTGGGCATGGTCGGATGACGATATCCTTTCTAACCTTCATATCATGTTGATTGGTTGGTAATTAGTTTAATTCTATTGTTTACTTTGTCTCCTGGGCATGGTTTAGTGATGGAATCCATTATAATTCATATACCTGTCATCTCTTGAAAACTATATCAAAGTAAGTTCAGTTCAATTTTCATGGTTACACCCTTCAACTGGATGAAGATGGGACTCTAAGTCTAGTTGAGTTTTTGAATTAGGCATAAGATCTCCCTGATCTCTACAAGTGGATCCTCTGAATCCCTAGTTTTTGACTTCTGAATTCCTTAAGTTTAGATTAATACTTCACAATTATTCCTCAAATTACAATTAATTTAGATTTCATCTTATTCTAGTTCTAGTTCTACTTAATTTCAGATTACGTACAGGTTTCAGTCCCTATGGATTCGACCTTGGTCTCACCGAGTTTATTACTACATCACAACCCTATACTTGAGGAGTGAACACCAAGCTAGAAGGGAAGCATATGGGTTTAATAATTCTTTAAGATATAATAATTGATTATTTTAATAATGAGAAGAATGGTGTATGCATGTTATTTATTGTTTAGGTTTAGTTTTTTATCCTAATGTGAGATCCATATATTTTCATTATATGAGATCCACATTGATGGATAGGCTTACCCTAGATCAATTAGATTTCCTATATATGAGAGGTTCTCAACCTGTTATATTTCTTTGATTTTCATTTCTCATTGATATTGAATTCTTAAAATCACCAGCGCTTGAGAATATATATCAATGGTGCAAATTCATGATTTTCTAATTTTTTATATCATTTATTAAAATATTTAAACTGTTTTATTTTCTGATTAGGTCAACCATAGTGCTCAGATCCTAGTTGTGTTATCCAAGTCATCATGATTTTGAAACATTAACCTATGTGTGGAACTTTAAAGCTTGGGTGTTATTTTAATTCAGTTGAATTACATTCATTCAAAACTCCTAAAATCAAATTATCAGTTTTTATTTTTATTTTATTACTTAGTTTGTTTTGCATTTACTTTTCTCATTCTCACAATTCATCTCTATGTGGGATTGACTTTGTATCCACGGGATATTACTTATGAACATCTGCACTTGAAGGTAAGCAATCAAGTTTTTGGCGCAGTTACCGAGGAGAGACTGAGATAGATTAGATCTGTTCAAGATAGCTAAGGTAAGTTCTTTTCTAAGGTAAGTTCTCTTCTAAACCCTCCAAATTTTTTGTAGATTTTCTTTTTTTTTTCTTTGCAAGTAAATTCAGTTGAGTCTTTCAAGCACTAAATATGACATAAGGTTGCCCTACTTGGGATTTTATCATCCAAGTGTTATGGTTGTCCTACAGTTGCTATTTGATCATAAAGATCATCCGCTGAATCTATTTTCCAGATTAATATAGTTTAATTTCTGCATTAGTTTTACTTTTATTGATTTATTTTTTATTTTGCTTTGTGGATTGAACCCTCATAGTTGGCCCTGCCACTTGGGTTATTGATTTATTTTTGCTTTGTAGATCGAACCCTCATGATCAACCCTACCACCTAAGTTGTTGATTTATTTTTACTTTATGGACTGAACCCTCATGGTCGGCCCTACCGCCTGGGTTGATTTATTTTTTGCATTGTGGACTGAACCCTCATGGTCAGCTCTGTCGCCTGGGTTGTTGATTTATTTTTGCTCGGTGGATTGAACCCTTATGGTCAGCCCTGCCGCTTGGGTTGTTGGTTAAGTTTTTATTTTTATTTTAAGTATCATACTTGCTATTTGAATTAGTGATATTTATTGTGTGGTGTGGATGGTTTATATCTCATTGGAGTAAGGATCAAAACAATCAACTCTCCTCCAAAGGCGGACTAGTTTCAAACCTTGATCATTCACTTAGAAGAGGCACTCAACGTTACTTGAATTCCATGACAGACCAGTTGTGTAACAGCCCGCACTTTACCGTGCTCCAGTGTTACTATTATAGTCCCAATTAGCAGGTTATGTGATTAAATAAAATAGCCTACGTTATTCATCATCCTCTGATAATCCACAAACCACAATTAAAATTTCAATAGTTAGGATATCAATATTTTAAATCCAACTGTTAATAAATCGAGTACAAAAATAAAATAATATATATAATATATTTAATTAATTAGGCCATCCGATCCATAACCTAGCCATGGAATTCTTGTTAGGTGGTCCATTGGACCCTCCTAACCGTTGAAATCCAAATAGGGAAGAATCCAACCATTGAATTAATAAAGATCAAAAAATAAACTCAAATTTTCCTTGTGTGGCCCACTTAAACTTTGGAACCGACCAATCTTCAACAAAGGGCATTTAATGGACCACCCAAGAAGAATGGGCATGTAGATTGGCATAGATCACCATGTGGACCCCACATCCGATCAGTGCAAGTGCACGGACGGTGTGCACATGCCACGCATGAAACTGAATATCGGGTCAAATGCACTTTGACCCGATGAAAAAAACCAAAAATTTCATTTTCAAATGAAACTCCCGCTCGACGCTAATTCAATCGGGGTCGTCCGTTTGACGTCACAAACGGACATTTTTACGAATACAAAAACTTGATCCAGACTGTCCATCTGATTTGTTGGGTCCCACCGACCATGTCCATGTTGATATCATCTATTGAAAACCACCCATGTCACCTTTGTCAGCAACCCAGCAGGCAACGCATGAGCAAGACGTTGTCGGAAGAGGAATTGCCATGCACGCCATCCCTCTGGCAGATCCGACCATTGGAGGCCACGTCCGCACGAGAAATCCTAGTCACACCTACCATTTCCAGAAACGCAACCCTACTCGCCGGAAGGCGGAAAGAATCTTTCCCTATTAAGAAAGACAAATCTCAGTCGATTGTTGGCTTCTGGAAGGTTCTTTTGAGCTGATCTGAGTTGTCCGTGTTAGGGCAGATCAAAATCTCGTACACCGAGAATTTGGTGAGATGTCGCGTGAACGCATGACATCGCCTCTCCCCGATTAACGTGGTAATCACGGGCTACTACACACCATCAAGTGGGCCACGTTGGCCTCCTGGACACCATCCAACTCTTTTAAACACACCAGATCAATGGATAAACCATCCATGGCAAAAATGTCATGATCAGCCGGTCGTCTTCCTCAATCCAACCGTGAAACCCACACCCATCACAGGTGGCTCGTTCACGCATCCAAACCGTTCATCAGATGGCCCATCCCACCTTCATCAGGGACAAATGCCTGAACCCAGGCATAAAGATTAATACCTTAAGTGATCCGTCCAATCAGCCATCCGCGGTTAACTAAAATATCTCCACAACTAATCCTCGTGATTAGTTTTGGAAACCTCCAGAAACGGAAAGGCTATAAGAAGTCTAATTTTAGGGCAAAACCCAAGGTGAATTAAAAGAAAGAAATGGAAAGAGAAAGAGAGAAGGAGAGTTTGAATGTTTGTTGAGCGGGTTGCTGGTTCGGTAGCAACTTGACTCAGCTGAGTTGTTCAATTCTGAGAGAAAGCTGGGAGAGAGGAGAGAAAACCGAAAGAGAAGAAGAAGATAGAGGCTGCTCTTTCGTCCAACAGCCATTCCGATTTAAGATCAAGCCGACTTCCATTTAAATCGCACCGAATCAGCTCCATCCAACCAACTCAATGCCGAGTTTCTGTAGCGCTGGATGAGTTCTTGAGCCTAGCCATTTCCCTAAAATCAGCATCCTGATTCGTTCAAATGCGTCATGAGATTCACCCGGACCTCGCTACGATGGTAGATGAGATCTTCCATCAATAGGTAAGATGTTTAAAACCGTCCTTGCCACTCTACTTCAAATAACCTGTTAAAACGCTGAAAACCAGATTTGTAATCCTGCCAGCTGTTGTAGAGAGCGTATTAGGGTTGCAACTTCATTAACGATAAGGGTAGTCTTTGCCTAGGTAATACATCAAACCCATCTATCCAATCTACTAATGTCTAACTCATGATTTGACTTAACTCGATTCTGTTGAGTTGGGCCTGTACCATCCCAAACCCCACTCAAGAAAGGTTGAAAGAATCGACTCAAATAGAACCCATGAATGGGTCCCTTGACTGGGACAACTCGATTCAGGCAGACCTCATCCAACCTGAGTTCCATAAACTCTTGAGGATGTGAGCTGTGGGTCGAGTCGTCACTGAGTCAGTGACTCGGAATCGATTCTGAATTAGAAGTTCTGACTTAGTGGGACCTGGAATACAAGTTTTCCCTGTTAGCCTAAATCCCAACTCGAGACAACTGAGATCTGCCCACTTTGGGGCTGACTCAACCATTTTAGTTAACCGAGTCAACTCTACCCTCATCTGCGAGTTGACTCGGTCAGTTTTTTCATCTAAAACAAGCTAACTCCAACCAATGATAGATAAGTTAGGGAACATTTGGCCCAATGAATATTTGATCTAACTCGGTTATTAACTAAACCCTTGAGGTAAGCTTAACTAGTCGATGGTTAAGAACCCTCAATCGGGCCAACTCGGTTCTAACTCACTAGTACATTGAAATATATCATCCAGGTGCCATTTGCAAACTGACATCCTTGGAAAATACTCCCTAGCAGTCAATCTCGAATCAGTACAAGTTAAGAAGATCATCCACTCCATCCACTTTAGGTGAGGGATATCCGACATGGCTTCATCATTTCCTGGAATTCTAAATAGTTGTAGAAAAATATTATAATTGTGTAAATAGTAGATGTGTTCCTCTAAGCTTTAATTTTAATGAATAAACATGTGGGAATGCCTTAAATTATGTTACTCTAATCCATCTCATAAGGGTTGTTGCACATTCATTATGCCACATTTGAAATTACTTAAGTGTGTGTGTGTGTGTGTGTGTGTGTGTGTGTGGGTTTAGGTACTATGCGCTCGAGCTCACGATAAGCTCCCATGAGGTCGAGCAATGTGAGCCCCATCGTGATGCGTTTCGACCATCAACACCGTGTATTTGATGGGTCCCCTTTAAATTATGAGATATCCCAAAAATCAGCCATATATGGAACTCAGGTGGGCCCTACCATCTAAAATTATGTGAAGACACCGTTAAAACATATAAAAGTACTTGGTGGGGCCCACCGGAGTTTTGCATGCGCCTGAAACTTGGTCTGAACCCTCATTCAACTAGGACACACATAATGGATGGGCTGGATATGCAAACCACATCTTGGTGGGCCCTCAAAAATGGTTATGAATGTTTTAATGGTGCATGGCCCCTCTCCACTTCTGTATGTGGTGTGGCCCACACAAGTCACGGATTGACTTGATTTTTGAGACCTCGGCCCATGATGGAATGGTGCATCTGACTGATGGGGTAGATGTTCAAAACGCATCACGGTGGGGCCCATACAGCTCGACCTCATGGGACGAACTCGTGAGGTCGAGTGCATAGTACCTTTTTCCTATATATATATATATATATATATATATATATATATATATATATATATATATCTTCTATTTAGATTCAATATAAGAATTCTTGCTTTCACTAAAATGATAAGCTTGCTCCATTTCTAATTATATGGGTTAGAATTGTTATAATTTAATATTAATGAAGCCTTAGAATAATACCCATGGTAAGTAACTCTTTAGTTTCCATATGGATGTGATGAACCTGAGTTAGAATATCAAATCCCATCACTCAAGCCCACAGTTGATAATAATGTAGTTGGCATCTAGAATTACTTTCTCTATGATATTTAGCAATGACTTGATTTTGGGTATAGTCCTACTATTGATGATAATGGAAATGGTATTTCATTTCATCCTATTTTACAACTAAAGTTATGTATGGAATGTTATCTTTCTTGAGAAATGTTGAATGAACTTGTTAGCAATTTAATATGCTGAAAATGTAATAATTGTGGGCCTTTCTTTGGACCTTGAAAAAAGTAATGAATTTATATTAAGTTCATATTTGAATGCTAGATATCCTATTAAAGAATTACAAGTCTTGATCATGCTTATGAGAGTAATCTTGTTAATCTTATGGAATGTGCATGAGCATCATGGTACATGACATTCATGCATGATATATGAGCTTTTCCGGATGCTCAATGTAAGCCACATTCTGTTCAATTTACTGAAAGTTCTAACACTTTAGTTTAACTCACAGAACCTGTTCATTTGGGTCACTTTGGGTGCTCTTTTTTTTATGAGGCTTTTCTGGGATTAGACACTCCTCAGGCGTACCCCGTGTATTTTTCCAAGAGATATCCTTGGGTGCACTCACCTGCATGGTCTTTTCCGGGTGACTAGTTCTCCTTGGGCGTACCTATGAGTATTTTTCTGGGTGACTAGTTTGCCTTGGGCAACCCTTTATTTTGACAGCTAGATGTGCATCCTCAGACCTGTGATTTGAGCATACATTCATACACCTATTCAATCATTTTTTCATGATTTGTCTCATTGTAATTTGAATGTGTTGATTTAAATTGTTTTGGAATGACATGGTATGCATGAATCCTTGTGGAAAATTCTCACTAAGTTTTCACTCACCTAATCGTGCGGTTGCACTAAATAGACGTAGGTATGATGACAGGTGGAGACCCCTATGACAAGATCCCAGGGGTGACTGAGGTGGAGTTTGGCAAGGAAGAACTTTATGCTAATGTAATTGAGCCGTTGGAGCTCAATTGATAATTTAAGATTTACATACTTTCTTGCTTCAGACATTATCTTAGTTTTTGCTTGCCTTATGAATTGTAATTAAAAATCCCCTACTGTGGGATCTTGCTTTACGTTTTACTTTTATTCACGTATGTTGAACTCCTCTTATTAGTTTATATAACAGTTATGTCTCGACGGTACAACATGTGTTAGTAATTAGATGAATGATAGTTTTATTGTATGACGTAACCCTCGGGTTCTCATACTCGAGCGATCGTCCTTGGGTTATGAGAACCAGGGTGTTACAAGTTGATAATCCAAATCCAAATCTACTAGATCCAACTATAAATCAAAACAGAGAAAATCAACCTAATCCTCCTCTTGAGGATGAAAATGAAGTTCATAGGAATGTGTTAAACCAACCACAGACTTTACGTGAATATCTACACCTTGAGAGATCAACTTTACCATCTTACATATTGTTCCCTATTCACACAGGGAACATTAATTTTAAACCAGGTGTGATTCAATTAATACCTAAATTTCATGGCTTGGATTCTAAAAGCCCCTACTTGCACCTCAAGGACTTTGAGGAAGTAATTGCAACATTACAAGTAAACAATGGCAATAGGGATGTACTTAAGCTTAAGTTATTCTCATTTTCTCTAAATGATCGGGCAAAAGCATGGCTCAACTCTTTAAGACCTAATATCATTACTACATGACAAGTCTTAAGTAGAGAGTTTTTGAAAAAGTTCTTTCCCGAGCACAAAACAAATGTACTAAAATAAGAAATCATGTCATTCTCCCAAAAGGGGAATGAACTGTTTTTTCAAGCTTGGGAGTACTTCAAAGACCTTCTAATTACTTGTCTACATGATGGTTATGAACCATGGCACGTGATTGATGCGTTCCGAAAGGGGCTCACCATGGATACCCGTCAGTTCATAGAGATGATGTGCGGTGGAATCCTTCTTGACAAGGATCATAATAAGGCTTGAGATTTTCTAGATATGTTAGTAGAGAATACGTAGACATGAGATGTCTCTGCTAAATCAGACTAAAGTAGACCCATTCTAAGAAAGAAAGCGAGGATGTATGTCCTAAGAGAGGAAGACGACCTTAATACAAAATTCACTGCATTGGCTAAAAAAGTCGAAGCCTTGGAAATTAGGAAGGTTGATATGGTTAAAGTAAAAACTTTCTTAGGTAATTAATTTTTGTAGCATTTGTGGTGGTATAGATCATGACACAAAGGATTGTCCAATAATCTCAGTTGTATAAAATATCACATATGAGCATGAGCAAGAAAATGCTATAAATAACTACCAAAGGTCAATTATGCAACCAATGGGAAACACGTATAATCCAAATTGGCGTAAGCATCCTAATCTTAGTTGGAGGAATGGACCACAAATTAATGGGCCCAATGCACCTTAAATGCCTCCACAAAACAACTTCTTTGGGGCACCTAACAATGCACCATATGTGCCCCCACCAAAGCAATCATCTGCGGAGGATGCATTGACCACATTCATGAACTCTCAAGCTCAAATGAATCAGTCTCTAATCTAATTAAATTAGGAATTAAAAATAGTCGTGCCTAGGATTGAGACTCAACTAAATGCTAGGGAAAAAGACGCGCTTCCTTCTTAACCTGTGTCAAACCCTAGAAACGCACATTTCATTGGAGACTCAAATCCAAGTAAGCTACATGATGAACAAGCTAAGGCCATCATTACCTTAAGAAGTGGAAAAGAAGTCGATAACAAGATAATGCAATCGGTAGAAATACCGGAGGATGAGCCACT
The DNA here is from genome assembly GCA_030180095.1 of Magnolia changhungtana. NCBI lineage: Eukaryota > Viridiplantae > Streptophyta > Magnoliopsida > Magnoliales > Magnoliaceae > Magnolia > Magnolia changhungtana. The sequence continues at coordinate 167,095 of JASAUF010000110.1, forward strand.
GTTTCAAGAGAATGATGAACCGGCTATAGTTCAAGAGCTACAATAACAAAAGGATAACGGGACCAAGTCATATGAGCCTCCAGTTCCATTCTTATCTAAACTTTGAAATCTAACTGTCTCCATGAAATATCAAGAGGTGTTGGATGTGCTCTAAAAGGTTACTGTCAATATTTCTCTACTTGATGTCATTAGACAAATTCCATCATATGCTAAATATCTCAAGGACTTATGCACTGTAAAGAGAAAATTAAATGTGCACAAAAAGGCCTTCCTTACTGAGAAAGTGAGCGCTATCATTCAACAAAGGGTCATATCCAAATACAAAGACCCGAGAAGTCCCACTATTCCTTGTATTATTGAGAATTTTCAAATTGAGCATACTTTACTAGATTTGGGTGCAAGTGTCAACTTAGTACCTTATTCGGTTTACAAACAAATGGGGTTAGGCGAGCTTGAAACAACCACGATTACACTCCAACTCGCTGACTGCTCCATTAAGATACCAAGGGAAATTTTAGAAGACGTGCTAGTCTAAGTGGAGAAACTCTACTTCCCCTTGGATTTTATTGTACTAGACACTGAACCATGTGTAAACGCTAGCGTTCAAGTTCCCATCATTTTAGGTCGCCCATTACTAGAAACTTCAAATGCAATCATAAATTGTAGGAATGGAATAATGTACTTGTCTTTTGGTAACATGACTCTAGAGCTAAATATTTTAAATTTATGTATGCAGCCCATTGATAATAATGAAATCTATGAGCTGAATTTCATGGACTGCTTGATAGAAGAAGAGGAATTGGAACCTAATCTGACTAAGGAATTGATTTAAGTCTTTGGGGACTTAAAAAATTCTGATTTAGAAAAAGTGCTTGTTGAAATTTGTGATGATAATGAGAGCACTATCACCCAGGACATTGGTATGTACCAATGGAGACCGCATACTCAAATCTTACCTATCGAGGACTCGCAACCTCTGTCATCACCAACCAATGTTCCAAAGCTTGATTTAAAACTACTACCAAATGAGCTTAAGTATGTGTACTTAGGTGAAAATAAAACTTATCCTATGGTGATCTCTTCATTTTTAGACAAGGATCAAAAGATTAAATTGTTGAATGTTCTAAGGGACCACAAAGGAGCCTTGGGCTGGACCATTTCTGATATCAAGGGTATAAGCCCTTCCATATGCACCCATCGGATCTACCTCGATGAGGACGCCAAACTAATTAGATAACCTCAAAGGCGTCTCAATCCAAACATGATGGAAGTTGTAAAAAATGAGGTGATCAAATTATTGGATGTAAGAATCATTTACCCAATATCCGATAATGTTTGGGTGAGTCCAACTCAAGTAGTCCCAAAGAAATCTGGAATAACTATTGTGTAGAATTCTAATAATGAACTCATACCAACACGTGTCACCATTGGTTGGCGTGTTTATATTGATTATAGAAAATTGAACCAGGTCACAAAAAAAGACAATTTTCCTCTACTATTCATTGATCAAGTTTTAGAGAGGGTAGCAGGTCACTCCTTTTATAGTTTTCTTGATGGATATTTCAGATATAACTAAATAGAGATAGCCCTGGAAGACCAAAAGAAAACCACGTTCACTTGTCCATTTGACACGTTTGCTTTCAAACGGATGCCATTTGGATTGTGTAACGCCCCAACAACTTTCCAACAGTGTATGTTAAGTATTTTTTCCAATATGGTTGAGAAGTTTCTTGAGATTTTCATGAACGACTTCTCTATATTTGGGAGTAGTTTTGAGGAACGCCTCAACAATTTATCTCTTGTCTTATCTAGGTGTGAAGAGAAGCACCTTGTCTTAAATTGGGAGAAATGTCATTTCATGGTTCAAAAAAGAATTGTTTTGGGCAATGTTATCTCCAAAAATAAAATCGAGGTAGATCGCTCAAAACTCGACATTATTGCTAATCCCCCAAACTGTTAGAGATATTAGATCACTTCTAGGGCATGTTGGTTTTTATAGAAGATTCATCAAGGACTTTAGTGCCATTATTAGACCCTTGACTAATCTTCTTCAAAAGGATGTTCCATTTAAGTAGACAGATGAGTGTGTAAGTGTCTTTAATAAAATTAAATCATCCCTTACCACTGCAGCTATCATGCATCCACCAAATTGGACACTTCCTTTTGAACTAATGTGCAATGCAAGTGATTATACCATAGGGACTGTTTTGGACCAAAGGAAAGATAAAGGCCCTACGTTATTCACTATGCGAGTAGAACTCTAAACTCGACCCAAGTGAACTACTAACAACTTAAAAAGAGTTACATGCTGTAGTTTTTGCTTTAGATAAGTTTAGATCCTACTTGCTGGGATCCAAAGTGGTCATTTTCACGGACCACTTGGCTTTGAAATATTTGTTATATAAGAAAGATGCAAAGCTAAGACTTTTGAGTTGGATCCTCATACTCCAAGAATTTGACTTAGAGATAAAAGATAAGAAAGGAGTAAAAAACGTAGCGGCCAATCACCTTTCCAGATTAGTGTTAGATGATTCCACTGAGGAGATGCATATCCAGGACACTTTCCCTAATGAACAATTATTTGCGATCTCCAAATTGCCTTGGTATGTAGATAAAGTGAACTATCTTGTAACGGAAAAAATGTCAAATCATTGGAAGTCACAAGATAGGAAGCGTTTTGAAACCGAGGTTAGGAACTTCTTCTGGGATGACCCGTATTTATATAAATATGGGACTGATCAAATTTTTAGGCGTTGTATCCCAGAGGATGAAGTTCAAAGTGTTATTTCTTTTTGCCACATGGAAGCATGTGGTAGCCATTTTTCTGCTAAGAAAATCACTGCAAAAATTCTGCAGTGTGGTTTTTATTAGCCTACCATGTTTAAAGATCCTCATGCTTTCTGTGTTGCTTATGATAGATGTCAAAGGTTAGAAAGAGTGTCCTGGCACAATATGATGCCTTTATCCCCAATTTTACCATTAAAGATATTAATTGTTGGGGTATTAATTTTATAGGCCCATTTTTATCTTCTTTTGGATTTCTTTATATATTGGTTGGTATGGACTATGTTTCAAAGTAGATTGAGGCAGTTCTAAGTAAGACCAATGACAACAAAGTGGTTATACGATTCCTTAGGGAAAATATTTTTTCTAGATTTGGAACTCCAAAGGCCATCATTAGTGATGGTGGGTCTCACTTTTGAATAGGACATTTGAGGCTTTGATGAAAAAATATGACATCAAGCATAAAATGAGCACCCCATACCACCCGCAAATGAGTGGGCAAGCTGAGGTTTCTAATCGAAAAATCAAACACATTTTAGAGAAAACTATAAGGTCAGATAGGAAGGATTGATCCCTTAGACTATCTGACGCTTTATGGGCTTATAAGACTGCTTATAAGACCCCGATTGGAATGTCTCTATACAGATTGGTGTATGGGAAGGCTTGTCACTTGCCTGTGGAATTAGAATATAGAGCCTACTGGGCAATAAAGAAATTAAACTTTGATATGGACTAAGCAAGTAGACAAAGGAAATTAGAGTTGAATGAATTAGAGGAGCTGAGGAGAGACTCCTATGAAAATTCTAAAATTTACAAAGAGAAGCCCAAAGCTTTTCATAACAAAAATATCCTGAGGAAGAATTTTGAACCTCAGCAAAAGGTCCTATTGTACAATTCCCGTCTCCAATTCTTTCTGGGAAAGTTAAGATCAAGATGGACAGGTCCCTTCATTGTGAAGAATGTTTATACTCATCGGGCTATTGAAATTAAGAATCTACGTAATGACAATATGTACAAGGTTAATGGTCAGAGATTGAAGCCTCATGTGAAAAACTTTTATTTAGGAGAGGAGTCCTTCCCTGTTCATGAGCCAGCATATTCAGATTGATGGTCCTAGTCTGACGGAGCATTTTTGTAGGATCTGTATCATATTCAATTTTTTTTAGTCTCACCTAGCATGTGAGTTCTTCATGGTAGGTACTATCTACTCTTTCTTTTATTTTTATTGTTTTTTGCATTACATTATCATTACATTGGGGGCAATGTACATTTTAGGTTGAGGGGTGTGGATAGTCATCCATGTGAGGGTTTTTTTTAGGTTTTAGTTTTTTTTTTTTTTTTTTTTTTTTTAGGAAAATTTTTAAACATTTTTAAAATAATATATACAAGAACGTGAACATGATATTATGCGAATTTCAAAAGCAAAGTTAACACTTAGTCTAAGTCGCTAATAGTCAGAATTCTGATAACTGAAAATTATAGACTTGAGTTCAATTATCTAATTACTAGTTTAAAGTGAGTTGCAATTTGATGTATTGAATTCACAATACACCCTAGCTAACTAAGTGAAGAATATGATATGTGAACTACAATAACAAATTTTTATTCAAACAAGATTGAATGAACTAGTACCATTGATATATGCTTAAAAGAGAGGATATTGAAGGGGAAAAAAACGTGATGGAAAAAAGAAAATTTTATTATAGAGCATAAATGTAATGACCATAACAATTGTGTCAGTAATCTGGAGTAAGGATACTTAAGTATCCATTACTGTTACCATTACAAGTACGATACCTTATGTTATGAAGCAAACCTAGTAGGAATCTTCATCTAAGGGCGGTTTATAATAATGAGGATACGATGATAAAAGAAGAAATGTCATGAAAGAAATGAGATAACTAGAGATTTCATATTCTTGGGATGATTGAAAGGAGTTAGGATAGGGAACATGCATATTTCTCAAAGTTATAGGCTATTGTTACAGAGCACCTAAGCATATTGGATCATAAATATTCTAAATTTTGATTAGGTCTCTGAACTCAAGGATGTAATGGATTAAGAAATCGAGAATCTAACAAACTTCAGGCTTAGGGTAAGTATTATTTTGTTTTGGAATTTATATGATGAATGGAGGCATAATTGTATAAATTTCTGAGTGTTGAACTATTTTTCATGTTTTCAATGTTTGTGGGGTAACATTTCTAGAAACCCTCACGAAACTATAACCCATCCACTAGGAGAAACCTAGGGGAAAGGCTTGTTGTATATGTTAAATGCAATCGAAATTATCTGTAAAAGTGGTGTAGTTAGAATTTTTTTCATTTTAATTTTGTTTCTAGAATTAATTTTAATTTTAATTTTTCTTTGCTTATTTTGCTCGGGACTAACAAAATGTTGGTTAGGGGATATATTGAGACTCAAATATTGCATAACTTTCCTCATTTATATCTTGGTTTTATGAACATGAATCCACTTAATATTCTATTTTACTCATGTATGTGTTGCAAGGTGAATTTAAGAGCTTGAATTGAAAACGGGTGCTAAAAGCATAGATTTGATGCTCAAGAATTACCGAGGCAAGGGATGGATCTTAGGAAACCAAGATTAAAGAATTCACATGGCAATGATCCAAGAAAATTAAGTGAGGAATGAAGAGAATCGAAGATTTGAAGTGAAGAATCCTGAAATTATCCTAAAAAAGTGTATTCTGAAACTCTAAAGTCTATTTTGAGAAACTACGCAACGTGAAGACTATTTTAACAAAACTATGCGGCGAGAAGTCTATTTTGAAAAACTGTGTAAATTTGAGGCGGTTTCTAAAGTTTTCCAACTTTGTACAAAAATTGGAGTTTCCCACTTATAAATAGGGCTTCCCAGAGCATTCCTAAGCATTATTTAAGGCATCCCAAAAGAAGATTTAAGATTTTTAAAGAGTTTTTAATTTTATTAAAGTTTTATAAGTTATTTTTTTATTTTAGATCTTTTCTATTTGCATTTATTTCTTTCTTGTTACTTTTTATTTCTGCAATTTAATTATGTTTTTCTAAGTTCCCTCTAACCTAAGCTAGAAGGGAAACACATGAGTTTAATATTTTTTTAAGATATGATGATTGATTATTTTAATGATGAGAAGAATGATGTATACATGTGATCTATTGTTAGGTTTAGTTTTTATCCTAATGTGAAATCCATATGTTTTCATCATATAAGATCTACATTGATGGATAGGCTTATCCTAGATCAATTAGATTTCCTAGATATGAGAGGTTCTCAACCTGTTATATTTCTTTGATTTTCATTATCTCATTAATATTGAATTCTTAAAATCACTGGCGCTTGAGAATATATATCAATGGTGCAAATCTATGATTTTCTAATCTTTTATATAATTTATTAAAATATTTAAATTGTTTTATTTTTCGATTAGGCCGACCATACTGCTCAGATCCTAGTTGTGTTATCCAAGTCATCATGATCTTGGAACATTAACCCATGTATGGAACTTTAAAGCTTGGGTGTTGTTTTAATTCAGTTGAATTACATCCATTCAAAACTCCTAAAATCAAATCATCAGTTTAGTTTTTTTTTATTACTTAGTTTGTTTTGCATTTGATTTTCTCATTCTTATAATTCATCTTTATGTGGGATCGACCTTTTATTCACGAGATATTACTTACGAACCTCTGCACTTGGAGGCAAATAATCAACAAGGCAATGTTAAAACAGACCTTATTGAAATAGATGAACTCTACTTCTTTCTTTTTTCTTTTTTTTTTAATCTCGAAATCCAGCTATCGACGTAATGCAACACCCCGCATTGGAGATAAAGAGGTGTGGGATAGTACCATTTTGCTAATTATCCTATGAGCATGGCATAGCATCAAATGTGAAATTACAGCATGCGAGATGGATTGCTCATGATTACGGTTCTCTACTATCAAAATGAAATAAACAACACATGAACATTTAGAAGAGATTATTGCAATCATGTTAAAATTTCAATCTTACATGCTAGTATAGATGGAGTGACAAAGAAGTGAGGGGGTTCACATAATGTACCAAGTGGATTTTATAGATAGTGGACCCACACACATGGTTGCATAAAGAGCTTATTCTATAGATGTTAAGCAAGTGATGAGAAATAAAGTAAGGATATAAAGGTTGTGAATTATTATTGTTTAGACCACCACAAACGTGGGAAAGAGGTTTCCAAAAACCTGTTTTCTTTCCACACACGTTCCTCGAATCCAAACATCCCATATTTAAATATTTTAAAATTATTTATTAATTTATAATAAATTTATAATATTTTATTTTATTTTATCTGTAGAAAATGTTAAGACATGAAAATCTCCCACCCCAACGAAATGTGTGACTGTGGTTCCTACCGAGAATCTGCTTTCAATGCGTTAAATGGTCGATATCGAAGAATCACGTGGCATTGACCGCGTTTGTCTCTCATGCAGATTCTAAGTATCACGCGCATGTGGATGATCAAGACCAAAACATAGGCAAGGATCAACGATCGCTGAAAGATCCGTTTATCGTGTGGTGTGGATCACCTGATCAAGAGCCTGCAAATGGATCGTGATGAAATAATAAGAGGGCCCACATGCATCAACTAATGAATCGTTGATCCGACGGTTGAGAACAACCAAACAAAGTAAACTTGAGACAAGGGCAAACTAAAGGCCCACCACCACACGGTCCGAATCTATGATTGGATCATCCATACATTAGTTGATACTAACCTTTGATTGGTGGCCCCTTTTATCTTAAATAGGAAAGAGGGAGATTTTCATATCAACCGTTCGTTCATCAAACCTCATCGTTTTATGATCGGATAAATGTAATTTTTGTTTACGATACATCTGATCTGGGACACATAAATCCGCGTCCGTTTTAGGCAGCTCCATAATCGGGATTGCGTACTGACACTTCACGATCGCTACTGGACGGTACTCTTTAGCCCCACAATGATATATGAGTTTATCCGTGCCATCCATCCATTTTAGATCATTATTTTAGGGCATGACCCCAAAAATGAGGTCGATCGAAATCTTAGGTGAACCACACCATCGGAAAACAGCGGTGATTGAACGTTCACCATTAAAAAATTCCTAAGGCTCACTGTAAAGCATTGTATTCCTAATGGGACTCCACACGTGTGTATAGGTCCACCCATGTGTCAACATGTGATGCGTGTGCATGATCCAGGATGTCTATAAGGTGGACCATCCTATCATCAGGTAGGCCACAATCTACAAATCAAATAGATGAAAAAAAAATAAACATTGGCCAAACTTACTGGAGCAGTCCATGTGCCACGTGTATGGAGCCTAGTTGTCGGGCGGCTGTAGGGGGGTGGAAGTATCATGGGTCCTGAGAGCGAGAGAGTTCAAGATGGTCCCGAAAGCAACGGCTAGAAAACGCGTAAGAGCAAATCGTTTTCAACTTCCAATGAGATTGAGAAAAAGCATGCATGAAATAGATTTTGGCTGGAAACCGCGTGAGGGCAAGTCATTTTGAACTTCCAATGAGATTAGACAAAAGGTCGCTCCAATCTCAATTCCAATTGCTGGCTTGGACGCGGATTAGCTAGTGACCGGTTGAGTAGCTGGACTCTGCTACTGAAGTGACGTCACTAAGTTTTGTGGGCCCACCATAATGTACATTTTGTATCCGTCCATCCATTTGAAGAGATCATACCAGGGCACGATCCAAAGAATGATTCATATCCAAAACTCCAGTGGACCCACCATGGAAAACAGTGGGTAGAGTAACACTTACTGTTAAAAACTTCTAAAGGACACAAAAGTTTTTGATCAAGCTGATATTTTTGTTTTCCTTTCTTTTATGTCTGTTATAACTTATGAACAAGTTGGATTTCAAATAAACATAATGGTGGACCTTAGGAAAGTTAGGATAATTGGTTTCACTCTCACCACTGTTTTATATGGTGGGGTCCACTACTACTCTGGATCTTACTCATTTTTTGTCTCATGTCCTAAAATGTTGTCTCTAAATGGATAGATGATGTGGATACAATACGTATGTCAACTTCACAAAACTTTGGTGCCGTCATAGCAGAATGGCTACTCAACCTGTCAGTAGCTAATCCGCGTCTGGCTGGCTTACCTTGTCTAAACAAGTGTTTGGATGCACAAAAGCATTCGATGACATGGATAATTATAATGATTATATTTTCTAATACTAATCACCAATAAATTAATAATTAAATATGAAAATAAAAACTTTTAACTATCTTATATATAAATTTCCCACTCCTTATTTAGCTTTTATCCAATAAAAAATAAAAAATCTGGCTGATTCAAACCTTAAGTATGCCACTATAAAATATTATTACTGAGACCTCTAAATTCACATGGTATGGCTCATGAGGAGTGGATTAGGTATTTTTTAGGTATTACCCTGACCATGCAAGGCCCACCATGATGTATTTGTTGTATATATAACTATTTTTGTTCATCTATTTTTTCATCTCATTTTAGGGCGCAATCCCAAAACTTAAGGAGATCCAAATTTCAGGTGGACCATACTTTTGGAAACAGTGGTGAATCACCATTAAAAACTTTTTGTGGTCCACAAATGTTTTGGATCAAGCTGATCTTTGTATTCTCCCTTCATCCATGTCTGGTTGACGTTATCAACAGGTTGGATGGAAAATAAACATTACAAAAACTGTATAGGGATCTTAAAATGTTTCTAATGGTGGGGCATTCAATCACCACTTCTTCTTGTGGGGTGGTCCACATGAGATTTGGATTTACTTAATTTTTGAGACGACATTCTAAAATGGATTGGAAAATAGATAGACAGTGTGGATATACAATACATGATCAATGTGAGCCCCACGGTAGGTAACAACTAATTGGCTCCCCTGAGTTGAATGGGATGGATGGCTTACAAACAACTCTGTAGGCCTCAAACAAAATTAATGGTGGGTGTTCCATCTCAACCTTGTTCTGATGGTATGGGTACCTAAGTTTCGGGCAGTCATGCCTCTTGGCTTTAGATTACAAACAAGGTGGTTTAATTGGTAGATAGGGTGGGTTCCACCCATGGCAGTCATGCCTCTTGGCTTTATATTACAAACAAGGTGGTTTAATTGATGGATAGGGTGGGTTTCGCCCACATTGCTTTATAGAAATGGTTCTTACTAGAGGTGTAAAGGAGTCGAACCGAGTCGATCGAGCTGGGCATAGCTCGACTCAGCTCGGCCATGTGCTGACCTAGCTCGAACTCGGCTCAGCTTAGCTCGGTCAGCAGCTCAGGCGATTCGAGCCAAGATGGAGCCGAGTTTCCCTGTGCAATATTTTCACAAACACATGGACTGCACCTTCAAAATCTCACTGTATGTAAAACAACAGCAGTGGTTTTACAGGTATTTCATCAAATACCTTCTAAGCAACATAAAAATCAAGAAAAGAAAAGGTATTTGTTTCATATACATACCTTCCTTGCCACCAGCCACACTTCATTGAGTCATTTCATCAAACATTTGGCGAGCAACATCAATATCAAAGTAACCAACAAGTCACCGAACTAGTTCGATTCGAGTTGGGTTCGATACGAGTCGACTCAAGCTCGAACTCGGTTCAAAATTTTTTCGAGCTAAAAAAATCAGCTCTACTCAACTTGAAACTCGGTTTCAAATTGAGCTAAATCAAGCTTTTTCGAGTCGAGTTGAGCGACCTAACCAAGCTAACTCAGTTCGTGTACAACCCTAGTTCTTACTAACATGGTGGTAAATTTAGATAATAAGTGAAAATGTCATTTCTATCTAAATGAATAAAAATCTCATTTCTCATTAAATAATATTTATTTCGAATCTGTAATAAATGTGAATAAATTTTAATTATTAATAAAGTATATAGTTTTCTTTACAATTCAATTAATAGAAAGTATCAAATCAAATAATTTGGAGATTGGATTTTGATAATTTCATTTTGACAAGGATGGTGAATAAGGAAATTGCATTTTAATAATATCTACATTTTGAAGTAAATAATTGAATTTGAATTTGAGAAAGCATCGAACCGACATTATCAACCATATTTTAGAATATAGTGTTATCTTATGGACCGCACCAGTATACATCAGGTAGCAATAAGGACCCCTTAGTCAATATATAAAGCAGTCATGAGGTGACGACTAGGGCTGGACATCGAGCCGAGTCGAGTCGAGGTGGGCCAAGCTCAGCTTGACTTGTCCATGCTATACTCGAGTTCGAGCTCAAGCTCGCCCTCGAGCTCAACATTGAAGCTTGGCTTGTTTATCAAAGCTTTCGAGTTGAGCTAGTAGTTCGAGTCGAGTTCGAGTTTATCTCGAGTCGAGTCGAGTTTACCTCGGTAGGGTAAGGGAAAGAAAAAGAGGGAATGGGGACAAGTAAGGTCGGGTAGGGTTTTTTAGTAAAAACTTTTAAATTTTAACTTCTTTTTTAAAACTTATATATATAATATTAATATAATGTATATAATATATTATTAAAATATATTAGTTGAGCCGAGTCAAGCTCGAATTTAACCCCAGAAAGTTTCGACCTTTTTGAAGTCAAGTCGAGTTCGAGTTGAGTCGATGATGGTTGAAATACACCATGGTCGAACTTGGATTTAGCGATTTTTTGATGATGAATTCAACTCGAGCTTTAAAGTAAACAAGCTTGACTCGCTTTGAGTAGGCCTTTCAATCAAGTCAATCAATTTTCCACAATGCATAAATTAGTCATTAAATTATAAAATTTGGTTGGATACGGCTCCAATATGAAAGAAAATTAAAAAGAAATAATTGAAAAATAGCAATTTTTCACTAGGTGAATCACGTATAAAAATATCGTATTACCTAGTTTTTGGCTATGTCCTTAAAAGCATGATTAGTCCCCTTATTATTGAATAAATTTTATTTTTGATGGGTTCTGGGACCCAATTGCTTCGTTTCAGGATAAGATAAGCCTATATCTGGATCCGGCGATGCGGAAAGAATCACGATAGGTCCACTATGGAACATCATGTTATTTTTAACGCAGAGAAATTTTTAAAATGATTATGGATTTAGGTGAGATGATAGATGATCACGTGTTGTTTTGAGCTAGCCATGGAGTATTTGATCGATGGGAGAGATGGTATGTTGAGATTGATGAAATCGGAATTGGAATGGTCAATGGGATGGTTTATATAGGCCTCGAGGTTTAGACCCATTCTTTGATGTGATATCAATGGTACCTGAACGTTTGAAAAACGTTCGGCATTGAAGGTGGTTGTCCATTAATTCAGACGTTTACGGTCATTAGATGGCTTTAGATTCTAAACAAGGTGGTATATTTAGAAGATCGGACCAATGGAAAATTGGATCATCTGGCCCGTCCATTAAGTCTTTAGGTCAAGACCGTTTGGCTTTCATGCGAGAGCCGTTTCAAAAGAAACGGTGGACGTTCGGATTCTAGATCTCGACCGTTCTCGATCACCTATAAAACCCAGGCTCATTTCGGATCCACCATGCCACTTGAGTCCTAAGCCCATCCCTTCGGTTCAAAAGTTTTTGAGCCCCTAAGGCTCAGATTTGAATATAGTGTTGTCTTATGGACCACCGGACTCATCGCATTAAGACTTCCAAGACCAGACTGCTACGCAGCAAAATCGCACCTGAGTGATTCATCTTCGATCATGCACCAAGGTTTTTCGCGTGCGCCATGCCATAAAGCGCCACTGGAATAATATCACCACACGCCTCACATAAATTTCAACATCGCACATTCCGCCACGCCCATTTAGATAACATGACAGTGAAAATCTCGAGCGTCGTGAAAATGAGTTTCTCATTAGATAAATGCTTCGTCAGTACAAACTATAATTGTGAACAATTTCAATTATAAGTTTCATCTCTCAAATTTAAAAAAGCTCAAGGAATGGTGAAAGTAAGAATACTCTTCACAACATCTCATATAAACCACAAAACATTTTTTTTTCATTTCCGATGTGGGACAAAGCACACACACCGCACTTTTTTAATTCAAAAATTCAAAAAACGTTTTGGCGGAAAAATCCCGAAATTTTGAAATTTTGAATTTTTATTTTTTATTATTGTAAAAAACCACTAAATTTTCAACAGAGTCAAGCGAGCTTTTCGAGTTAGCTTGACTCGTGTACAGCCCTAGTGATGACTTCATGGAAAAAGACCAGACTCCAATGTTAGTCTTCACAAAAAAAAAAAACGGTTGTGACTCATCGTGTCAAATGCAGCTTTGTCAAGGAGCATCTATAGATGCAGGATATCCCCTTATCGTAAACATAAAAGGGTAAAGATGCACAGATGGTAAAGGAGCTATATAAAGCCACCTGATCGGGGAAGCGGATTGGCTGGTGTACGGCACACCAGCTATATAGCTAGTGTAGATAAGTCAACAAGTTTTGTGGGTCCCATCATGAGGTATGTGTTATATCCAAACCGTCCATCCATTTGGCGAGTTCGTCTTAAGGCTTGAGCCGAAAAATAAGATAAATATAAAGATCAATTGGACCACACTCCAAAAAGCAGTGGGGATTGAACGTCTACCATTGAAACCCTTTTGGGGGTCACAGAAGTTTCGGATCAATATGAAATTTGTTTTTCCTCTTCATCTATGTATTTTTGACCTTATTAATAGATTGGATGGAAAATAAATGTTATGGGGTGGGTCCTAGTAATTTTTTAACGGTGGAAATCATTATCCTCGCTGTTATTTTTGGTGTGGTCCATTTGAGCTTTGTATATGATTTTTTTTTTTTTATTTTATTTTTTTGTAATGCTCTAAAATAATCTCTAAAAATAGATGAATGATGTGGATATAATAAATACATCATTGTGTGACCCATGTAATTTTGATCTCCTTTGAACCGTTCTCAGAGCCCGAGAAGAGAAAAGGCTTGCATTGTTGAGGTATGACAATATTAAATTATAGATTTATAATTAGGTAAAATAGAAGTTACTCTAAAATAGTAAGAAATAGGAAATCAAAAACTATATCAAGGACAAACTGAAGAATGTGTGATCATGTTATTTTTAAGGCGTTATTCACCCTTTCTCAAAATAATATACCGTTGACAGGTTGTAGGCATATATATCTTCTAGAATATGATGAGCCGGTGTATTGTTTTGCATCCAATAAGCACGAAGGAATCACCGATGGAACTTTGTAAATACAGTTTTTCTGATAAATGAAAAGAAAAAGAAAATTCTCAAATTGAAAGTGAGATTTTTTATTATTATTATTATTATTTATTATTATTATTAACATAGGCACGCACACACCCCCACACACTCATGCTTTGGTGAGTTTTCACGACCAATGGATACTCGAACCCTTGACCGGGTGTTGAAACTCTTGAGAGTCTACCACCAGAGCAAGAGTAAGGATCAAATTGAAAGTGAGATTTTCTGACGAAATGAGTACCTGAGTTTTGGATGATCATGCATGCCTCTTGGTTTTTAGATTGAAAATGAAGCGTTTCACTTGATAGGGTGGCTCTTATGGAAGTTCCATCCATATGGCTATGGATTCATGAAATTAAGTTAACCTGCAAGAGAGCCATTAGCCCAGTTCTAAGCAACTAGGTGGTATATTCAGATAACAAGTGAAAATCTCATTTTTATTCAAAGGAGTGAAATTTGTATTTCTCATTAGACAAAGTTCACCTCAAGTCAGTACAAATGTGAATAGGTCTAGATTATTAATGGAATGGAGTACAGGGTTTTCTCTGTAATTCAAATAAGAGCAAATTTCAATAATTCCATTTTGACAAGAATGGTGAAAAAGGAAATTGCATTTTGATAATTTCCACATTTTGAAATCGATAATTGCAATTCAATTTGAGAATGCATCGAAACCGACATTACTGAGCAGATTTCAGAATATAGTGTTATCTTATGAACCACACCAGCACGTCAGGTAGCTAAAAGGACAGCCTTTGTCAACAAAGCAGTTAATGGCGACGTCATGGAAGAAGACCAGACTGCTATGTTAATCTTCGCAGCAAAAAACAGTGGTGATTCATCCTCACATGCAGCACAGTCATGCACAAGGTTTTTAAGACTCGGTGATGTTTATTTGCCATCCAACCTATTTATAATATCACGTGGACTTGTATGAAAGGGAAACATAAATTTCAGCCTGATCCAAAATTTTTGTGACTCCGAGAAGTTTTCAATGGTAAGCTTTCAATTTCCACTGCTTTATGTAGTGTGATGTACTCAAGCCTTCGATCTACCTTCTTTTTGGGCTCATATGCTAAAATGATCTATCAAAATGAATGGACGCGTAGATAAAACATATATGTCACAATGAGCCCCACAAATCCCTTGACACCACCATCCATCTCTACCTAGGCCCCTGGCGGGTTAGTCCGCATGGGGACAATTAAAGGAGTGTGCTCATGATATGGTACTTGTCCCACCACATGCAACTTGGGATGGAACTAGGTTGCAATATTGGGGCCACGTCAACGGTTCATCTGATACACCACACCTATTGTTTAGGCCATCCGGACAAAAATCATCCTGATCCATAAAGCCATGCCACAAGGAACACTTGAGAAAGGACATCCAAAACTGAGAATGGCTGGCTTGCCTTGGCTAAGAAAGTTTGGGATGCACAAAACTATTCGGTGACAAAATTATAATGATTATACTTTCTAATACTATTCACCAATGAATCAATAATAAAAAGGAATTAACACTTTTGACTACGTGTAAACTTATTAGGGTTACTTTTTCTAACACGGGGAAATGACTTGACATTACCACTCCCTCCTTCAGGGCCTGTTTGGATGCCTGTCAGTTGGGCAAGTGGGAAGTGACTTACAGGAAAGTCACTTACGGGTGGTGATTTAATTGGGGGAGAAAATTCATCTGTAAATCACTTACAGGCAAATCTACTAAAAAACTGCTGGGGGCAGGGGTAAGAAGTGACTTCCCTATAAGTGACTTTCATTCATAAGTGATTTACCACTTAAAATAACTTACAAGCATTCAAACAGGCCCTCAGGTACAACATTCCTTATCTGGCTAGCTTTTACTTGCAAAATCATATTGACTAAGCACTCAAGTAAGCCACCTTAAAAATTTATTCCTAAAACCTTGAAATTTACGTAGTATGATTCACTCAACTTTTGGAATACAATGATTTTTGGGTAACCTTTTATGTTGATGAGGTCTACCAGTTGAATGGGATGGATGGCTTACAAATAGCCGAGCAGGCTCCTTACAAAAGTAATGGTCGGTGTTCCGTCTCGACCTTTTCTAACGAAATGGGCATTGAAAGTTTTGGATGGTCATGTCTCTTATGCCACTTGGTTTTTAGATTGAAAATGAGGTGGTTCACAGGATAGGTTGGCTCCTAATTAAGGAAGTTTCACCCACATGGCTTTGGGTTCGTGACCTACAAGAGACATTAGCATAGCTCTAATTACCAACAATGGTACATTTAGATTAAAATGTTCATCTCAAATATATAATAAATATAAATCTTGATTATTAGTAGAATATACAATTTTCTTTACAATTCAAATAGCAGCAAACATCAAATCAAATAATTTAAAGATTGTATTTTGTTATAAATTCCATTTTGACAACAATGGTGAAGAAGGTAATTGCATTTTGATAATTTCCATATTTTCAAAATCAATCATTGCAATTCAATTCGAGAAACTTCCAAACAGGCATCATCGAGCAGATTTCATAATATAATGTTATCCAATTATAGACCACACCAGCATGTCGGGTAGCTAAAGGACCACGTTACTTAGTCAATAAAGCAGTCACGCGAGGGGGTGTTGACTCCATGGAGGAAGACCGACTTCTATTTTACTCTGTCGTGACTCATCCTCTCACATACAGCTTGGTAATGTAGAAGGTTTTTAAGACTCGAACTCAGTCATGGCATGATTTTATATGTTTGCTGAGTCATGGCCTACCTAAGTTTTTGATTGGCCTGATTTTATTTTATTTTATTTTTCTACCGTGAACTTGAGGGAGAGAACACGATGGACGGTGTGGATCAGAGTCATAGATGATGAGGACCTCGCAGCAGCCCGGTACCACAACAGGTGCTCCATGCTCGCACCTAAGAGGATTTACACCCGTTTTAATTTTAAATAGGAATGCTTTCGTATGACCGCTGCCTTTTCATTTTTTACCGAAAACCTCCTGTTTTTTAATTATTTCCTAAAACCTACTTTAAGATTTCACCGTTAGCTTACATACGGGTAGGGGTGTTTTCGTTCTGCAAAACTATCCTGGTTTACCACACTTGCAATCTCCACTGGATTCGTTGCCGTGCCAAACCTCACACCGAACGCGGATGAGATACTGACTCTGACAGGTTGAGTAGCGAGAATCGCTACTGAAGTGACGTCACCAAATTCTGTGGACCCCACTATGATGTATGTACTGTATCCACCACGTTCATCATTTGGAGATATCATTTTAACATATGAACCAAAAAATGATGAAAATAAAAAGCTTTAGTGACCCACCGTAGAAAACAGCGGGAAGATTGATGCCCACCGTTGAAACTTCCCCAAGGCCCATAATGATGGTTTTTCGAAATCCAACCTGTTCAAAAGTTTAAAAAAGACATTAAAGACGGGAAAACACAAATATCAGCTCATCCTAAACTTTTGAGGCCTTTAGAAGTTTTTAACGGTGACGTCACTTTACCCACTTTTTTCTGTGGTGGGGCCCACTGGAGTTTTGGATGTTACTCATTATTTGTATCTTACCGTAAAATGATCTCTCCAGATGGATGGAAAGCGTGGATACAAAACATACATCATGGTGAGGTCCACATAACTTGGTGATGTCACTTCAGTAGCATTCTCGCTACTCGACCGGTCAGTCACCGTATGTGGGGCCCACATTAATATTGTGAGAAATACACACCGCTCATTTGTTTTTTCATCTCATTTAATGTCATGGGAAACAAAAAAAAAAAGCAGAACCAACTCAAAGTGGGCCCACGATGGCCCCAAGATATTTGAATGGTGAACGTTCTTTACTGTTTCCTGTCATGTGGCTCACTTGAGCTTTAGATCTACCTCATTTTCTGGCCCATGCCTTAAAACGAGATGAATTAACGGATGTACAGATGGATTTGTCACAAGATACCTTTGGCCAAAGAATGTTTCAACAGTGGACGTTGAATCCCATTTTTTGTTCGGTGGCCCACGTGTGCTCTGTATCAACTTCAATTTTAGGCATCAGCCTTAAAATGATACGAAGAATTCGATAGACGGAGTGGATTTGTCACAAACAACATAGTAAGCCTCACCTACTGTCGGTAGCTCTTGCCCCGACTTAAATGTGTAACGACCACTTTGACAGGTTGTTGCAAAACAATATCAGCCCCACTTCCCTTCCTTGTTAGTTAAAAGCACCGTTAGTCCTCATGCATATAAAATCTATTTTAAACTATACAATATAATATTATTCTTGTTTCGACAAGTAGAGCTTGAAAAGCGAAGTAAACCAATCAGAGAAGACAGGTGCTAATTGTCGTGCGCCTGTAGTTGTCGCTTCAGCTGGC
This sequence comes from Magnolia changhungtana, assembly GCA_030180095.1. Lineage (NCBI taxonomy): Eukaryota > Viridiplantae > Streptophyta > Magnoliopsida > Magnoliales > Magnoliaceae > Magnolia > Magnolia changhungtana. The sequence goes on from JASAUF010000110.1 coordinate 185,459, forward strand.
TGCTAGTAAACCATTTACTAGGGTTGATTGTGGTGCAACTCTCACCTAGACCACACGTGGCTCCACCTCGATGTTCGTGAGATATTCATCCTGTTTAGATTTTTTTGCAGCTTATTTTAGGGGACGCGGATTTCCTGGCAAAGCCTGCCACATGGACTTCTTGGCAAGGATGCTAGGTGGGGTCCACCACCATGTTTGTGGGAAATATATTCAGTTTATTTTTGGTTAGCTCATTTTAGGACAAGCGACAAAAAATGAGGTGGATATAAAACTCAAGTGCGCTGTATTGAGAGGGGAAATTGGGGAAAGAAGTACCTACGGTTGAAACTTTTCTGGGCTCCACTTAATGTTTATATGCCATCTAAGCCGTTTATGAGTTCATTGCCACAAGAATGAAGTGAAAATACAAAAAATTGTGCCTGAAACAAAGCTTTTGAGGTCATCAAAATGTTTCAAAAGTTCTCACTGAATCTCCACTGTTTCCTCTCATGTGGCTAACTTGAGTTTTGGATCCACCTCGTTTTTTATCTCTTATCCTAAAATGAGCTGGCCAAACGGATAAATAGCATATATTTCCCACAAACATGGTGGTGGGCCTCACCCAAGATCCTTGTGCAAGAACTTAGCTAATGAAATAGATAAATAGCATATATTTCCCACAAACATGGTGGTGGGCCTCACCCAAGATCCTTGTGCAAGAACTTAGCTAATGAAATAGATAAGGGTAAGCTCACAGGTCTTGGGTTTTAAACCCATAGGTTGTAAAATCTCACTACTGCATACATGAGGTTTGCATCGAGGTGTGTTAAAAATAAAATTGAAAAATCCAACGGTCAGAGTGGGCCTGAATATATTTCAATGATGGCCGTGCTTTTACATCATTTGATGTACCGTGAAAGTAGATTTTTGGGAATTACGCCCGATGATGAGATAGCAAAATAGATGAACAGGATGGATTTGTCACAAACATCATGTTATGCCTTTTTCTTTTTTCTTTTTTTTGTTAGCTTGTTACTGCACAACACTGTCGGATCACACTTCACGTTAGGCCCTTGACCTACGGTCTAAGTAAGAGTTGGATAATCAACGTGTTTAATTAATTGACGTGTTCAGAGAGTTCATTGGACACTTAAGTTCAGGGGTGGTTGCACGCAATTAACGCGAACCGAACTTTGTTCAGATAGGTTGTCGGACATTAAAGTATGGTGGTGACGGTTGCCCAACCGTAGATGGACCCGCCGTGATGTTTGTGAAAATTCACCCGCCCGATCGGGTTTTTCACCTCATTTTAGTGCACGGCCCCAAAACTAAGCCAGATCCAAGACTTAAAGTTAGCCAACGATGGCCCCAAGATATTTTAATTCATTTTTTTGTCCTATGCTCTAAAATGATATGAAAAAACAGACGGACGGATTGGATAGCTACATTGATCTAATCAAAATAAGATAAACGGGTTGGACGGTTTAATTTTAGACGGTGTATGTTGCATGCATGTACGATGTCTTTGGTGGTCCACCTGAGATTTAGATCTGCCCGTGGCGTGTGCTGTGTGATCCACTGGGTCAGACTCGTTAGTTGGACATAACCTCTTATACAATGTAGCTCCGCGTACCTTAAAAAATGGTGGAGGCTCTTCAACCATGCGCATGCCATAGCTGTACGGCAATCTAGACGATCCAAAAACTTGAATCAGCTATAGATGGATCATAACCTAAAAATCTTAATCACAAGTTAGTATTACCTTTCTCATTTTCCCTTTGAACTACTCACTGTTTTACCCTTAACAATCCATTTCATGGCCATTAATTGAATGGCTAGAAATGCTTAATCAGAGTGATTTGAGGGATGTCATCCATCCACAATGACACCACATTTTGACCCATTGTCATAGCAGCACATCAGTGCCACCTGTGAGGATGATAAGTCATTTCCAACTTTTAAATTGTGAAAAAACTAATGGAAGAGTGTAACACAGGTAATGAGTTATGAAGAATTACAAAATTATAGCCAGGAAATTCTACATGTGGCATACATTATCCCAAATGTATATGTGTTACACATGCTGTTTATCTAATTTGGATAATTATTTCAAGGCATGAGACTATGAAGCGGATCAAAATCTCAAGTGGACCGCACCACAGGATAACAGTGGTGATTGAAGGCCTACCATTAAAAAATTCCTACAACATGCTGTAATATTTATTTGCCATCCAGCTTATTGTTTAGGTCCTTCTAACCTAGATGAAGTAAGACATAAATATCAGTTTGACCCAAAACTTTTGTAGTACCCAAAGAAGTTTTTAATGGTGGGCATTTAATCATTAATGTTTATTGCGATGTGGTCCACTTCAGATTTAGGTGTGCCTCATTTTTTGAATCTTGATCTAAAACGAGCTGAAAAAAATGGATGGAGGGTGGGGATAAAACATATACATTATGATAGCCCACAAAGCACCATTCAGACTGGCAACGTCAGCACGTACGCAATATGTGTTCGATGCCGAGACGATCTTGTGGACCCCTCCAAATCTCAAACGAACCACGCTGCAGAAAGCATGGGGATTGCAAGTCAACCATTGACATCTTTAAGGAATTATAGAAGTTTTAAATCAACCTTATATTTGTCTTTTTCCCTTCATCAAAGTCTGTGTGGCCTTATGAACAGATTGGATGGAAGGTAGGGGTGGATATCGAGTTGAACCGAGTTGAGCTGGCCTCAGCTTAAATCGGCTCAAACAGTGGCTGACCTCGGCTCGGCTCGGTCCTCGAGCTTGACTGGCCAGCTCAGCTTGGTTCAGTCAGCAGCTTGGGCTAGCTCGGGCCGAGTTCAAGCCAAGTTTGCCATTGAGGCATTTCCATAAACACCTTAACTGCAACTTCAAAATACCACTGTTTTACAAATGGAGGTAATGGTTTTACAAGTATTTTCTCAAACACCTTGTAAATAACATAAAAACCAAAAAAAAAAAAAAATAAAGAGAAAAAAATTATTTGTTTCATGTACATACCTTCCTTGCCACCAGCCAGCCAAACCTTCCTTGCCACCGGCCACATTTCGTTGAGTCATTTTATCAAAAAGTTGGTGAGCAACATCAATGGCAAAGAAATCGAGTCACCAAACTAGTTCGATCCGAGTTCAATTCAAGCTAGATTTGAGCCGAGCTAGGGCCTGCTCAAACTCGGCTCGAACTCATTTTCGAGCTCAAAAAATCAGATCGACTCGGCTCGAACTCAGCTATGAACCGAGTCGAATCGAGTTTTTCGAGTCGAGTTGAGCTAGCTCGGTTCATGTACACCCTAATGGAAGATAAATATCATAGTGGGCCCTACGAATGTTTTAACGATAGGAATCATTGTCCCAATACTATTTTTGGTGCGGTCCACTTGAGCTTTGAATATGATTCATTTTTGGGTAATGCTTTATTGTCCCACCGCTATTTTTAGTGCCATCAGCTTTTAGCATGACTCATTTTTTGGGGTATGCTCTAAAATGAATATTGACGAATGGATTGACAATGTGGATATAATAAATACATCATTGTGGGGCGCACTTAACTTTGATCTCCTTTCAAGGGTTTGTATACTCTTGGCTCAAGGACCTGACTCTCTCCCCTTCTAAAGCCACGTACACACACCAACCAAGTTGTGGTGTGTGATACACCATGCAATCAGCTTCCGTTCTTGTGGACCCCTCCATGCGTCCTCATGGTGCTTGGGCATGAACTGGCTGAAACAGTGGCAAAACGGCAAAATGAGAGGGCAGTATCATCATTTGGCATAAAAATCAATGGTGATTGAGTGTCTCACTGTTAAAAATTCCAAAGGACCCATTGTAAGATTTTCGCAATGTTTATTTGCAATCCAAACTGTTGATAATGTCAAAATGATCTGGATTTAGGGAAAATACAAAGATCAGCTTGATCCAAATCTTTTGTGGCGCACAAAAGTTTTTATAATAGTCATTCATCACGGTTTCTAGAGGTATGGTCCACATGAGATTTGGATATCTCTTAAGGTTCAGGATTACATTTTAATATGAGATGAAAAAACAGATGAACGACCTGGATATAAAAAAAAATTTTAAAAAATAAAAAATACATCAAGGTAGGCCCCACACAGTTAGGGTAACACTCACTGAGTAACAGCTAAACTGCTCCAATGTATACAGCCAACCAAAGGTGAAACAGACTTTTCTGCTGTTAATGGCCCAACCAGCTAAGCAAGCGCTGGTGTAGGCAGCTGCAGGATGTATGTGAAATGGGTAGATGGGTTTTGAAAAATAGGTTAAAAACGCAAGAGATTTATGGTCCATAGATAAAAAGGTAAGCGGTGGTAGAAAAACCCCTTTTAAGGGGGGAGCTGTTGTCCTTAGAAGCTTGGGAGAAGATACAATGGTCACTAGCTAAGGAAGAGTTATGGACTATGTATTTTGGTACCAAGTTATATCATGACCACGTATCAAGTTACAAGATAAACATATGTGGTTATCTCATGTAAGGGGATTATTGACTATTACACTACATTTGCATTAATGGATGGAGGTTAAATTTCTAAACCAAGAAACTCATTATGTCTAGACTATGATTGACTTAAAAATACATCAATCTGATTAACCCTTAGATATGAAGATGTATAAAAATAAAAAATAAAAAATATCAAGGTATTAATTACATGTGCTTTGATGCAGGTTATGATGTCATCGTATGACTAATTAGGTGTAGATTACTTGGCCCTTAGATCCGAGTCCCCGGATCTTTTAACCATATGCAGATTACTTGGCCCTTAGATCCGAGTCCCCAGATCTTTTAACCATATGCAGATTACTTGGCCCATTTTCATCTTTTGAATTTAGTCTTGTTCATGTAAGGAGAACAGAGAAACTTGGGCGCACAGGCGGGGCTGAGATTCAACCTGGGATTGGCCTGATATCAAGAGAACCCAACCCACAGCTAAAGCCGGCCTAAGTTCTTGGGTGGGGATCAACCATGTTGTGTATATGGCATCCAACCCATGCATATACAATAAAATCCCCTTCATGGTCATGGGATACTCCACTAAGGCCCACTAAGGCCCATATGTACTATCATTAGGTGAGCACTATCATAGAAAACAATGTACAACTATTCAAAAACCTCTAAATTCATGCGGTGGCAATATGATGGCTGGATCAACTTAATTTTTTAGACGTCCAACTTTCATGATGTCTCACCTAATGTATGGGTTGGATGCATGGTACTTGCATCTTGTCTCACCTAATGTATGGGTTGGATGCATGTACTTGCATCTTTTATGATAGGGTTCAGTAGTATTGAGCATGTACATCTTCCATGATGGAGCATCTAATTCATGATTCCAACACACGCTGCATATGTAGGACTGAATGGGCCACGTGCCATTGGAGCATCTAATTCATGATGAGCATCTAATTCATGATGCCACACGATTGTATGGTTACCCGATGCCATGGGATCTAAATGGGCCACGTGCCATTGGAATAAATGCGGCTCACACAAAACAAGTTTGAAAGTTGTTTGGTAGAGTACATACATGACCGTTCATCTTTGACAGCAAAGCATTCCCTATTACCACATCACAAGGCCGGTGGGGTCAGGGTATATACACATCTTCCAAAGAAAGACGTCAGTTCCTCTGCAGATATTGTAAAACGTATTTATACTACAATAAAGTGTGTGGGGTCCAACATGATGGAGGGCCTACATCTACTCCATTCATAAGGTGTGGCCCTTCAAGTTCACCCTTATTCCAAAAAGTCAGACTGATACAGCATATAGGTGAGTCACACCATAAGGAACAATCGGAATAGGAATGCCTATCATTAGAATCTACCATGCATATTGTATGTGGGGCCATAGTATTTTGTATAAATCATTCAATCTATTCATGTGACGAGAGCCTCGCCAGGATTAGTATGTTTACACTCAACCTGTAACAGTTAGCTCCAATAAATAAGATGCCGCCACATGTTAACATGCATATATGAAACACCAAAAAAGACATCCACGGAGCGCAGAGAGGTCATTAAAATCTGAAAGACACCTCCACTGATTATGAATATTACGCTGGAAGTGTTATAGCTTCAGAGATGTATATATAATTGAAACCCTAGAGGCAATCATCCTCCTTAGTGACATATGGCCAGAAGTTATGAGCCGCACATACGTAGAAGAGTACACGTAACTTGGTGTAACGCTAGGGCAGTGATATACAGTGACATATGGCTAAAAATGATTGGCTAGGGACATACAAAAGTTGTCAACGATGTGTTAAGTAGAGAAAACTACCTAAAAATAGAAATATAAGCAAACACAATAACACACTAGATGGCTAGCCTCATCTTGATTTAAAAGAATATTAGGCCGATGCTGCTACTTGTTAATTAGTCAATTTCCAAAGCTAAGGGACCATACGCAAGGCTACTGCAATTCGAATTTGTAAAATAAGCATAGACTGAAGAGCTTCTAGCCCTTGCAAATTCAAAAACACATACTTTTTGTTAAGCTCAACATCATCTATCAAATCCTTTCATTGCACATGGACACTTATCTTAGTTTAACTTAGCCTAGTTTAGCCTCTCCAATTTTGCCGAGTGCAAAACCTGTTCAAATCAATTAGCATAGCTTATTTTAGTCTTCTCACTATTGTCTAGTGTACCATTGTAACAAGTCGGAATTGGTTTATTTCATTGTCCATGACCCTGCCATTGGATTCTAAATTCCCAAGTCCTTAGTAATTTCATAAGCTACAACTTGTTGGTGAAACCACATGTCTCTCGACCATCTAAGTTTAGACAATTGTCAACCATCAATTGTCACTTACTCGAATTGTTGTCAATAATTGCTTGCCTTATTTACTTGTTTGTCAATTGCAATACTTTCTTATTCAAGATAATAAAATCGACACTTAGTATTTAATTTCTTAGTCCTTTGAGTTTAATTTGTTGATAAATGCTACAAGCTATCACCATGGTAATAAAATATTCTTGTTTTCAAGGTAAAATAACTCATCTGAAGAGCTAAGTACCATTTCCTTTACAAATCACCTGATGGCGGGGTAATTAAGCCAATCTTCATAGATTTAGTATTAATTTAGTTATTTTGGTGCCTAGAGTCACATGGTGTTCAATTCGATTCAAGTTATATATGACTCTAGCACACTTGATACATACAGACAGACACGCAATTGTATGAACTCCTTTTGTTGAGCTTGATGGGTTTTTTTGACCCGTTGTCCTTTCGTAACTGGGATGAGCAAAGTCCTTTCGCAACTGGGATGCGCAAGTCCTTTCGCAACTAGGATACGCAAGTCCTTTCGCAACTAGGATGCGGAAAGGAGTTTCCTAAAACTATAAAAAAGGGTCCCTAGGATTTTTCTACATATATCGTGTTGATGAGAAAAATACAAGAGGGCTATCAAAGGTGAGAGAGAGGGAGAAAGAGAGAGAGGAAGTTTATAAAGGGAGGTTACTGCTTTCGGGAGGTTTTTCTACTTTGCAATTTATATCTCGGCGCTTCTATGTCCTCATAATCGGTTAGATCTCTTCGTTTTCTCTATTTCTCTTATTGTTCATCCACTCTGCGTGAGTGAAGAAGGTTGTAAACGTTCTACTTCATAGTGGATTGTTGATCTGGACGGGACGAGGTCCGTGGTTTTTACCTCTTTGAGGGTTTTCCACGTAAAAATCTCTTGTGTGGTGTGTGATTGATGCATTGATTATTTTCATTGCTTTATTATCCATAATTAACTGGTTTGTTACGGAGGGCTAGATCTTAAGGTTTTGTGCGAGGCCCCCAACAAAGTGGTATCAAAGCTAAGTTCATTGAACGGGTAGGATCGGTTTGAATTATGGAAGGTGGCTCAAGGATGATCAGCCTCAATGGTTCTAACTGGACCATATGGAAGGCTAAGATGGAGGACTTGCTTTATTGCAAGGACCTATATTCTCCAATCTCAGGCATATCAGCAAAATCCAAGGATATGACTGATGATGATTGGAAGAAGTTGAACCGAAAGACGGTTGGGTTTATTAGACAATGGTTGGATGATTCGCCTATGGCTAAAATTACAAGGGCTGTATGAGAGGAAGACAGCCGGTAATAAGATATTTCTGATAAGGCGACTTGTAAATCTCAAGTTCAAGGATGGTGGTTACGTGCCGAGCATATGAATGAGGTCGGTAATATAGTGAACCAACTCACCTCTATGAAGATGGTCTGGATGATGAATTGCAGGCTTACTACTATTGCTTAGTTCATTGCTCGACGGTTGAGAGACATTGGTGGTGTCTCTAAGTAACTCCGCGCCGAGACGGAAAGATATCCATGGAACAGTAACCGTTATCTCTTCAATGAGGAGACAAGGAGGAAGTCTCAGGGGTCTACTTAGCAAGAGGCTCTTGTGACGCAGGAACGGGGGAGAGGAAAGAACAGGAAGGGCGGGAAGGCCCGAGATAAATCAAGAGTCAAGTCGAGTAACAGAAAAGATATTGAATCTTTGGAATTGTGGCAAGAAGGGCCACTCTGAGCATGAATGTCGTGGTAAGAAAACGACAAGAAAGGAAAAGGGAAGGAAGATGAATCGATTCCACAAGATGAGTCGCTTCGGATGGCGACATGGTAGTTATTCTTTCTACGGATCATGACGACGTATGTCTCACGGCTACGAGTCGGACAGCACCGACTGGGTGATAGACTCGGGAGCTTCTTTTCATGCGACTCCACGCATGGACTTCTTTACAAGTACAAGTCGGTGACTATGGGATTGTGAAGATGGGAAATTCTGGCATATCAAAAATCGTGGGAGTCGGTGATATTTGTGTGAAGACCGATGTGGGCTGCACATTGGTTCTCAAGGAAGTGAGGCATATCCCAGACCTTCGCCTCAACTTGATGTTGACGGAAAGGTTGGATAATGATGGCTATGAAAGCTAGGTTTCTTTGGTGGGCAATGGAAGCTCATCGGGTTCGTTGATCGTGGGGAGAGGAAAGAAGTGTTGCACCTGTACAAGGCAAGTGTCGGTATGTGCAAGGGTGGGTTGAACGCGGCGGAAGATCGGCTATTGACATGTGGCACGGGCGTCTAGGCCACATGAGTGAAAAAGGCTTCTTCATACTACTAGCGAGGAAGCGACTCCTTCAGGACGTGATGGTACACCTCTCAAAACCTGTCTTGATTATTTATCGGGAAACAAGATAGAGTTTCATTTATTAAAGCGCTTCTCATGTTAATAAAGTGCATGATTAGATTTGGTTTATTCGATGTTTGTGGTCCTATGAGGACAAAAACCTTGGGTGGGGCATTGTATTTTGTTACTTTTATAGATGATGCATGTAGGAGGGTTTGAGTTTATGCTTTGAAATCCAAGGACGAGGTCTTTGGTGTGTTTAAGTTGTTTCATGCTATGGTCGAGAGATAGACAGGTAGACCATTGAAGTGCATCCGCACTGACAATGGTGGTGAATACATTGGCGACTTTCACGAGTACTGTAAGTCCTAGGGTATACGGCATGAACAGACGGTTCCCAAGACCCCCCAGCATAATGGTGTAGCTGAGCGAATGAATCACACCATTGTTGAGAGAATCAGATGCATGTTATCCTATGCGAAGTTGCCCAAGACGTTCTGGGGAGAAGCAATGCGCACAGCGGTGTATTTGATAAATAGGTCTCCATCAGCCTCGTTGAATGGAGAAGTACCTGAGAAGGTGTGGACTGGACAGGATCCATCGTACAGTCATCTCAGGGTGTTTGGATGCAGGGCATCCGTTCACGTACTCAAAGGACGAGAGGTCCAAGCTCGATATGAAGATCGGGCAATGTGTGTATTCTTAGGATACGGTGATGAAAAATTCGGTTACGATGGTTATGGGATCCGACCGAAAAGAAGCTCGTCGGGAGGAGAGAGATGTGGTTTTCTTTGAAGATCGGTGTATCGAAGACATTGGTAAGCCGAGAGAAGAACCACCTAGTTCGGGTGAGCTAGAGGACATGGATCCGATTACTCCTCCGTGGTGCGATGATGGGAGAGAGTACTGCAAGGTGCGAGAGGACGAGAGAGTTCCTTCGGGAGAAGATGGACCGGGGAGCGGCCCCACTTGATCCACTGTTGAGCCACGGGTGAGGAGGTCATCAGGGACGATCCGTCCGAGAGGTACTCACCGCATGAGTACATTATGCTAACCGATGGGGAGAGCCGAAGATTATTCTGAGGCCCTAGCCGACGACATAAGGGGAGTGGTTGAAAGCTATGCAAGAGGAGATGGAATCCTTGCATAAGAACCACACCTATGACATGGTGAAATTGTCTAAGGGCAAGAAAGCTCGAGCAATAAGTGGGTGTTCGTGGAAGAAGATTGAGCGAAGAATTCACAGACGAGGTTCAAGGCCGGACTTGTGGTGAAAGGGTTTGGTCGAGAAAAGGCATAGACTTCGAGGAGATATTCTCACCGGTGGTGAAGATGACATCCATACTGGTGTTGCTTGGGTTGGCGGCTAGCATGGATCTGGAGATAGAGCGGTTAGATGTTAAAACTCGCCTTTCTCCATGGTGACTGAAGAAGAGATCTACATGCACCAACTAGAGGGGTTTGAAGTCAAGGGCAAGGAGCATATGGTGTGTAGGCTGAGGAAGAGCTTGTATGGGCTGAAACAAGCTCCATGGCAATGGTACAAGAAGTTCGACTCGTTTATGTTGAAACATGGGTATGACAAAACGGAGTCGGACCACTGTGTGTTCACGCGTAAGTTCTCAGACGGTGATTTCTTAGATTCTGTCTTTGTTATATGTTGATGACATGCTCATCATGGGAAAAGACATCAAGAAGAGAAGATGTGGTGAAGAAACGGGAGTTGGGCAAGTCTTTTGCGATGAAAGACTTGGGCTCGGCTAGACAAATCCTAGGAATGGAGATAACCCGTGATGAAGCAGGAAGCTCTCGGTACATCACAAGAGCGGTATATTGAGAAAATCCTAGAGCGGTTCAATATGAATGCAATGGCTTCGGTCTCCACTAGATGGTCACTTCAGATTGAGCGACAGGCAGTGTCCCAAGACGAAGGCAGAGGTGGAAGAGATGCAGAAAATACCCTATGCGTCAGCTGTAGGAAGTTTGATGTATGCTATGGTGTGTACACGCCCAGACATAACATATGCGGTTGGTGTTGTCAGTCGATATCTTACCAATCCTGACAAAGAGCATTGGGCAACGGTCAAATGGATACTACAGTATCTAAGAGACTCATCCAGGTTGAGCCTATGCTATGGTGACGGTAAACCTGTGTTAGAGGGCTACACAGATGCAGATATGGCAGGTGACATAAACTCCAGGAAGTCTACATCGGGGTTCACATTCACATTTGCAGGGGGAGCGGTTTCTTGGCAGAGCAAGTTACAGAAGGTCGTAGCATTGTCAACTACAGAAGCTGAGTACATTGCAGTCACAGAGGCATGTAAAGAGATGCTTTGGATGAAGAGGTTCCTACAGGAACTTAGCCTAAAGCAGGAGGAGCACGTGGTCTATTGCGATAGTCAGAGCGCTATACACTTGAGCAAGAATCCAAGTCAGCATTCCAAGTCAAAGCACAGAGATTCGGTATCACTGGATCAGGGATACTTTGGAACAGAAGGTATTACAGCTTGAGAAGGTCCACACGGACGATAATGGGTCAGATATGATGACCAAGGCCTTGCTTAAGGGCAAGTTTGAGATTTGTAGAAACCTGGCTGGCTTAAAGAAGGTGAATCCCTCCTGGGTCAAAAAGGGAGAGATTTGATGGATTTTTTTTGACCCGTTGTCCTTTCGTAACTAGGATGCGCAAAGTCCTTTCGCAACTGGGATGTGCAAGTCCTTTCGCAACTAGGATGTGCAAGTCCTTTCGCAACTAGGATGCGGAAAGGAGTTTCCTAAAACTATAAAAAGGGGTCCCCCTAGGATTTTTTTTACATATATTGTGTTGATGAGAAAAATACAAGAGGGCTATCGAAAGGTGAGAGAGAGGAGAAAGAGAGAGAGGAAGTTTATAGAAGGGAGGTTAACGCTTCGGGAGCCTTTTTTCTACTTTGCAATTTATATCTCAGCGCTTCTATGTCCTCATAATTGGTTAGATCTCTTCGTTTTCTCTATTTCTCTTATTGTTCATCCACTCCTATGTGAGTGAAAAAGGTTGTAAATGTTCTACTTCATAGTGGATTGTTGATCTGGACAAGGTCCCGTGGTTTTTACCTCTTTGAGGGTTTTCCACGTAAAAATCTCTTGTGTGGTGTGTGATTGATGCATTGATTATTTTTATTGTTTTATTATCCATAATTCTGGTTTGTTCTGGAGGGCTAGATCCTAAGTTTTGTGGCCTTTTGTTGAGCTTCCATTTAGACAACACCTACACGGGGTAGAGTGTTCTCTAAATGGAAGCCCAACAAAAGGAGTTCATAAGATGAACTTTTAAAGACATGATAGTGGACTTGACACAGAATATGGCTACATTAAAGGCTTGCTTTGTAGAGGTTGTCCAACAAGTGATTAGAAATAATCCAAAAGTGAGAAAATAATTTAAAGTGGGTTGGAAATGCCCATTCCCACACTTTATTGTGTTTTAAACTATCACAAGAGATGCGATGAGGTTTTCAAGAAACCTATTTCTTTTTCTAGGCTTCCCACAAATTCAATATTCAAAATTTTAAAAATTTTATTAATTTATAATACTTTTTAAAACATTTCTTTTATTTTAGCCATGAAAAGGTCAAGATATAAACACTGCGATCCGATCGAGATTTGTGATGGTGATTCCCCACCGCAGAATTTGCTCTCGATGCATTAAATGATGGATACTGGAGAATCACTCTCTCATGCTGATTCTATGTATCACGCGCATGTGGACCATCGAGATCAAAACATAGGCAAAGGATCAACGATCGCCGAAGATCCGTCTATTGGGTGGTCTGGATCATCCGATCAAGAGCCTGGGACCAGATGGTGACGAAATAATAAGAGGGTCTACAGGCATCAACTAAAAATCCGTTGATCCAGACCATTGAGAACAACCAAACAAAGTAAACTTAAGGCATGGGAAAATTAAGGGCCCACCATCACACGGTCCAAATCTATGATTGGATCATCCGTACATACACTGAAGAAATTTTAGTCAAGCCAACCCGAGTCAATCAACTGCAAATGATGGCATGAAAAGTCCTCCAAGATGGCCCACCACAGTCGTCGTATTTGGAAGCGGATTGCCTTGCCTTTGACCCCAGTGAGTGCAGTGATATTGCTGTGCCAGGGCTGTGTAGGGCCAGAAGGATGTCTGTGAAAAATCTGCTACGTCCATCTGTTTTGTAAGAACACAATAGAACATAAATTTAAAAATCAGGAAGATCCAAAACTCATGTGGACCATCCCACAAGAAACAGTGGGGATTGAACTCCTGGGGTGAAAGAAGTTTTGTATCAGGATAATATTTTCGCATACAGTTTATCTGGGTTCTAATAACCATATGAACGGTTCGGATTGCATATAAACATTATGTTCAGCTCCAGAAATGTTTCAACGGTAGAAGTTTCCGTTCCAACTGTTTCGTTTGTTGTGGTCCACTTCAGTTTTGATCTGCGTGATTTTTAGAATCCTTTACTATTGTAGCCTTTGCAAACAGTTGAACGGAGTAGATTTATCATGGACATACATTTGGATCACACAAAGCCTCGGGTGCAGGGATATCACTGTGCCCGCACTGACAGGCAATCCTTTCGTCGTATTTTCCACAGGGAGCGGATTACGTGCAGCCCCGGCCTCACCCAAGACAGTGCGTACTTACCGTGGGGCCCACCGTGATGTATTTATTCTATATCCACACCGTTCATCCGTTTTTTCAGATTACGCTAAGGTATAATCTCAAAAATGAAACCAGATCCAAATCTAAGGTGGACCATACCATAGGAAACAGTTTTGGATAAAGCTGATATTTGTTTTTTTTTTAAAAAATAAACATTAATAAAACATTACTGTGAACCCTAGGAAGTTTTTATCGGTGAGGCATTCAATCACCTAGGTCCACCTGAGATTTGAATCTGCTTGGTTTTTGAGATCATTTGATTCGATTTTGAAATAGGTCTAACCTAAACTCGATTCGACTCGATACCGAGTCCAGCATGCCTGACTCGATATGAGTCTGGCCTGGCCTGGACCGATCCGGACCGAGTCTGATTTGGTCAGAAGTACCGAGTTGGGTCGAGTTGGCTCCAAGTCGGATTGAGAGATGAGGGAGAGAGAGACCGAGAGAGTGGAGAGGAGAGAGAAGAGGAGGAGGGTGAAAGTGGTAGGTGGTTGTCGGGCTTGGAAGATGAGGAGGATGAAGGAGGGAGAGAGAGATTTTGGGATCGGGTCGGGGTGGGGTGCGGTGGGTAGGGTTAGAGAGTTGGGTTTCGGATCGAGTCGGGTCTAACCGGATTGAGTTTCGGGTCGAGTCGGGTCAAGTTACTATGTAACATGAACTTGACTCGGTTTGAGTTCGGATTGGGCGAAGCCTACTCGGTTCAAATCAACTCACCCATTCATTTTGAAACGAGTCGGATTGAAACGAGTCGGATGAGTCGAGTTAGCCAGATCAAGTCGTCCGGTACCCACCTCTACTTCCAACAGGTTGAATAAAGTCACTCGCTTACTTAAGAGATGTCACCAAGTTCTATGACCCCATTGTAATATATGGGTTATATCCACAATGTTCATCCATTTGGAGAGACCAATTTAAAGCATGATCTAAAGAATGAGTTAGATCCAAATCAATTTAAGACATGATCTAAAGAATGAGTAAGATATAAAGCTTGAATGGACCCTGCCATAAAAAGCAGGAGTTTGAATGCCTACCATTAAAAACTTCTAAAGGTCATGGTCATATAAATTTTTGAGCAAGTTGATATTTGTGTTTCTTTCTTTCATGTCTGTGTTAACTTATGTATAGGTTAAATCTTAAATAAGCATTACAGTTAACCTTTAAAAAAATTCAATAAAATTTACCCTAGCTTTAAATCACTACAAGAAACTAATGAATTGCCGACCCTTGGGGAACCCTTTGCTGGCGGCTGGTATAACCGGCCGCAAGCAAAGGGTGCATTTAAAACCTAAAAAAAAAAAACCACCCGATTTCTCTCATTTCACCCTTTCCCTCTCCCCGCTCGCGACGACTCTCTCTCTCTCTCTCTCTCTCTCTACCTCTGCCTCTCCCTCTCCGCTTATCTCTCTCTCCCTCTCCCTCTCCACTCGATCTTCTGCTCCCTCACTCTCTCTGTCTCTCTCTCCCTCTTTTATTTTCTTCTTTTCTTTGGTTTAGCACATCAAGGAGCATTCTGCAACATCAGGTATCTTCTCTCTCTCTCTCTCTCTCTCTCTCTCTCTCTCTCTCCTTATTTATTCATATCAATTTTAGCATTTCTTTAAACATTTTTTTAGGAACAATCGAATCGGAAGTCCTTTATCAAAATTTTAGTTGTGACGAGTTTATTTTGAAATCCCTAATTGGATTTTGAGATTTCCAATTCCTGATATGGGAATTCTAAAATCATCAATTACTGTAGTTGGGAATCAAAATCCCCAACTGTCGATTTTGGAATCGAAATCCGAAATCTCTAGTTTTCTAATTTCGGGATCAAAATCCGAAATCCCTAATTTTTTGATTTGGGATCAAAATCCGAAATCCCTAAAATTTTGATTTGGGGATCATAAACCGAAATCCCTAAATTTCTGATTTGGGGATCATAATTCCCTAAATTTCTGATTTGGGGATCGAAATCCGAAATCCCTAAGTTTCTGATTTGGGGATTGAAATCCGAAATCCCTAATGATCCATCCGTTGCATGTAGTGATCTATCCTATTGATATGATTGGGTTCATTTCCATTTTTTCAAATCGTTCATATAATCGGTCCCCTATTTTGATGTTTCAAGCCATTCATCTGATTGGGGCTATGTTTAGTGATATAAGGCCCTCCTCATATGGTATGGGTCATTTTCATCAATCCAAGCACAGTGATATTTGAAGGTTTATCCTCTTTTGTTACCGACCCCCTATGTAGTGATCCACTATGCTGATGATATATTTGGGCGGATTTTAATCGATCCAAACTAATCATATATATATATTTAGGGTGATTTGAGTATATTTATATATTTACATACCATTGTCCCTTTGATCAGTTAGAGAAATTTTTTACCATAAGCTTATATTTGTTTTTTCTTTTGATCAACAGGGTTAGATGGCAAACAAGCATTAGAGGACACTCTAGCAAGGTTTTAATGATGGGCCTACAATCACTATCATCACTGTTGTTTTCCTGTGGTGTGTTGACCAGAGATTTGGACATGCATCAATTTTAGAATTATTTTTTACAAATCCCTCACCATGCTTGCTGACTTTGGCTGCCGCAATCAATGAATCGTACAGGTATTGTTCAACAAAGCCTCTTCCAGGAAAGAGGAATGCAATTGTGTAGTACTCAATCAATACCTTAGAAACTGCAGGCCACATTTTTTACAAAGCATAGCACCAAAATTACATTGACCTATTAGTTTTAAGTGAAAGCCTTTTCATACTTCCAAAAGACCCCTAAATTGACCTATTAGTTTTTCGTTATTATTAGTACATTTACATCTACTTGGAGTTGCCTAAACCATAAACCTAATGTTCCTTTTTATATTAAGGCGCATGTCTTTTCAACATTGCTTTTTCATAGAAGATTCTCACCTAAAGATTGATTAAGCAAAATCATATTAAAAAAAGCTAACTAACATTAGTTAAAGCTTTGTTGTCATGCAAATGACATGACCCAAAAAAGTCTTTTTTATTTTTCTTAATTTTCATCAAATACATATACATTACATTCAACTTTAAAAACCAACAAAAATTGATTTTTTTTAATAATCTCACGACAAAACGGCGATTCATGTCATACCTAATGACTATGATATATCCTACATGACAAGGTGGGCCACCTCATTAAATCCTCTCACACTTGAATAGTTTTCAATATGAACACTCATCTATCTACACATCCCTAGTAATTCCATAGATCTATGGTTTTAGCTGATTTCCTCCAATCAGTCTCATTATTTTAATCCACATTGTCTCCCTTTGATTGCCATAATGCCAAAAACTATAGTTAGGTGTGCCCATATCTGCCCTTAATTCATGCAAGCTTGTCGGAGGTGTTGTACATGGAAGGACATGGACCAACCTCATATGATTGAAGGCATTGCATGGCCCACCTCACCAGCATCTTCTGTTTTCTAGCCGTTGCTTGATACTCATACATTGGTGTAGATCCCAGTTGCATTTGATTAATGGGGAGGAGTTCTAAGCATGCTTAGCTGTATATGGGATTTCACCAAATTGAGGTCATTTATTTAAGTACAATTTGCCAAATGTTACACATGGTTGTTTTTTTTTTTTATTTAAATGACTACATGATCTTGATTGGTCCACTTATGTTGTGGGACCCATTGGTGAATGATGATCACGTGAGTGTGGGGCCCACCTTGATGTGTGAGTTCTATGCAAGCTGTTCATTAGACAGAGCTCTGCATGGATAAGCACATCTCTCATGGGAAGGCAGAGCTCTCGCCTTGATCAATGGAAGGGATTGGAAGCTCCAAGGCATTTGAGAGGAGAAACAAGAGAGCAAAAATCTGGCACCATGCCTGAGACTTTTAGACAACGGGATTTTGAAAATGCCAAAGAATATTTGCTGATTCACTTTGTCTCTTTTGCAGTCACAGCACTAAAAGATCTTTTCAGTTTCCTGAACTTTGTTTTTGGATGATCCAATAGCCTCAATCTTTATTGGGTTTTCCAGTTGAATGTAGACAAGTGCTCATTTTTTATACCAACTTTTGTTAATCTTCCATCTATATGTCATGAATGGGTTTCTAGTTGCCTTGACTCATGGACTATGGCCCATGATATCAACAGTCTTGATAACCATAGACATGAATCACATGTACAATGGGGATATCGTAGTTAGCACTATGAATCACATGAATCACATGTACAATGGGGATGTTGCAAACTAGTCTATTTAATTACTTTTACCTTAGAAAAATATGGAATTCTCTCATTCTACCATGAATTGCTGATTGGGTTTGCATGTCTTTATCTCCATAGCTCTCATCCTTGGAGATGGACTCTATAACTTCATCAAAGTACTGTCTTTCACCATCAGAAGCTTCCATGGTAGATTGATATGGAAGGACCAAGGCTATTTATGATTGTCATGTTGGGTACTCTCATCTTACATGTGCATGATGCTGATGCATGCATAATAAGCTTTATGTGGAAGAATGTGAAGGAGGTTAGTTTTATGATCTTGGTATTTTTTCTTACATAGGCATAACAATGTGCAGGTAATTCTTCAACCTGACATGTGGAATGTGACTCCATATGAAAGCTATGGGGGTGATGAATCTTTGTTATAATCTTGCTAAGGGTAATTGTACTTGCTGGCCCAAGTGCCAGCTTGGCACATTCATGCAAATCTAGGCCATTCATTGGATGGGCAAAGTTGGCTACATGCCCTGGCCAAAAGATCGACTTGTCTCCTCATTAGGCAGGCCGTACATGTACAAAAAGGAAAGGCCCTAATGTCTGAGCTGTGTCTCCCCATTGAACTATTGTCACATCTGCTCTTTCCCCTTCAATCATTATGAAAGCTTTTAATGGAGGAATATTCACCTTCTCCTTGAAAATTTTCAGATTTCGAATCAAACCCAATTCACATTTGGTGCATCACATCTTCTTGAGATTGTGTTTGATCTGGTGCTTTTATCATGACAGAATATTATACTCTCTACTGCTGACAGTGATTCTGGGAACTCCATATTCAGGTTTTCAAAGCTAACTGTATAACTGGCTGTAGTCTCTAGACCAGGAAATGGTTAGCCGCATTACTACACCTATCCGAATGTGGAAGTTCCCTGACATTTTCTGATGTGCATGATGGTTAACTGCTTTTTTTTTTTTTCCCTATCTACTCATCCGACAATTCAGGGCACTTCAGTCGGTAAACATTTGGAACTTGTCTTTTTCTGGCAAAATTTCCCTTTTTGCTGTGACACTATTGAAGATGATTTTCTGTTTTGCATTTCTGCTTCTTTATGCATGTGCCATTTTGGTGCTTGTGCGTGTAATGTTGCTGCTGCCATGTGCGCATGCTCAGGCATGCCCATGTGGTGAGTGGCTGTGCAAGTGGCTTTTGCAGGGACATTTATTTCAAAGTTAAAAAAAACTTTTATATTTATTGTATATGGGTTAATGTATGCCTCAGAATCACTTAAATGACCTATTTAACAGATGAGAATATTCTGTTCTTAGGTTCAAGTTTGATGATGAACGGGTAACAAAAGAAGATATGAAGAGGGCATTAGAGGAGCAATATGGTGGTGTGGAAGAGGTGAGGATTTGCTGCAGAAGAAATAAACTCAGGTTAATGGATTGATTGATCCTATCCAACTGTTATTGCTTCTTTATATTAGGAAAAAATATACAAAGCAATTCTACTTCATATTTTCTGTTTAGTTGAATTTGCAATTTTATTTGACACATTTAGTACCTGTTTGGTAGATGCAAAAATGTGTTCGTCTCATTTTAGTTAACAATAATTATGTATTAGAGATTGTTATCTGTATTACATAATCACTTTTAACATGAACTCATTATCTATTAGAGATCAAGCTTAATGCATAGTTTCTGTTAACAGATAATACAACAATAGCACAACCACTAGGCCCTTCTCCATCTAGTCATTCCCTGCATGTGGCGCTCCCTCATCAAAAGTCACACCCTCTATATACCAGCACAGGGTATGATACTATGGTCCTTTAACAAACCACTTGCCACTTATCCTATAGCTTTTTCTTGGATTATATATTCTCCTTGTTCCTGATGTATTGATAGTGATTGAACTGCAGTTTTACGGTTTCTTGTTATCTGTTACTTTTTGCTGGCCCAAATGATGTATTAGAGTATGCAGAAATCTATATATGGTATTATAGTATGCAGAAATCTAGGTAATACCGATTGACATGCCTATGCAGTATCCATATCATTCCTTGGTAACAGTGCCCTAGAATGCTGACATCTCACCAATGTTTTATTCCGGATTGACATGGCATCAAACCTTCCATCCATTTCCCCAATGGATAATAGTTTCTTTTCCTTCCTCTTACAAAATTTCTTTATCTATGACTATGACAATAAGTAAATACTGATTGACTTTTCATGTAAGCAAGTAACGTGAGAACCTTTTGCCAGACTCTCCACTATTCTGTATTTCTTCTTCTGAATTGTGACTAAGATTTTATTAGAACTAAAATCAGAAAAATAATAGTCACATGAAGGGCTGGAGAAGAGTGACAGTCTCATCACTGCACAATGTACTAGGGAATGAGCACCACATAGAACATATCGGAGAAGCAACACAAAATACAACCAAATGACAACTAGGAAGTTCTCCAGTGTTCTCTACTCATTTGTTGTTCCAATTCGGATAATTTTCTGGTTTCTAATGAACAGTTACTTCTTGAATGTTTTAACTGTGCCTTTATGATGTACCCTTGATGGAAAATCTGTAATAAATTCTGTAATTTACTATAATTTTTCTTGTGCATGTGCAGAGGTCTAGACAATCAAGGTTTGAAGGGTTTCTTGCCAACTGACATATCCAGGCTCCGTCATCTGCTGAGCATGTATATTCTTCAAAATGCACCCATTTCTTTTTATCTGGAGCCTTGAATAAGAATGTGCATCTTTATCTCTCTTAAGTTTTACAATATCCAAGTAATATGATCCTAGTAAAATAGTTGCATAATCCTAGGCATTCATCTGCTTACTCCTACCTCAATATATGATGGAATGTTTTTTTTTGCCCTTTGCATTAAAAATAAAATAAAAAATTCATCTTTACCATGTTACTAATTTTTTGTCCCTTGGCTATTGTATAGAAACTTGAGTGGAAACAACATCCATGGACCAATTCCATCCTCAATTGGAACAATTGCTGGGTTGGAAACTTTGTAAGTAACATTCGCATTTGCTATTCCAACTGTGAACCTGTTTAGTGCTTATTTTATCTTTCTTTCTTTTTTTTTTTTAATATTTTTTATATATAAATTTTTTTTATAATTTTTTTTTAATGTAAACTGATGGTTCCTTTCTCTCGGAACTAGTCTGTATGGTTTTTCTCGTTCATGTCCTCTGAAATAATATAGAAAGATATTTGGCATCTTACACTTCTTAATCAGATTTGTTTCGTGGGAAGTTGTTTGGTTGGAAATTTGATCACTAAGAATGAAAATATATCAGTGGTACTTTAAATAATTCGCTACCTATCATCTGGCTGCATTAAATTTTTTAGTTCTGAGATTGAATTGGTAGTTGAGTGCTGCTGCAAACTGTGGTTCAATTGTGGTGCATTAGTGGCTTTTGAACTTCCAGCAGCCAAGTTCTCCTGCCAATGTTTTTGGATGATACCTTGTGGCTTGTACCCACCACCCATATTTATTATAGTAGAATTCATTCTGCCATGCATGCAGAGTTTTCTTTGTGCTTGTTATGTACTTTATCTTTGGTTTGATGCCATTATTTATTTGCTGGGAATCACATGAAACCTCTCTTAACATCTGATGGATGAATAATCCTTGTTACTTTTCGTAGTTCCATCTGTCCCAACAGTTATTGAGGAATTTCTTTACGAATGGCCAAAAGTTTGTACAGGGTGATTTGGTTTTCACTTTGTTACAAATGGCGCATGTCGTTCATTATCCAAACTGTTGATATTATGGCCCACACTGGATGGCCTATGCGCCGAAATTCACCAACATGGAAAAATCCCAGACCTTCAATTGGTAGCTAGCAAATAGATGGTCAAGAAAAATATGGCATTGATCAACCGAAAAATGGCCCCACCTGTAGAAACTGAAAAAATGTACTATACACTCCCACCTGGTAATTTTCTCAAGCTCCTTGTGTATTACGTATGGGCCTTTCATGACTCTTTTTCAATTCCTTCCTCATTTATTGGAACTTGGAAGAACTGACAACTCAACTGGAATTTATTAGTGAGGCAATTTTTAAATGTGAGGTTTATTTATGAAAATTGGAACATCTGATCTATCTATGAATTTGTTATGATATGTATGCATATGCCTGTTAATCTATGATGATGACATATACTGAACACTAAAAGAAATTTAGAAAAGTACCCTTAAACAATGTAACAATGGATAACTAAGAAATGCTAAAGAACTGTGCAACTCTCATCAAGTTGATGCACATTGTGGGCATTAGAAGTTTTCTCTATGTGCAATCAGATCTCTCCTTTGATAATATTTTAGCAAGTATTCTGGCAATGCTTCCAGCAGATGGAATATAAGGGAAGTTTTATCTTCAGCAACGTAAAAGAACAATTCTTTTCTCTCTTTCTATTTTGCACTTCATGCAACCACAATCAAACATGATAAATTTTATGGTATTTAGCCAGAAGCAGGAAGCAAGACATGAAAAACATTGGTTTAGGGGAGGGGAAATGATTTTTTCATCAACTATGGCCAGACCAGCCATCTGTTGCATACTTGCATCCCAGCATGGACAGACAATGCCCAAAATACTCCTCAATAGGACAGTCATAACCTTTCAATTTGTGACCTAAAACAGATAATTAAGAAGAGAAATATATCAAAGGTCTACATTCAAGTGGAAGATGGAATCCAAGGATTTGTGGCTAGGATCTTCCAATTTGGGAGGTTCTGGGATGTGTTCCATCCACTATATCATAGAAGAAAGCATGGGCCCCACTTGTTACAATTGAAAACCCCTGAATGTATATATGGTTATGAAGGAGAGATTGTTATGTTATGCTTTGGGCACCTTACATGCTCGATTAAATGCCAAACGACCCAAACTTGCTGTATTGTCAAGAAATCTGCTATATTCGTGTCATTGATTTGGGTTTCTTCTGTCCCGTCTGTCTCTACCATACACACAGTTAAAAAGTTTTGGAATGTAATACTCTGCTGTATTCGCCATCTATTACAGTTTCTTTCTAAATGATATTAATTACATTATCCTCATGTCCATAGCTAATTTAATGAAAGAATTTAATCTTATGTTTCAGCTGGTCCACAACATACGATGATTTACTATAACCAGTCAGCCTTTTCCACAACCAATCACATTACCTGTAAGCTTTCTAAGATATATCTCCTCCCAATGGCATGTTTTGGTACCTATCCTAAATTCCAAGCTAATTTAATCTATATGTTAATGAAGATTGATAAGGTCATCACCAAGGACATGTATGTTATCCTCAGATTTTCAGATTTTATAAGTGAGACCCATGGTTCAGAGGTCCAGACCATTGTACGAATATTTCCCATTCCTATTTTTTTTTTTTTGCCATATGCCTAACTACAAGTCAAACAAGTCACATCAAAGTCATCCTTTAGTATTAAATCCATGGATCCAGCAGACTATGAACAGAAACTTACCTGGAGAGCTAATATCCGATCCTCCACTGTATCTTTAACAGTTAGCCGTGAAACAGCCACAGGGCGAGTCTGCCCAATTCAATGTGCCCTGTCAATAGTTTGATCTTTGGTAGTTGGGTTCCACCAAGGATCTAGAAGAATAATGCGACAGGCAGCAACCATGTTTAGACCGAGATTTCCAGCCTTCAATGACATGATCATGACAGTCACCTGAAGAAAAAAAAATCAAGTTTAAATCAATGTATAATACATTTCTAGAAGGCAATAGAAAAATAACAAAGGGAACTTTTACAATATCTCATGCACCATGCATCTCTTAAAAAAAAAAAAACGACAGGAAAGAAGAATAAAAAGAACCCATAAGGCTGAACTGAGCTTCATACTAATGACAACAATGAACTTTACACATTTCTGTAAGGCTGAAGTGTCAAACCTCTGGATCAGCGGTGAAATCTTTCACAGCCCTGTCTCTTGAAGCCAGAGACATCCTCCCATCAAGTCTCCTGTACTGCATACATGATTGGTTTAATGAAATCTCAAGTAAGTCCAGCATGCAAGTCCATTGGGAGAAAACAATAGCCTTGTCAGGTAGTTCAGATTACATTGTAGAGTTGAAAGATGTATTTGTTTTAGCATGGCCATTAGAGTAGCCTTGCTCTGAGATACGGTCATAAGTGCTTTCTATAGAGAGAGCTACATCTTTGCATCCCTCACAACTAACTGTGGAACTTAGATTCTTTAATTTACAAACTGAATGAAGAATCTCCATTGCAGATCCAATTTTAGAACTGCACAAACTCTGCCCAGCTGCTTGGATGGGTCAGTGTATCTGGTTTTTTTTTTTACACACGCACACACACCCCACAGACTCACGCTAGTGGAATTTCACCACCTATGGATACTCGAACCCTTGACCGGGTGTTGAAACTCCTCATAGTCTACCACCCCAGCAAAAGTAAGGATCCCAGTGTATCTGGTTTTATTTGGTCATTGTAGCTGACAATTAGATTCCATGCTTACATTCCCAAATACTCCTATGCTAATTTAAAATCAAGGATACAGTATAACTGGTTTTCAATTTTGTAAAAGTTGCATGTTTCAGTGATAGACTGTTGGTATGAAATTCAAAATAAGTATCACATTTCCTACTCTAATGTGCACGTGTTCTTTACATGTTTAGATGTGTGTTGGATACATATATGTTTGTTTATATTTCTACATTATATCTTTCAACTCATTTATTTTTGAGACATCTGACAAAATTGAAATGATACAGAGAAGACTAGCATAACTCCATATAAAAATAAAACATGCCCAGATTTTGAAATAGGCCAACTTATGGTTTTGAGCTTACAAATCATTGCGACGGTGCTCCTGCATTCCATCCACCTACCTAAATATAGAAAGAATATTATAGGGAAATGATGGTATTGCGATGGGGCTTCTTTATCTTCTCCAAGATTCTATATTTCTTTTCACATAAATTTCAAGTGAAATGTTTCAGCTTAAGATCATAGTTAAATTTTTACCAGTGCAGCTACTAATATTTATGTATTCTACAGTTTGTATATGAATATTCATATTGGCCTTGGAAAAATTTGTATGTAGGTCTTTATGTTTATAATCATTCCATTGAATGGCCCATTCATAAATTCGTGCCTATATCTTCTATTTTAACTGCCTGATGTAGCATGTATAACTATTGACATGACCATGATAAGGCTGATAATTGATTTTTGGTAATTGTAATGATGGTAATCAATAGATAAATGGTACATATTACTGGGCTATGGGCCCCACTCACTACAAAAAAACTGGTCTTTGCTGACGATTGGGGCCAACCCTTCACCGGCGCTAATTAGATTCGGGCGTTGGCAAAAAGGTTCGTATAAATATAAATTTCACAAACCCTATTACGCCACTTCTCTCCTCTCCCGGACTCTCTCCCTGACTCCCCGCCCCCTACTCTCTCATTTTTTCTCCCTCTTTCCTGCGCTTCCCCGCAGCTCCATACGTGCCATCACATCACATGTATGCAAGATCCGGGCCGTTCATCAGCCAGCCCCACTCTGGATCTGTCCTAGATCTCGAAATTAGATCGATCCACTCATCAGGTATGCCATACGTAGATGAAAGAACAGACAGTTAAAAATAGTTAGATAACAAACGGTCCACATCCAACGTACACGTTTGGCCCACCCAAGTAGTGGACCAGGATGCACACACGTGCCATTGGCACGTGGGAACAACTTCCCCATTCTTATTCATTGTTTAAATTTCTGCATTTACAGTGAGAGATTCATGGAATCCTAGTATGTCTAGGGTTAGAAAAAATCTCTGTTTTCAAGTATTTGGCTCTGTTTTCATCCAAAGATAGTAACCTGTCATGAGACAATTTCAAGTTTATTTGGCTTTCATATTGTTTTGCAATTGCTTCCCTCAAGGCATGATCAGATTGCAATTGATTCCCTCACTACTCAAATCCAACTGAAAGAAGGATCTTCCAATCTAGGAGAATTGGGGGTGTCATAAACGATGGGACCTGTCAAGTCAACAACTCAATCACCAAACTATATGCCCCACATGCATGGACTGTGAAAGCCTTAGCAAAATGTATGTTTGTTGAGGCTTTGGACTATACAGTTCATCTTGAACTATGGCCAACTGAGGATTTAGTTATCAATGCCAACATAGAGAAGCTAGATACGTGAGGGCCTGTGTCAAAATATGTCCTTGAGAATTGAAAACCTGGGAATTCTGTGCAAAGCCTAAGGTATACCTTTTGTTTTATGTAGTAATATGGGCTGCAGTTCTTTTACAATTTGAATGTAGGTATACCTTTTGTTTTATGTAGTAAAACCCTTGAGACAACTGTGTTTTTTTCCTAATTTTTATTCTACTTTTGAATATTTGCTTATTAAGCGGTTGCTTTAATGTGGTTTTCCTCCCAGATTGTTGACTTGAAAGATGTGTTGCTGTAGGGGAATAATCTCTGACTATTGATTCTTTTCTCGTGTAAAGACTCTGCTGGTTTTGGTTTTGATTTGGCTATTCTCGTTGTGTGGGAATTCTCTTTGGACAAAAAAACAAAGTCCTAAAATTTTAGTTGTCAGTTCTTGAGATGCAAGTTTCCACTCTTCATGTTGCTTTTCAATTTCAATTTGCGGACTCAAGACATCAATTCATGCTAGTCATCAATGTTGTGAAATCCTACTGCTATTGTCCTACTTCAAACAATTCATTCATTTTTTGGTTGTTGCCTTTCGTCTATATATGATTTTGGTTTTGATGATTTGATCCTCTGAAAGTATGACAGTTACTTATTCCTTTTACACATGGCTTAAACTTAATAATGACATGATTTTGCACTCAATCAACAGATCTATTTTAAGGATGTCTCCTGTTCTAAACCAGAACTTAAGCTGCAAAGCTCAGCAGGTTCGCCAATTATTGATCCCCGTCTCTCTCCAGATGGAAGTATACTCGCTTACGTAAGAGATGATGAGCTGCATGTTTTGAATTTGTCATATGGCGAGCCTAAACAGTTAACATTTGGTGCTAGAGGAAATGCAAAGGTGAGGTTTGGTTCTTCCTTTCATATGTTCTCTAGTATTTTCTTTTGACACCAGATTATGTTTGTTTCAAATGTTGGGCTTGCTATCTAAAAGATCTAAGGCTAAAATTTTGATGTTTTTCTTGTGATATTTCTGGAAAAATCTCGCTGAAAATAAAACATTAAAAATATTATTGTAATTAATATATATATATATATGTATATAGATAGAGAGAGAGAGAGAGAGAGAGAGAGAGAGGTACAAATAAATTATTTTAATATTTTTTAAAAAAGCGCTTTAAACCTGTGAAAATTTCGTGATAAAATTATAATCTGGATTTGATATTTGTAGGTATGTTATTGTTGGTGGTGGCAATGCAGCTGGCTATGCTGCTCTAACTTTTGTCGAACATGGAATAGCTAATGGGAGGCTGTGTATTGTGACAAAAGAGGTATAAATTTCTCGGAGGAATGAATGTTTTGTGTGAATTGTAGGATATCTGTGTAAAATAGCAGTCGCACCAGTTCAATGGGTTTAAAAAAATCTGCTGTTTTAGGTTTAAAATTGGAAGATGCCTTGACAGTATGAAGCTCTAACCTGTTTATATTATCAAGAAACTCATTCAGTGAAAAAAAAAAGGACATCCAAATCAGGGTAGCACAAGTGGGCTCATTTATTGGTGATCTAGACTGTTGATCTGATGGATCTCACCATGGATCAAATATGGCCCAAAATCGCCTTCATTGGAAGACCCTAGCTGTCCAACTTTCAGCCTTTTTATTTTTTTGTACATGTACTATTGCTGCATCTTCTTCTTAACTGCCCTTTTCAGGCCACTAGCTGAATGGTTGGATTGTCCCATGGAGGCGATTGTTTTGAGATGTTCTATCCACAGAGGTAAGTGAATCCATTAAATTTGTTTTGCAATCTGTGTTTCTTGTACTTTTCTGCCAGAAATTTGTCTTCAATTTCACTTCTTTTTTTTTAATGATAAAGATTAGCTCCGTAGCAATGGTCGGATTATGGGGTACGCAAATTTAGCTACGGATTTTATCCGTAGCTTTTAACAGTCGTGTAGCAAAAGCTGACGATTTAGCGGCGTCCAGCACAACTGTCAGTAAAGGTCCTGGCCGTCGGTAAAGCCTTTACCGACTGAGGCTTTACCGGCTGTTAGCTAACCGCAGGCAAAGGCTTTGCCGGCAGTTTTCTTGGTCTTTGCCGGCGGTTTTGACCGCCGGTAAATCCCAGTTTTCTTGTAGTGAATTTATCTCAATTTTCATCTCATGCCTTCAAATAATCTTCCAAAATGAATGGACAACATGGATACAATGCATATAAATTGTTGGTGCTCACATAGCCGTGCCTTTTGCTCATTAACCTGTCATGCCCATACCCATTTAATGCAGCTCGAAAATGGAAAGCAGTTTGGCTGGTGTGTTGAGGTCACCAAGTTCTACGAGTCTATCATGAGGTATGCGTTATATACTTGTATCTAAACCGTATTGCCTGCTGGATCAATTTGATATTGTTGGGTTCCGGTCCTTGTCTGAGTGGAAGACTCTTGATATTGTTGGGTTCCAGTCCTTGTCTGAGTGGAAGACTCTTAAGGAGTTTCAACACGAGGTCTTGTGTTCGAAACCCATAAGCGGTGAAATCCCACTATGGTGTGCTGTGTAGTGGGCGCGTTTGTAAATAATAATAATAATAATTAATAAATAATTAATTTGATATTGTTTATTATTATTATTATTATTTATTTTTTATTTGTTCCTGTCATTTTGGTTTTTTTTTTTTTTTTTTAAAAAAAAACTTTATCTATAAATTGGATGGTAAATAAATATAGTAATAGGTCAGGCAGCAGAGGTTTCAACAATGGGAATCATTATGCCTAGTGCCCACTGAAGCCGATTGCGTCTGACCTTTGCTAGTACAATAAGCCGTCCAACCCCCACTCTTGTGGGGCCCACCGATGATGTGTTTATTTATCCGCGCTGTTCATTCATTTTCTTAGATCAGTTTAAAGAATGAGCTCAAATTTGAGTCATATCCAAAACTCAAGTGGAGCCCACCAAATACGATTCTTGCATTTAATGTAACCTAAGCTCGTTATTTGGTGTGGTCTACTTAAGAGTTGGATGGCGTGGATGAACGGATATATCATGGTAGGCCTCATAGGAGCACTGGTCGGACGGCTTATTGTCAAGTGGAGGTAGGAGGCAATCAGCTTCCTATTCCCACTACCCGGGTTGCGGTTCGCTTCAGCTCCTTATGGTCAAATGGACAGACTGAAGGGATAAAAAATATATACATCATGGTGGGCCAACCCAACTTGGTGACATCAATGCAGTACCAAGGTTAATTGTACTATTGGATAGTACTACTCCATGTAGGGGTGCACACGGGTCGGTTTGGTCCGGTTCCGGGGTAAAACCGGAACCGAACCGTTCCTAACGGTTCTAGGATTTTCGGAATCGGAACCGAACCGTTAGCACACTAGAACCGAACCAGAACCGGACCGTGAAAATCGGTTCGGTTCGGATCGGTTCCACGGTTCTGGGTTTCTCAAATATGGACAGGCAGATACCCCCATCTTTTCTCGCTTTTCTGTTGAAAAGGGGAACATCCCTTGGGATGTTTTTGAGCACCCTACATGATGGACGGTTCAGATCGCGAAAAGGGATGATGGGTAGGGCCCACTGTCAAAACCCAATCCATGCACGTAGACGTATTTGCATGGTTTGGATATTTTGAAAAAAAAAATAAGTGAGGCCCACTTCTGATGGCATTCCCGGAGATCTACTCCGCTCATCCTCTTCGTAGTAACGACTAACGTGTAAGAAGAGATGGGGACCATAGTTCCACGGTTCGGATCGGTTCTACCTGCCCCTAAACTGGAACCGAATCGTATACAACGGTTCTTGAAATTTTGGAACCGGAACCGGAACCGTTGCTGTCCAGAACCGGACCAAACCGGACCGATCCAACGGTTCCGGTCCGATTCCACGGTTCTACCAGTTAAATGTGCACCCCTAACTCCATGGGCTAAACAATGATTATGTATTTTATTTATGCCGTGTTGGGATTTGTGCTGCAGAATCACAAAGATATAGATCTAGGATAGCAATCCTAGATCCAAAGCTCAAGTGAACCACACCCCAAGAAAAAGGGAACCAAGCACACAATGTTGAAAACTTCTTAGGGCCACTGTTTACTTTAGCATGGGTCACTTGAATGTTGGATCTATTGTTCACTCCCCTAGTGCAGGGTTGTGATGTAGTAACAAACTCGGTAAGACCGAGGTCGAATCCCAAGGGACTGAACCTGTACGTAATCTGAAACCAACTAGAACTAGAACCAGAATGAGATGAAATCTAAATTGAGTGTAATTTGAAGAGTAATGATGAAATATCAATCTAAACTGAGAAGAAAATTCAGAGAAGGGAAACTAGGGATTTAGAGGATCTACTTATAGAGATCAGGGAGATCTTATGCCAGTATCACAAATTATGAAAATTTACTGAACTGCCATTGATATAGGTTTCAAGAGATGAAAGGTGTATAAATTAGAATGGATTCCATCACCAAACTATGCCCAGGAAACAAAGCAAACAACAAAATTAATCTAATTACCAATCAATCAACATGCCATGAAAGTCAGGAAGGGTTACAGTCATCCAACCATGCCCAGGAGACGATGGTGAACAATAGGGCTTCCTGATGTCATAAAACATAAAAGGAGAAAGAAATATTCAAAGCCATCGCAGACCCATTGTAATTTCAGTCACAACAGACCATTAAAGACTAAAAACATTCCCTTAATTAAACTCAAATCAACATCAGTTCAGTCTAAACAAAGGCGTAAGCAAAGAGGCATCCCATCACGCTACAAGCTTCACCTCTTAGCCCTAGCTAAGAGGTTTAGTCACACATGAATGGGCTAGATCTCATAATAAAGTAGAGAAAAGAAAGAAAAAAAAAAAAACAATTAACAAAACCAAACTCTACTCCCTGTCTCTCTCTCTCTCTTGACGTCCCACGCTCCCAGCCTCTTCTCACTTGCTACCTCCCAGCCGTCCCTGGATGATCTTTTCCTCTTCTCACGTCTCTCCTTTTTATAGCATGTTAGAGCGGTCTGTGCACAAGGAGGTCGGTGGAGTTTCTGCACTCTATGCAGAAATCCTACGCAGCCACACTCTCTTACGCAAGCCATTCTTGCGTTGAATCTTGGTGAGACCCATGATCAGATTCTCACGAGAAATCCACGCCGTCCATTAGACTCACAAGCAAAAATCACTCAGAGACGGCTAGTTTTAGACTTCTGCTGAGGTGGCCCTCTTGCCGATACAGTTCACCGTCCATCTTCCTTTTGGACGAATAAAACTGATCCCCACTGTCTTCTAAGATTCGGCCATCTAAGCTTGGATGAGCGGGACCTTGGGCTCTTAATGTACGATCCAGATCCGACCGATGAAGTACTGTAGTGGCCCACTAGAATCGTCCACAGGCTCTGTTGCGAAACAGAGCCTGCACGTCCCTGTGCTGAGATAATTGGTGGACCCATGATTGATGCAGGCAGGGAAATCCAATTCGTCTGTTGGATTCGTGACGAAAAACCCCTTGGAAATGTATTGATTTGGTTCCGATTAGGTGTGGCCCACAACACTTTTCATGGGGCCGTCCATTCACTGTTGGGTCACCATTTACCTGTGCGTGCATGCATGGAAGATAAAAAAAAAAAACCTTGGTGAGGGTCTTGGCCTCACTCTAGATGTGATGGACGGTTCAGATTTTCCAAAGGATTAACGTGTGGGGCCCACTGCGTAAAATGGATGGCCGCGTGGAAGACGCTGTTGCCGTTTCTGCTTTGGAAGATGAGAGTCGGTCAGCGTGCTTGCTGACCGAGCTCCTTGGCGCGGTGCACGGCGTGTGCATATGTATATCCCATGCACATGCAACATACATGTGGGGCATAATGATGTTCTTGAGAAATCTGCTCCGTCCATCCTCTTTTTCATCTAATAAAAGGGGCTAATACCAAAATTGAAGCATATCCATATATTAAGTGGGCCCCAAATTGAAGATTGATGGGCTGATCTGTCCGTTGGCCCACTTCCACAGGGATCCAAGAGCTGAAATTCGACATGTACGGTTAATTTATGGTCTTCAGGCCGTGTATGAAGTTTCGAGCTGAACAGATGGTGGAAACCCTGTGATCTTGCATTCTGGCTGACTTTCAGGCCACTTGAACTTCAGTTTCGCGATTTTCTCGGGTCTCTGGCATGTAATTCCGTTGATCTTAGTCCCCTGGGATCCGTCCCTTGCTCTGGTGAATTCTGAGCTTCAAATCCATACTTTTAGTACTCTTTTACAATCAAAGCTCCTAATTTCAACCTGCAGCATAAACACGATTAAGTCCGCCTTTAAACAATATTATGTTCGTAAATCCAAGCAGTAACTAGGGTCTGATATGCAATATTTGACCCTCAACACAACCCCCAACCAGCATTTTGCTAGTCCCGAGCAAAATATGCGAAAGAAATAAGTTGAGAATTACAAGACAATTTTTATGAACTCGAGTGATCTTTGAAAAACAACTCAGATTATAGAATTCTAAGATTCATGAATATTGGGCATTACTTTCTCCTGGAATCAAGTTCATAGTAAACTTCATAATCAAATTCAAAATATTAATCCATCAATTGGAAAAAATTCTAAACATTGAGATCCACGGGTGTATAGTGTAACCTCGGCTAATCACCATTAAGATTTAATTCATTATTTCATGACATCTTTGGTAACCAACAAGAGTACCCAGGACAATCAACTTAAACCAAAACTTGTCTTTTTGATCATCTTTTCGTTCTATCAGCCTTTGCTTTCCTTTATAAACAGTAGCACCAAAGAAGGGAATCAAATCCTCACCTATAGGGAGCAAACCTATAGTGAAAACTTGTCGCCTAACTCTTTTCTCATGTCAACCATGGGGAATGAAATCCACACCTATAGGGAGCAGACCTATGGTGAAGACCATTCGCCTAATCCTTTCAATTTCTCAGGTTTGTTCCTTTCAAGCTTAGTGGTCACCAAGTTAATCCTTTAATATCGAACTGAACCTTATGTGCAAGTAAGATGTGTCCTGTGAAATCATGACTCAATCAATGTTTAGAACCTCTAATCAAGGATTAATAGTTCAAACTTAACTGTGAAATCTAACAAATACGGAATCCAAGAGTCATAAATTGCCAACATCACTTACCTTGTAATTCTAAATCCAAGAGGGCTGTCAAAATCACATCGAATTCACAAGAAATTTCAGAAAAATTTAAAAATTTTCACGAATTTTGCTTAAGATTTTCACGAATTTTGCTTAAGACCAAGAATAAGACCAAGAAAATGCCGATTAGGTCACCTAATCTCCCACCCCCAACCTAAAAGCTACATTGTCCTCAATGTAAAAGATATGAGCATGGAATACACATGGGACAACAAAAGTAAATGTGAAGTGATGGAAAGATAGTACCTGGATAATGAATTGTGAGAGACTTTCCAAGAGATCGCAGCATGGAATCCAATCAGCACGAGAGAGAAAGCAACACAAAATTTACAAAAATAAAATCCTACCTATACCACTTTCACAGGTGCTCTCGATTGCATTTAGTGCATGCAACAAGCCTTTAAACCCCTAGGTTGCCCCTAGTGGACGAGTTGTAGTCTCGTGAGGGTTTGCAGTAATGATATCCACAAACATTGAACTAACTAACTAGGAAAATTAAATGGAATGAAAAAGTTGGGTTGCCTCCCAGGAGCGCTAAGTTTACCGTCTATCCTAAAATAACATAAAGCAAACTACCCTAGTCCTAAGAAAGTGATAAACCTACCTATACCTCCATCGGACTAGGAGATCAGTCCTGCTAAACAGGATCAGTCAGAGGCATGGACATGTCCTCTGAATCAAATTTCTCAACAAATGGCTTTAAGCGATGTCCATTTACTTTAAACTCCTTGCCATTGTCGGGGTCTCTTATCTCAACGGCCCAATGAGGATATGCGTAACAACAATGTAAGGGCCGGTCCAACGAGATCGAAGCTTACCCGGAAAGAGATGTAATCGAGAATTATACAAAAGGACTTTCTGACCTAGCGTGAATGATTTTCGTAGAATATGTTGGTCATGAAACGCCTTCATCCTGTCCTTGTAAATTCTCGAGTTCTAGTATGCGTCGTTCCGGATTTCTTCAAGTTCATTTAATTGAAGTTTGCGTAGCGAGCCAGCGTTGTTCAGATTGAAATTTAGATTTTTGATCGCCCAGTAGGCTCTATGTTCCTACTCTACAGGTAAGTGGCAAGCCTTCCCATAGACGAGTCTAAAGGGAGACATTCCAATAGGGGTTTTAAAAGCAGTACGATAAGCCCGTAAGGCATCGGTCAATCGAATTGACCAATCCTTACGGTCAGGGTTAACCGTTTTCTCCAAAATGTGTTTGATCTCCCTGTTAGAGATCTCAGCTTGCCCACTTGTCTGTGGGTGGTATGGGGTGGTCACCTTATGAGAGATACCATATTTCTTCATTAAACTCTAGAATGGCCTATTACAAAAGTTTGAACCCCCATCACTAATAATGGCTCGAGGCGTTCCAAATCAGGAAAGGATGTTTTCTTTTAAGAATTTAATGACCGTGCGAGGGTCATTAGTTCGACATGGAATCGCTTTGACCCATTTAGTGACATAGTCTACGGCAAGCAAAATATATAAATTCCCAAAAGATTGGGGGAATGGCCCCATGAAATCGATGCCCCAGCAATCAAATGCCTCTATGATAAGAATGGGATTCAAGGGCATCATATTTCGACGGGACAATGCTCCCAATTTCTGACAACGCTCACAAGCTTTGCAAAACTCATGAGTGTCCCTGAACATAGTGGGCCAATAGAAGCCACACTGCAGAATCTTGGTCGTGATCTTTTTTGCAGAAAATGGACCACCACTGGCCTGCGAGTGACAGAAGGAGATGACACTCTGATGCTCATCGTCTGGCACACATCTCCTCAAGATTTGGTCTGGGCAATATTTAAACAAGTATGGATCTTCCCAGAAGAAGTTGCATACCTCGGTGAAAATTTTCTTCTTATCTTGCGCAGTCCAATGTGTCGGTATGGAACCTGTAACAAGATAATTAGCAATATCAGCGAACCAAGGTGAATGGGAGACTCTGAACAGTTGTTCATCAAGGAACATGTCATTGATGTGGGTCGCCTCAAGGGAATCAGAGGTATTAAGGCGAGAAAGGTGATCGGTCACTACGTTCTCTACTCCCTTTTTATCTTTAATTTCCAAATCAAATTCTTGGAGTAGAAGGATCCATCGTATCAAGCGGGGCTTAGAATCATTCTTAGAAAGAAGATACTTCAGTGCCGCATGATCTGTATAGATAATGATCTTGGACCCGATCAGGTAGGACCTAAATTTGTCCAAGGCGAACACCACGGCTAAGAGTTCCTTTTCTGTAGTCGAGTAGTTCACTTGGGTAGGATTTAAAGTCCTACTCGCGTAATGGATGACTTAGGGCCTCTTATCTTTTCTCTAGCCTAGCACCGCTCCAAGAGCATAATCAGAAGCGTCGCACGTAAGCTCAAAAGGAAGGCTCCAGTCGGGTGGCTGCATGATGGGTGTAGTGGTTAACATGCCTTTAAACTTGGTGAAAGCTTCCTGGCATTGCTCAGTCCACTCGCATGGAACATCCTTTTGAAGAAGATTACATAAAGGACGAGAGAGGAGGTTAAAGTCCTTTATGAATCGCCTGTAAAATCCTGCGTGTCCTAAGAAGGATCGCACGTCCCTGATGTTCTTGGGTGGAGGTAGGTTAGAGATAAGATCGACTTTTGCCTTATCTACCTCAATTCCCTTGGACGAGATGATATGCCCAAGGACAATTCCCTTATGAACCATGAAATGGCACTTCTCCCAATTAAGTACCAGATTCTTTTCTTCACATCTTTTCAGCACACATTTAAGACTTTCCAAGCACTTGCTGAAAGATGAACCATAGACAGAGAAATCGTCCATGAAGACCTCTAGATATTGCCCCACCATATCAAAAAAAAATACTCAGCATACATCGCTGAAAGGTGGCAGGGGCATTACATAGTCCAAATGGCATCCTTCGGTAAGCAAAGGTGCCGTAGGGACATGTAAATGTGGTCTTTTCCTGGTCCTCAGGGGCGATTTCAATCTAATTATAGCCCGAATACCCGTCAAGAAAACAGTAATAGGAATGACCAGCTAGCCTTTCCAAGATTTGATCGATGAAGGGTAAAGGAAAGTGATCCTTCCTTATGACGGTATTCAACTTTCTGTAGTCAATGCACATTCTCCAACCAGTAGTGACTCTAGTTGGCACGAGTTCATTATTAGCATTGGCTACGATGGTGATTCCGGACTTCTTAGGAACCACCTGAGTTGGACTCACCCATTGACTATCAGATATAGGGTATATGATACCCACATCCAATAGTTTGAGAACCTCGGCCTTAACCACTTCCTTCATGTTTGGATTTAGTCTACGTTGTGGTTGCTGAGCGGTTTTCGCATTTTCCTCAAGATATATGTGGTGAGTACAAATCGAGGGATCGATTCCCTTGAGGTCCGCTATCGTCCATCCTAGGGCTCCTTTATGCTCAATGAGAGTAGATATGAGCATACTCTCCTGTTCTTTCTCCAGGTGGGCAGAGATCACCACCGGGTATGTCTCATCTTGACCTAAATAGGCATATTTCAAATCAGAGGGCAAAGGTTTTAGGTCAAGCTTCGGTGCCTTGAGGTTAGACGGTAGATGTACTACATCAGTTTGTGGCAATTCTTCAAATTGTGGCCTCCACCGGTTAACTTTAAGTACCGGTGCAGTATCAAGCAAGGCACACGTCTCCCTAATCATATCATCATCAAACTCATGGGAGTGGGCCAAGCACGTCTCTAGAGGATCAGAGGATAAGGTAAGGGGTGTCCTATCTTCCACGAAAGTATCGATCATGTTAATGTCGTGGACATCGTCATCATCCTCTGAGTTGCTGCCATTATTGAAAAAGATGTTTGACTCCAATATCAAATTTCCAAAAGACATAGTCATGACACCATTCCTGCAATTGATAATTGCATTTGACGTGGCAAGGAATGGGCGACCAAGAATGACGGGAATCTGAGTGCTCATCTTATTGATGGGTTCGGTGTCCAGGATGGTAAAATCTACAGGATAGTAAAATCTATCGACTTGGACTAACACATCCTCAATAATCCCTCTTGGTACACGAACAGTTCGATCGGCAAGTTGTAGTGTGGTTAGGGTGGGTTTTAACTCACCCAATCCTAACTGTATGTATACCGAGTAGGGGATCAGATTGACGCTCGCTCCCAAGTCAAGAAGTGCGTGATCTATTCGATGGTTCCCGATTACACATAATATGGTTGGGCTACCGGGATCCTTAAATTTCTGCGGCACGTCTTGCTTCAGAATGGCACTCACTTTCTCAGTTAAGAAAATCTTCTTTTGAATACTCTGCCGTCTTTTGGTCGTGCATAGGTCTTTCAGAAATTTTGCATATAAAGGAACCTGTTTTACGACATCAAGTAGAGGAATGTTGACTTTCACTTGTTTCAACACCTCGAGAATATCTGTGAGTTAGAAAGACGTTTTGGTGCAACCAACCGTTGGGGAACGAACAGCAACTGGCTTCTCTAGAAGTTCCGGTTCTAATTTTTGTGGGACATCACTAGATCCATCATTATTGTCCTCTTCTGGTTCTTGAGGCTTTTCGGGCCTAACCGGAAGGGTTTTATCAATGATCTTCCCACTCCTAAGAGTGATGATGGATTTAGCGTGTCCCATTTGATTTGAAGAGCTAGGATCATTCATCTCGTATTGCGGTTTAGGATTGGGGAGCGGTTGTGTAGGAAGCATCCCCTTTTCTATAACCGTCATACGTGAATCTATTTTTTGCATAAAGTCTGTAAGTCCACGCACTGCCTGAGCCAGCTCTTATATGGAATTTTGAACTGGTTCTTCTTGAGGTTTCCCCTGATTTGGATTTTGATTGAAGAAACTTTGAGGGGTAGCAGTTTGTCCATTCTTCCAACTAAAATTTGGATGATTTCTCCAACCAGGATTGTATGTATTGGAGGTAGATCCATTGAAAGGTCTTTGATAGTTATTTACGGCATTAGCTTGCTCATTCAACACTCCTCGAAAAGCGGATATTGTAGGACAATTTTCAGTTGTGTGAATGTTGCAATCACAGATGCCGCAAACAATTTCATTAACCTTATCCTTCTTTCCTTCCATGGCCTCGACTCTTCGCATGAGATTAGTCACTTTAAAATTTACATCATCCTCTTCTTTCAGGAGATATACTCCACCTTTCTCCTTAGATTGAGTTGGCCTAGGCGTGGTGTTTGATTTTGGGTAATGGTCCCATGATTGTGCATTTTCGGCAAGTCTATCGAGATAATCCCATACCTCATCGACCTCTTTATTTATGAATTCTCCATTACACATTGTCTCGACTAGTTGGCGCATGGAAGATGTCAGTCCATCATAGAAAAAATTTGTAATGCGCCACATTTCAAAACTGTGTTGTGGGCATGAACTGACAAGATCCTTGAACCTTTCTCAACATTGGTAGAATGTTTCATCTTCCTTTTGGGCGAAGTTCATGATTGCTTTTCTGAGGGTAATCGTTTTATGGTGTGGGAAAAATTTCTTTATAAATTCCCTCTGCATATCATTCCATGTGCCAATGGATCTAGGACGCAGTGAATGTAACCACGTCTTAGCCTTCTCTTTCAAGGATAAAGGAAAGAGTTTCAGCCTGATTGTATCCTCGGATACATTAGGAAAGTATAAGGTGGCTATAATCTCATCGAACTCTTTCAAATGTAAGTATGGACTTTCTGATTCAAGCCCATGGAATTTAGGAAGGAGTTGGATAACTCCTGGCTTGATGTCCATCTGTCCTGTGTTTTCAGGAAAAATCATACATGAGGGCGTACTCACCCCCGCCGGTTGTAAATAATCCCGTAAAGTATGAGGCGGGGGTGCTTGATGCACCTCATTCTCATCATGTACTTTCTCATCCATATGTTGAGGTAGTGCTTGAGGTTGATTTGCAGCAATAACCTCAATTAACTCAGGGGAATTCGAGCGGTGTCTAATCCTGCGATGGACAGTCAACCCCTTAACTAATCCTCCTTTAGTCAAGAGACGTCGAGTGTCGTCACGGGCCCACTTGGGCATGAAACACTCGCAGCCCTCAATCAAATTCTAAACCTAATCCTAAGAAAGAAAATGAAAATCTAGAAAGAAAGAGAGGGTTGGAAGGAAGTTACCAACTTGGAGTCCCTAAGCTAAAGACCTACAAAACAAAACAAAATAAGTTAGTTTCTAAATAGAAGAAGTTTCTAAAGCAAATCAAATCTAAAGAGTTAGGAAATCTAGAAAATCAGAAAGAGTTTACCAAATTAGAAGTTCTATCTTAACAACCTACAGAATAGGAAATAGGTTAGTTCTATGAATCAAAGAGAAAATAAAATTAAAAAAAATTAAAATTAGTAAAATCCTAATCTTAAACTAACTCTAAAACCAATTAATTTCAGAAAATCGTAGCCGTCAGTCCCCGGCAACGGCGCCAAAAACTTGTTCACTCCCCAAGTGCAGGGTTGTGATGTAGTAATAAACTCGGTAAGACCGAGATCGAATCCCAAGGGACTGAACCTGTACGTAATCTGAAACCAACTAGAACTAGAACCAGAATGAGATGAAATCTAAATTGAGTGTAATTTGAAGAGTAATGATGAAATATCAATCTAAACTGAGAAGAAAATTCAGAGAAGGGAAACTAGGAATTCAGAGGATCCACTTATAGAGATCAGGGAGATCTTATGCCAGTATCACAAATTATGAAAATTTACTGAACTGCCATTGATATAGGTTTCAAGAGATGAAAGGTGTATGAATTAAAATGGATTTCATCACCAAACTATGCCCAGGAGACAAAGCAAACAACAGAATTAATCTAATTACCAATCAATCAACATGCCATGAAAGTCAGGAAGGGTTACCGTCATCCAACCATGCCCAGGAGACGATGGTGAACAATAGGGCTTCCTGACGTCATAAAACATAAAAGGAGAAATAAATACTCAAAGCCATCGCAGACCCATTGTAATTTCAGTCACAACAGACCATTAAAGACTAAAAACATTCCCTTAATTAAACCCAAATCAACATCAGTTCAGTCTAAACAAAGGCATAAGCAAAGAGGCATCCCATCACGCTACAAGCTTCACCTCTTAGCCCTAGCTAAGAGGTTTAGCCACACATGAATGGGCTAGATCTCATAATAAAGTAGAGAAAAGAAAGAAAGAAAAAAAAAAAACAATTAACAAAACCAAACTCTACTCCCTGTCTCTCTCTCTCTCTCTCTTGACGTCCCACGCTCCCAGCCTCTTCTCACTTGCTACCTCCCAGCCGTAGATCCTCCAAATTCCAGCCGTCCCTGGATGATCTTTTCCTCTTCTCACGTCTCTCCTTTTTATAGCATGCTAGAGCGGTCTGTGCACAAGGAGGTCGGTAGAGTTTCCGCACTCTATGCGGAAATCCTACGCAGCCACACTCTCTTACGCAAGCCATTCTTGCGTTGAATCTTGGTGAGACCCATGATCAGATTCTCACGAGAAATCCACGCCGTCCATTAGACTCACAAGCAAAAATCACTCAGAGACGGCTAGTTTTGGACTTCTGCTGAGGTGGCCCTCTTGCCGATACAGTTCACCGTCCATCTTCCTTTTGGACGAATAAAACTGATCCCCACTGTCTTCTAAGATTCGGCCATCTAAGCTTGGATGAGCGGGACCTTGGGCTCTTAATGTACGATCCAGATCCGACCGATGAAGTACTGTAGTGGCCCACTAGAATCGTCCACAGGCTCTGTTGCGAAACAGAGCCTGCACGTCCCTGTGCTGAGATAATTGGTGGACCCATGATTGATGCAGGCAGGGAAATCCAATTCGTCTGTTGGATTCGTGACGAAAAACCCCTTGGAAATGTATTGATTTGGGTCCGATTAGGTGTGGCCCACAACACTTTTCATGGCGCCGTCCATTCACTGTTGGGTCACCATTTACCTGTGCGTGCATGCGTGGAAGATAAAAAAAAAAAAAAAAAAACCTTGGCGAGGGTCTTGGCCTCACTCTAGATGTGATGGACGGTTCAGATTTTCCAAAGGATTAATGTGTGGGGCCCACTGCGTAAAACGGACGGCCGCATGGAAGACGCTGTTGTCGTTTCTGCTTTGGAAGATGAGAGTCGGTCAGCGTGCTTGCTAACCGAGCTCCTTAGCGCGGTGCACGGCGTGTGCATATGTATATCCCATGCACATGCAACATACATGTGAGGCATAATGATGTTCTTGAGAAATCTGCTCCGTCCATCCTCTTTTTCATCTAATAAGAGGGGCTGATACCAAAATTGAAGCATATCCATATATTAAGTGGGCCCCAAATTGAAGATTGATGGGCTGATCTGTCCGTTAGCCCACTTCCACAGGGATCCAAGAGCTGAAATTCGACGTGTACGGTTAATTTATGGTCTTCACACCGTGTATGAAGTTTCGAGTTGAACAGATGGTGGAAACCCTGTGATCTTGCATTCTGGCTGACTTTCAGGCCACTTGAACTTCAGTTTCTCGATTTTCTCGGGTCTCTGGCGTGTAATTCCGTTGATCTTAGTCCCCTGGGATCCGTCCCTTGCTCTGGTGAATTCTGAGCGTCAAATCCACACTTTTAGTGCTCTTTTACAATGAAAGCTCCTAATTTCAACCTGCAGCATAAATACGATTAAGTCGGCCTTTAAACAATATTATATTCGTAAATCCAAGCAGTAACTAGGGTCTAATATGCAATATTTGACCCTCAACATCTATCTAATTTTTCGGCTCATGCCTCAAAATGTTCTGGTAAAATGGATAGACGACGCAGATATGTAATATACATCACGGTGGGGCTCACAATTTTAAGCATATCGTTTTGGACCTTTTTTTTTTTAAGCATAAATACTCACCTATTTTCAAAGTGAAATTGTAATAATTGGTTATTTAGAGTGAGTTTGGAACCGGCCATAGGATTTCGGTGTAGGGTTGCGGATTCGGCGCAATCCTGGCCTTAGCAAAGACTATGCAACTCTTACCGTGTAGGCCCACTTTGATGTATGTATTTATATTCATATTGTTCATCTATCTTTTAAAACCATTTTAAGTCATGAGCCAAAATTAGATCCAATTCTCAGGTGGATGTGGATGATACCGTAGGAAACAGTCGGCCTTAAGAAGTTTTTAATAATAGGATGTTCAATCACCACTGTTTCTTATAATATGGTCTACTTGAGATTTGGATCTCCTTCACTTTTGGGCTAGTTCCCTAAGGGCCTGTTTGGCCGGACCGATCCCACTGTATTAGGAGGGATGGGATCGCGATATCTCATCCGTCAATCCCGCGATCATGTTTGGGTAGTGTTATATCCCTCGATGCGGCTATATCCCACGGTACCATTTGCGGGATTTCATCTTCAGCCGAG
The DNA here is from genome assembly GCA_030180095.1 of Magnolia changhungtana. NCBI lineage: Eukaryota > Viridiplantae > Streptophyta > Magnoliopsida > Magnoliales > Magnoliaceae > Magnolia > Magnolia changhungtana. The sequence goes on from JASAUF010000110.1 coordinate 228,168, forward strand.
GGATTGCAAAATCCCTCTCAAATTCGTTGTCATCCTTCCTTCCATCCTCAAGCCGATCCCATGGATTTATCTCCCATTCAGTTGTGCAGAATGACAGAATGGAGGCATTCAAGTGCTCATGAAGGCAGTGAAGTTGGTAGGAGAAGAAATTTCTGGCGCGAACGAGGTATGTCTACAAATACCCGAGTCATGGTGCTCATCTTCCTCCTTGTGAGTTTGAGGTGGGTCAGTTCGGCCTGAGGTATACATTTCCCTCTCTCTCAGTTGCTTGATGCTTTCCTAAAAGACTTAATTTCTTTATACATATTGGTCTGACTACCAATTTCTTCTAGAAATTGGGGCTATTATGTCCTACATGTGATCTTGGCCTTCTATTTTAAGGGATTTCACTGTTGATGCTATCCTAATAGTAGTTCCGTAACCTGCATGTTGGTTCGACTACCAATTTCTGCTAGGAGTTTGGGCTTTTGCCTCCTACATGTGTCTTGGACATCTATTTTGAGGGATTTCACTATTGATGCTATCCTAATAGTGGTTCCACAACCTGCATATTGGTCTGACTACCAATTTCTACTAGAAATTAGGGCTTTTGCCTCCTGCATGTTGTGATCCACTGTTATGGAAATTAAAACGTGTTCTGGACTGTTATTTTGACGGATTTCACTGTTGATTCTTTCCAAATGGTGATTTTGCTCTCTGCATGTTCATTTGACCATGGATTGAAACTTTCAATTTGAAGATTTTCCTACCTGCATGTTGTGATCCTTTATTTTGTAACTTACTAATGAATATACTGTTTTTATTTGAGGGATTTCACTATTAATGCTTTTCTAATGGTGGTTCCGTAACCTACATGTAACGCCCGAACTTTTCAATACCCGAGTATTGAAAGTTCTCGAGCGTTACCCAGAAATTAACTTATATGTACATGTGTATCATACCGATCCAATTATCCTAGCCTTACATCCTTGCCCTGATAGAAATCTAACCGTTGGGAATTACATTTATTCAATAAATGCAACCATTTGACCATTGATTTTAAGGCAAAACCATTCAGCATGTGATTTGACGTAAATGACACCACAAATAACCCCCTATCTGTAATGGTTTATATGTACATTCTTTTGCAATAATTTCTTAGAAACGCGCCTAGAACCATGTGGAGGCATTGGATTCCCCGAAACTCACAGATCTGCGATAATTATGAAAAATGCCATTACATTAAACCCCTATATTCAAGATCACCTGATTACCACCATCCCTTTTACATGAAACCTTGTATGAAGCATAAGTATCACAAATTAACCGTACAAGACGAATTTCAGCCCTTAGATCATGGAAGAAGTGACTCAATGGTCAGATCAGCCATTGACCGTCGATTTTAGGTGCCACCTGATCCTTATATATGTTCCAAACTTGGGCTCAAAACCTTAAGATATATGGAGAAGCTAATAGACGGTGTATATTTACTCAAAGACGTATCTGTGGACCCCACCAATGATGCATGTGCACAACGTGCACGTGCAACTGCATTACACTGGATCGAAGCCTCCGGTCAAAACGCGTAGACCCGAAGGAAATCATGTCCTCTCGCGTCCGCAGTAGACGATGTCCGCTGGACGTCTTGTGGCCCACCACGGCCATCGAGATGGACGATCTGAACTGTCCAATGCATCCGGGAGAGATTTTATACCAAGATCTTGTTGTCTTTATATCTCCATGAACACAACCGAACTCGCCTTAACGAGGAACACAATGCTACGTCGGTTGATGGTGCAGGCCATCCAAAGGCCAGATCTATTTCAAACTTGGGCCCACGATCGGAAGCTAATAGGGGAACCTGAAGGAGAGAATTGATGGCCTTAAAAGGATGGTGAAGTGGACCCACGTTTTCTCTGCCGAAACCGGATTTGGCGCGAATTGTGCGGTTTGAACAGCCGTCCGTCAGATGGCTGGGATGACCATCCATCTCAACTATTATGAGAGATCCGGACCGTCCATCGGGACGGGACGAGAAAAATGACCAGACCCATGGGTTTCTTCTGCAAACCCAACCAAGAAGGGAACCTGTTGCAAAGACGACGCGGCAATGAGGCGCTGTTGACCCGCACAAGTACGCAACCCGTTCGCACCGCAGTTGCAACCGGAATCGGAAACTCCCTCCGATGCGAGAACCCTGTCTCGAAACTGTTGGAAGTCCAAACCAAACCGTCCTATTCTCAAGGACAGTAATTGCTGGAGGAAGCTTCCAGCAACCTGTTGCTTTCCTCCATGCGACTGTTCGGTTCCTGATGCAAGATATTTTAATATTTTATTTTGGTTTTTGTTATTGTAGTAAATACCCAACTGTTCCATAACCTCCTGAAGCTGCCGAAAGCTGGTTTCTTTGAGTGAGATTTCATCAGACAATACAGAGCCTAAGCAGGAGCTTTTCTGTACAGTTGAAGAATCTATTTCTACTGCTGGAAATCCTGTACCTGCCTCTTTCACTTCACCTTCAACTTCGTTGTGAATTTGGTGCAGTTGCGTCTATCCTAGAGCCTGACCAGAGAATGCAGTTTGACACAAAAAATGCTCGCGTTGGTGCTTGTTAGTTAATGAAGCTCGTATTTGCTTCCGCTGACATAGCTTCTTCATCTTTTCCTCTGGAGTCATAGCTGGACAAAAATCAGATTTCAGCATTTTTTCAGCAAAAATCAGATTTCAAAAGTTTTTTATCTAGCTAAAAAATCTGTTTTCTAGTTCATCTCTCGTCATTCTTTCCTTTAAAAATAGAAAAGATGGCCAGCACAATCCAGCCGCAGGTTCTTAAACTGTCAAAGGACAACTATGAAATATGGTGCATCCAAATGAAGGCGTTGTTCGGATTGCAAGAACTATGGGAGATCGTCACCGATGGGTATGTAGAACCCACTATGGAGGAAGAAGCTACCTTCACCAATGAAGAAAAGACTGCTCTAAAAAATCAAAAGAAGAAAGACAACAAGGCTTTGTTCCTCCTCTATCAAGGGTTGGATGAATCAACTTTTGAAAAGATTACCGAAGCAACATCAAGCAAGCTTGGGATACTCTTGGCACCATCTTCAAGAGTGTTGATCGAGTGAAGCGGGTTCGCCTTCAAACACTAAGAGTCAAATTCGAAGCGGCACACATGAAGGAAGGTGAAAGTATCTCTGACTACTTCTCACATCTAATTGTAATTATTAACAATTTAAAAAGAAATGGTGAAAAAGTTGAAGACATACGTGTCATTGAAAAGGCACTGCGATCTCTCACAACCAAGTTTGAGCACGTGATTGTAGCGATCGAAGAATCAAAGGACTTGGAAAAACTGTCCATTGAAGAACTGATGGGATCGTTGCAAGTGCATGAGCAACGAATGCAAAAGAATGCTGGTTCAACACTTGAACATGCCTTAGAGTCGAAGTTGGCTCTAAATGAAAAAAGAATGGCCATACACAACGAGACGGTCGTGGCACTAGCAATCGTGCAAGAGGCAGAGGGCGTAGATATCATCCAAGCTATCAACAAAATCAGCAAAAGTTTACCAGTTTCTATGGAAGAGAAAATGGTAAAGGCCGGTTCATACGTGGTCGTGGAAACACAAAGAACGTTCAATGCCATAATTGCAAGAAATTCGGCCATTATGCCTCTGAATGTTGGAGCAAACTGGATCAAGATGAACGATCCAATTATGCTGAAGCATCACACCATGAATAAGAAGACTACACACTCCTCCTCGTACAAGAAAAGGCGTGTGAACGGCCAGATGTGTGGTATCTCGACACGGGCGCGAGCAACCACATGAGTGGTAACAAAGAACTGTTCGTAGAACTCACAAAAGGAGTTCTTGGCAACGTAAGTTTTGGTGACTCATCAAAGGTACCCGTGATAGGCAAAGGAAAAGTTAAAATTTATCAGAAGAATGGTGAGCCAAATTACATCTCTAATGTGTATTACGTATCAAATATGAAAAATAACATCCTCAGTATCGACCAACTCCTTGAGAAGGGGTATGTCATATACATGGAGAACTATTCTCTCTCCATAAGAGATGCTCACAGGAGACTTGTGGCTCAAGTCCAAATGGCGAAGAATCGCATGTTTCCGCTCTATATTAACAAAAAGGCTGAGAAGTGTTTCTATGGACTTGTGAAGAATGATTCATGGAGATGGCATCTTCGCTTTGGGCATCTCTATTTCAGTGGCCTCAAACTCTTATCCTCATCAAGCATGGTGCATAGCTTGCCGGCTATTGAAACTCCAGAACATGTGTAAGGCGTGCACACTCGGCAAGCAACAAAGGAACTCCTTTCCAAGTGGAGTGTCTAGAACAGCAAAAGAACCACTTCAGTTGGTTCACACTGATATTTGCGAACCACCTAAAACACCCTCTCTTGGAGGTAATAAATACTTTATTTTCTTTATTAATGATTTCAGCAAAAAACTTTAGGTGTATTGCATTAAAGAAAAATCTTCCACTTTCACTATCTTTAAAATTTTCAAAGCTCGTGTTGAAGTTGAAAGTACTCACAAAATTAAAGTACTCAGATCTGACAGAGGTGGAGAGTACACCTCAAATGCATTTCGAGTTTTTTTAGGGAACAAGGCATCAAGCAACAATACACTGCAGCTTACACGCCACAGCAGAATGGCATTGCGGAACGAAAGAACCGCACCATCCTCAATATGACGAAGACCATGCTGAAAGAGAAAGGTCTGCCAAAGAGCTTCTAAGCAGAGGCAGTTGCATGTACTGCCTACTTGCTCAATCGGTGTCTAACCAAGAGCGTCAGAAACATGACACCACAGGAGGCATGGAGTGACTACAAACCGAGCGTGGCGCACCTAAGGATCTTTGGGTGTGTCGCCTACGCTCAAGTTCCAGAAGCAAGAAGAAGAAAGCTTGATGATCGTGGCGAAAAATGCATCTTCATCGACTACAGTACTGAAACATCTAAAGCCTACAAGCTCTATAATCTACTAACCAATAAAGTAGTAGTGAGCAGAGATGTGGTCTTTAGTGAGGAAGAAGCTTGGAAATTGAATGATGACGAATTGACCAAAGATATTCTAGTCGAAACAGAAGAACATGAAGAAAGGCATGACTGTCAAAAGCAAACGCCCGCAACACCTTCTTCGGCCGCATCATCAGTACACAGAAGTCTAGGAGTACAGTCCATCACTCCTGAAAGTACTCCATATATCAAGTCAAAATTCGGCCAGCTCGTCCTCACCCATGGCACCTATAAAAATGAAAAGCTTAAGCGACATCTATGACCAAACTGAAGAGGTCAATCTTTTTTGCCTGTATGCAAATCATGAGCCTCTGACATTTCAGGAGGCCATAAAAGAATAATGTTGGAGAATTGCTATGAAAGAAGAAATTCATGCCATTGCGAAAAATGACACATGGGAGCTGACTACACTTCCTAATGGCCAGAAAAATATTAGCGTCAAATGGGTGTACAAGATCAAGCGAAATGCTGATGGTGAGATCGATCGCTAAAAGGCAAGGCTCGTAGCAAAGGGCTACAAACAGAAGTACGGGGTGGACTATGAAGACGTCTTCACTCCTATTGCTCGCCTTGACACTATGAGGATGATTATCTCCCTTGCAGCCCATCACAGTTGGATGATCTACCAACTGAATGTGAAATCTGCATTCCTGAATGGAATTCTAGAAGAAGGGGTCTATGTTGACCAACCTGAAGGCTTTGTTATGCAAGGGGAGGAATGCAAGGTGTATCGATTGAAGAAAGCCTTCTATGGGTTGAAGCAAGCTTCACGTGCTTGAAATGCACGCATCGACAACTATCTTCAAGAGAACGGCTTCGCCCAATGTTCATATGAGCATGCAGTTTACATCAAGAAGAATGCTCATGGTGATATGCTTATAGCATGCCTGTATGTTGATGATTTGCTGTTGACAGGAAACAGTCGACTGATGTTTGATGAATTCAAGAAGGCCATGTTTAAGGAGTTCGAGATGATCGACGGAGGTCTGATGTCCTTTTTTCTGGGCATTGAAGTGAAGCAACAACATGGTGACATCTATATATATCAGAAGAAGTATGCTAAGGAATTACTTGAAAAGTTCAAGATGGCCAATTGCAATGCCGTAAGCACGCCTGTAACAACGAGCTTAAAATTAACAAAGGACGGAGAAGGAAGAAGCGTTGACTCAACTATGTTCAAGAGTCTGATTGGAAGCCTAAGGTACCTCACAATCACAAGGCCAGATATCGTTTACAGTGTTGGACTTCTAAGTAGGTACATGGAAGCACCAAAAGAATCACACTGGCTAGCCGCAAAAAAAAAATCCTCGGGTACATCAAAGGAACAATGGAATTTGGTTTTTTCTATCCATACGATGATGAAGCAATATTATATGGATACTCAGACAGTGATTGGGGAGGTGACCAAGATGAAAGAAAGAGCCACTGGCTATGTATTCTATCTCGGAACGACTGCTTTCACATGGAATTCAAAGAAGTAGAGTGTGGTCGCCTTATCCACATGTGAAGCAGAGTACATGGCAGCATCGTCCACTGTCTGTGAGGGAATTTAGCTGAGAAACCTACTAAAGGAGCTGATGCATCTGCAGGAAGGATCCACAGTCATATATGTAGATAACAAGTCAGCAATTGAACTAGCCAAAAATCCGGTGCAGCATGGAAGAAGCAAACACATTGATACCCGATATCATTTTCTGAGAGATCACGTGAAGCAGAAAACGATAAAATTAGAGTATTGTCATACTACGAAACAGGTGGTAGATATTTTTACAAAGGCATTACCGATAGATGCATTCAAACGACTAAGAACGATGCTCGGAATGAAGCCGGTTTTGGTTTGAAGGAGAGTGTTGGAAGTCCAAACCAAACCGTCTGATTCTCAAGGACAGTAATTGTTGGAGGAAGATTCCGGCAACCTGTTGCTTTCCTCCATGTGACTGTTTGGTTCCTGATGCAAGATATTTTAATATTTTATTTTGGTTTTTGTTACTGTAGTAAATATCATGCCCCTATAGTGTAATTTAAAAGGGCATTTGTGTCTTTTCACATTGGTGGGAAAAGTCTATATAAGAGAGCTCTTAGAGTCCATTTGTAACTAAGTCAGAGAGCTTGTAAGGAATAGTAAAAAGAAACAAAGTTTCTTCTTCTTTCACGTGTCCAGTGAGTTAGATTCTTAGGCTTTGTAAAGCCAAGTAAAGCTCTGGCTAATACAGCCATCAGAAACATTATATAAACATGTCTCCATGGGCGTTCCATCCCAGCAAATCGGAGAGAAGAACAACAAGAAAAACGTGGGAGAGAAAAATGAGAAGAGAAAGAGATCGGTCGCTGACTACTGTCCATCCAGCAAAAGAGCCACAGCCAGCCGCTGCAAGGAAGAGGAGAGAAAGAAAGAAAAAGAGAAGAAAAGAAAAGAGAAAGGAAAGAAAAGAAAGAGAAAGAAAAGAAAAGAAAGGAAAGGAAAGGAAAAGAAAAAGAGAAGAAAAGAGGAGAAGAAAGGAAAGAAAAGAAAAGAAAGAAAGAAAGAAAAGAGAAAGAGAGAGGAGAGAGAAAGAAAAGAAAGAAAAGGGAGATCGTCTGAAGTGCGACTTGCCCCAAGAAAGGAGGAAGCACTAGTTGGCTGTGCAAATCTTAATTCACAACGCCCAAACGGTCCAGGTTCTTGCTCTCTCCTTCTTTCCTTTGTCCTCCCTAAAGCCTCCTCATAACAGGAGCTATCACGAGTCAACTTGGTAATAGAATTGATTTAAACATAGGAAAATCATAGTCAAGGATGTACAATTCGTATGACCAAAATCTAACACCGTAGATACATTGATTCTAATTGAAGTTGGACTTAAAACGGGTAAAATAGGCTAGAATCCGACCATAAGGAATATTTGCAAAGATTAATGAACCAAGGTGAGGGTTTTATTATTTAAGCTTACAATACTTTAAGTTGATTTATTTATTCTGCTCTTTACCTGTATTATTATTATTTCATCTGGCCTCTTTCGTGCCTTTTACGATATGAATTATCCTGTCTTTCATGTTTACATGTTTTTCTGGGAATTATCCTATCAATTGATTCAGCTAATATCATTATAACTATTGGCTCTTTTGGGATTATGACATGATGTCAAATACAAGTGAATTTCTCAGAATTTATGTGAGGCCATGGATACAGGCCTTGCCCTTCCCTTATCAAATTTATTGAGTTGGCTCTGTCACTCGTCTCTATATTTGAGTTGGCTCTGTCACTCGTCTTTTTATTTGAGTTGGCTCTGCCACTTTTCTTTTGTTGAGTTGACCATTGTCACTTTTCTCTAGTTATGTTGGCCATTGCCACTTTTGTTGAGTTGACCATTGTCACTCTTCTCTTATTATATTGGCCTTGTGTCGTCTATCCTTAAGGCTTGGACATGTGTCATGTTATTCCAAAACCTCCATGATTCAGTTTATATTCTTCATGATTCAGATTATACTCTTCATGATTCAGTTTATATTCTTTATAAGTGCAAGTGATGTGTCAAGAGGTATCATAACTAGTGAATCAATTATCTTAACATGGACGTAATGCATTACGGGTAGCGCCCCTCTTGGTCGGCACGTAATTCCGTGGGTTGGTTGGCGTGGTGCATAATCGATGTATATAAATTGGCATACGTGTTACATCAACTTTTCGGGATTGGATGTCGCAAATAATCGCTCCATGAACATATTGTGTTACGTAAATCCCCCAACCGCGTGTTGTATTGCCTTGAGATGTTCTCATAAATCCATGTTAGCGTTGGCCATGCCGGCAAATATCCGCAGTTATGGGATGCGGGTCAAGCCGGGTTTTCTATAAACTATATTCCACATTGTGACGATCACTATATATGATGAGTCACACAAACTATGTTAATGCATCTCATGTAGCGCATACTGATATCTCATGTGTTAGTAGATTACGAGACGTATCAGTACCCTTACTTTCCCTTTTATGAATCTCTTGAATTATTATTAATCTTAAAGGATAACCATCACTATGAGTAGGGCATTGACCCTCTCCCAACCGTACAGTGCTGCAGGTGACGTACAGATTGAAGACATAGAGAACTACTTCCCTATAGAAGATTATCTTAAAAGACTAAGAAGACAGTTTTACTATTTAGTTTTATACTTCCGCTATGAACTCTGATATTGTAATAAACCTCCCATTATGAGGCCATTTGATTACTCTTTTTATTCCGATGAAATTTAATCAATATAGTTGATTTTATTTTTGTGAATGTTACTTTCATGAATGTATTTGGATGTAACCCAAATAAAAAAAAAAATTTTAAAAAAAGGTGCGATTTTCTAAAGCATCCAATTTATACATCATTAACACTCGATTTCCTCGGGCACGAGTACAAACTCTGGCCATGCGAATTCGAGATGTTACACTGCATGTCGGTCCGACTACCTATTTCTGCTAGAAATTGGGGTTTTTGCCTCCTATATGCTGTGATCACCTGTTATGGAAATTAAAATGTGTTATGGTGTAATAATTTGAGGGATTTCACTGTTGATTTTTTCGTAATGGTGATTTCAGAAGCTGGGCAATTATATTTCTGATATGAAGCGCTGCTTGTTTTCATTCTTGGGCCTTTATGATGTATTTTCATAAGGATTTTGAAGCTTTTAATGTCAATGCAGCAATTCATTAGGCCATTATGCACTTATGGCTTGAAATGGGGCCTTGCTTGTGTGAAATCAAATACTATTTCTTAGTATCTGACTTACTTGTAGAAAGTTATACAACAGTTTTTATCTCTTTTGTTTTTTCAAAGGAAATCCCTCATTGAAGGTAAGCTATAGCCTGGCTTTGTCTTAGTTAGCCCTCTATGATGGTTCCTTTTATTGATTATACTGATGTAGAGGTCTCCACCATGTGATGCTGCCAACTGACTTGAATGTGTAGGTGGGCGTATACAAAGAGCCCCACCTGGATGAAGGGATCAGAGAATAACCCAAGCTGTTGAAAAAATTAGGTGGCCCTAATCACGTTACTAGTAAGTTATTTGGGCCTTTTGAATCATGCTTGAGTGCTGCCAAGTGATTTGAATCTCTCTGTTTATATTCTGAGAATGGATATGAATCTTAGCAACTTTGTTTTCCTTCTTAGAAATCATGACCTCTGTCCTTGTAGCCATACAACAGCATATATAGGAGATTCACGGTTCAACTCTTGTATATTCAAACACATTAAGTTATAGTGCTCTTAGTTGCACAAGGAACTTAAACAATCAATTCATTACTCTAGACTATTAGTTAGGTTCAACACATTTGATGGGCTATCATGTAAAAAATCACACCGATTTGATAATCTTAACTATGTGATCCATTGCCTACAACATGGACATTCAAGATCATTATAGGTCCAGTCAACAATTCAATCCACCTGTTTGATAGGGACGATTATGGTTGTTTATTACTCTACGGAATTAATTTTATTTGGTAATCCTAACCATCCATCCATGGCTGGTAAAAAAGGATGGCTTTATAAATAAATAAATAAATAATTTTTTTTTTAAAAGGTCAAATCAATGATGGATTTGATAATTAGATAGTTGTGAATTTATTTATTTTTGTTTTTAGAGTGGGTCCTGAAATCTCTTCTTCACTTGATTTAGACTTCAGATCGGTACACTAGACTGTTCAAGTGACCTGATCAAACTAGAAGCACTGTTACTTCTAGTGCGTTGAGGATACTGGACCATTTCTCATCTTTGAAAGTGTTAAGTATTTTCCATGTGCACGGGCAATCTTTTGTGGGGCCCATCATATATTTGGTTTAGATAACTAAGTTGTGGGATTTACTTGTCCAGAATTAATGATATACTTCATTTGCATGGAATAGGTAAGTGTAGCAATGGGATGGGTTCGACCCACATCCAGCTAACTGAGCAAGATGTTTAGTTTCAAATTTCAGATTTTAGATTTCAGATTTAGTTTAGTTTCAGATTCAGTTTGAACTGGTATAGATGTTTATTTTCAGATTTCAGATTCAGTTTGAACTGGTATAGGTGTTTAGTTTCAAGTTTCAGATTCAGTTTGAACTGGTATAGATGTTGAGTTTCAAGTTTCAATTTCAATTAGGTGATTTTATATTCAGTTTCAACCTCATTTGTGCAAATTAATTGTTTGGTGGAAGTCCATGTTATTTCTTGTTGAGGGTCAAATATTGTATATTAGACCTCAATTATTACTTGATTTTACGAACATGCGGTTAATTTTACGCCCCGCATGTTTTAATCGTGTTTGTGATGCAAAGTGTATTTAGGAGCCTGGACTGAAAAAGGATACTAAAAGCGTGAATTTGACGCTCGTAAATCACCAAGACGAGGGACACTCCAGGAAACCGAGATCGAAGAATTTACACACCTGAGATTCGAGAAAATCCACTATTTCACGTCCAAGAGGCCTGAAAATCGTCCAGAATGCAAGATCATAGGGTTCCCACCATCCGTTTGGCTCGAAACTTGATATATGAGCTGAAGATCATAAATTAACTGTACACGTCAAATTTCAGCCATTGAATCCCTATGAAAGTGACCCAACAAACAAATCAGCATATAAATCTCTGATCTGGGGCCCACCTGATATCTGGATATACTTCAAAATTGGTCTCAACAGCTTAATTGAGGTGAAAAAATGGTTGGATAGAGCGAATTTCTCACACACATCACATTGGACCCCAAGCACATGTACATGTGGGAGTGCACAGGCGGTGCACTCCCGTGACGCACCAGGCTGGCCGCCCGGTCAAAATGGGCATTGACCCGACTGATTTCACATTACACAGCGTCCATGAGGTGCGGACGCTATGATCACTAGTGGGCTCCACTTGTTGCCTGGTTTGACGATCAGGACAGTCCATTCGGTCCAATAGGTGTCCACTACCCTCGTCAAAGTCTCCTTATGGATCTATACATGCACACACAGACAGATTACATACAATTGTAAGATGGATGGTAGAAGCACAAGTTCCGTGAGCCACATCGAATTCGAGCCAAAACACGTCACTTTTGACTTTTTTTTCAAGGGGATTTCAATGAACGGTGTGAATTTCTCATTCGATGTTGATCATGGGCCCCACCAACAACACAGCGCACGCATGCCCTGTTTATAGCATGTCTGAGACCCGGCCGATCCGGGCCGTTTTGCAATCGTGACCAGGATCGGTCCGACCATCTAAACCGTCCAAAATGTTCCCAAGGTGGGACTGACCAAAGCCAAGACGACTGAACGTCTTAGATCTTGCATGTGAGCATCCATGTGATTCCAAACACAAGTCGGTTTTCATATTGCTGCCACACTAAAACAGGGGCTGCGGGGTCCTTACTCTTGCTCGGGTGGTAGACTCTCAGGAGTTTCAACTCCCGATTAAGGGTTCGAGTGCCCATAGGTGGTAAAATTCCACTAGTGTGAGTGTGTGGGGGTGTGTGTGCTTGTGTAAAAAAAAAAAACCAAAAAAAAAAAAAAAAAAAAAAACAAGGGCTACTTAACGATCTTTTTGGGATTTCCTTTCACACTCCAGCTGTCTCCACCGTCCTCACCATCCATCGGACTTATCCACCGTCCTTCCCTGCTTATAAGAAAGAGAGAGAGAACGTGAGGAAAAGGATCCAGTCTTGGACCATATGCACAAGTTAGAGATAGTTAGAGTTTGTCTTTCTTTTTTTTATTTTTTATTTTAATGTTTTCATTTAAGAGAATTAGCCTAATTATGTTGGGCTAAACCTCTTAGCTAGGGCTAAGAGGTGAAGCTTGTAGTGTGATGGGCTGACCTCTATGCTTTGATTCATGGTTAAGTTGAACCGTCTTTGCTTATAGTTTAATATTAAGGAATGCTTTCAGTTTTTAATGGTTTGTTGTGACTTAAATTACAATGGATCTGCGATAGTTTTGAGCATGTTCTTAGCATTATAGGGTTTGTGAATTTGGGAACCCTGTTATTCACCATCGTCTCCTAGGCATGGTTGGATGACGAAATCCTTCCTAACATTCATATATCTCTCAGATTGGTTGTGAATTGGTTAAATTCTGTTGTTTGCTTTGTCTCATGGGCATGGTTTTGTGATAGAATCAATTCTAATTCTCATACATATCTTCTATTAAAAACTTGATCAAAAAAAATTCAGATTGAGCTTAGTGATATATCTTCCAACTAGATGAAGATGGGACTCGAAGTCCAGTTGAGTGCATGAATCAAGCGTAGATCTCTCTGATCTTTACAAGTAGATCCTCTGAATCCCTAGTTTCCCACCTTTAAATTTTACAAGTTTTAGATTAATACCTTCACCATTATTCTCTCATATTTATTCGAAATAGATTTCATTTTCTCTTAGTTCTAGTTCTGGTTACTATCAGATTACGTACAAGGTTCAATCCCTGTGGATTCGACCTCAGTCTTACTGAGATTATTACTACATCACAACCCTATACTTGGGGTGTGAACATTTCTCATGTAAGCTTCATACACAAAAACTTAGAAATGGTACCCATGTCATGTATGAAGTCAAACAAAACCAAATAATGCACCTAAACTGAGACTGCAAGGATAGCTAACGCTAATTATTTGTTTCCATGTATGCATGGTGGTTTGTAATTTTCAACTGACTGTGTATCATTCATCACACTGTGCCAGAGTATCCCATGCTCAAAAAGTCTGTCATGTTTCTGTGATTATCCTATCATTAACATGATTACATGTTTTTCTTATGTTCTCTACCCTCATTGGATAATGAGCAGGAAACAGATTTGCTACCTACCATAGAATCTCATGCAGTTCATGTCGCCGCACATTCAGATGAGGTTGACATCCATCATTCGTAAACTTCGTCTATCCATCAAATGACCCGGGCCATGGTTTTTAGGGCCACGACAACTAATGATCCTGCCCCTCTTTTGGGAGAGTTTCTGTGGACTTTTGATTGCTATTGTCGTTCTTTTCTTCGCACTAATCATTATTAAATTCTAACTGTAGAGGTTGTGTAAGTGAATGACTATTAACGTGTGTGTGTGTGTGTGTGTATTTGATTGTATGGTTTTTTTATTTATCTTTGATTGAATCAGTTCAAGTCAAGGGAGTCAAGGTAATGCTATCAGTCTGTTGCAAAGAATGTTAGTGGACATAATGTGTTATTTTCTCCTTGCTGCAGCCTTATAAAAATCCATTGAGGCATTTTTTTTCCCTTCTGCATGTCCATCAGGTCCCCATTATTTTGAAGGCAACACGAAATGCGATCATGACTTGGTTTATGTTTTTCTCATTCCATATCTTTGTTTGCATGTGCAGATCTATGATGAATTCTATCCCTTTTTTTTAATTCTTGGATTGTATGGTTTTTATCTTTGATTGTATGGTTTGTTATCACCATTGAAATGCTCTTGGGGCCCACAATACTGTTGAGTACGTGTAGGTGCCCCGGGTGGAGGGAAAAAACATAGATGAGCTTGATCCACCGTTGAAGTCTTCCTATATCCCACCTAGATCACGGAACATTTTCATGATGGGGCCCATAGTGCACCGCCCAATGGCAGTGGCCGGAAGCAATGGGTGTATATATGTATAAGAGCAATCCCGAGATGTCATGCGAAATCCCAAATAGGTGGATGTACATCAAACCGAGGGATTGATGCAATCCCACGTCTAACCAAACAGGCCAGATGTTCGTGACCCGGGATATGTCCCACGTCCCACGGACGTCCCAAACAGACCGTCCGATCGTATCCCGGGATTGGTCCATTCCATGGGATTCTTAGCAATCCACTGACACTGCCATCATTACCTTAAAATTGATCCCATCCCTCCTAATACCATGGGATTCGCTTGACCAAACAGGCACTAAAGTGATCCAGAAAAACATATGGACAGAGTGGATATAGAATAACTACATCAAGGTGGGCCATTGGTAGCAGTCCCAAGTCTTGGGTGAGGCTGGGGCGTAACTAACCCACTCCTAGTTCGCATGGTGTTGCCCTCCTATATCTCTATCAACTTGACTTGTATTTTGACTTCAACTGGTGAGTTACACCTTGATTAACGGGTTTGATGCAAGATAAACTCCATGGTGGACCCCACACATCCTAAATGACTACACCAAAATCGTCATTTAGGAACGGTTTTAAACCATTCCTAAATGCTTCAGGAACGGTTTAAAACCGTTCCTAAATGAGGCGTCGCAAAAAAAGTTCTGTTTGGCCGTTTCAAATTTTAGAAACGGAATTTTAGAAAGTTTGAAACCGTTCTAGTGCCAACGGTCACAGAAATTTTAGGAACGGTTTTAAACCGTTCTTAACGTTACCAACGGTCAAATTTTAAGACGGAATTTTTGGAACAATTTAAAACCCTGATAAACACATGAAATTTATGGTCAAGAGAAATAAATTAACAGAAGTTTATTATATTCCATCAAAATAAAGATTAATCCAAAGAAAAACAAAAGAAAATAATGTGCTAAAAGATGTTTCATTTCATTTAGATGCACTATCACATTGAATTATAATTATTAAATTTTGAGTCCTGTGTCAGCATTCAATTCAAGTTGCTTGGCCATCTGAAGGCAACCCTATTTTAAATCATCAAAGAAGGAAGAGTGTTAAGATTCTAGGGAATATTATGCACTTATGGTCCACACTTCATAGAACTGTACGAAAACACCCATTGTAGAAGCATTTCTCTATAACAATATGACGGAAAAACTAGCAGTTTAATGAAAGAAAAGGTCTCACCAAAGAATACAAGCTACTGGTGTCCATAAAAAGCAGAGGGCCTGAAGCAATTCTGTAATATGAAAATGTTAATCAGTCCAAACCAACATGCACAACTGTTAGATAAGTTAATGAGACGAATGAACCCATAAAAGAAAATGTCTATATCAATGGTTTGGAACCTGGAGCATGGGCCGTACATCTACGAATCTTGCATGATGATCAGGACAAAAATGTTTTTTTTTTTTTTTTTTGGGTTAGCTTGTTAGTACACACCCATGTTAGTACACACTCCATGTTAGCCACCCCCACTAGGGATCGATACCAAGACCTCAAGTGTTGAAACGAGGTATCTCCAGTCTGCCAGTTGAGCTATGGATCTGGACAAAAATGCTTGAATTTAGAAATAGCTTCTTTTTTTAAGCAAAGAGTACACCACATGCATAGGCTTATTCAGAACAAATTATTAATTCCTTTCACTCCAATTACAGAACAAGCCAAATATATATATATATATATATATATATATATATATATATATATATATATATATATATATATATATATATATATATATATAAAACAGTCACCATGTGTTGTTAAACTAGAAGAAAGCGTTGGTTTAGAAACTATTGACGCTGAGGCTTAAACAGAAACACAGCAAGTGAACAATGACGGTGAATCTTTTACATATAAAAAAACATTAGCAGGCATCAGAATTCAAATCAGAATACAAATGCTTTAAATTTGAGTACGGTTCATTACCGTTTCAAATGAACCAAAATCCCAATTTAAGGATTTTGGTGCAGTGTGAATTCTGTATGGAGCTGATTTTTTTCCTATGTCCAAGAATCGGGAATAAAATCTGATGGACTGACTGGATTTTACATACATGGTGGGCCTCAGAAACTTGGGTGTTGCAATTAATCGCTGTCTAAAATAGGTGTTGTAGAGGATTTCGTGTGGTGTGTCCCACTTGAATTTTGCATTTACCTTATTTTTGGGCTTATATACTAACTTGATCAGTAGTAACGTATGAACGGAGTAGATATTAACATGGACATCTAGGTGAGCTCCACACAGCTTTGGGACATAGACAAGGGTTTACACGAAACTGGAGTCCTAAGAAACGGGCGGATATTAAAATTTGGAGAACGCGACTTGGCTGCGACCCAAAACCAGGGATGTAGGTGGGAACCTGACCCTGGGCGCGACCACGATGTATGCATTGTATATCCTAGCCGTCTATATATTTCATCAGCTTATTTTAGAGGATGGTCCCAAAAATAAAGCAGATAAAAATATCAGGTGGACCACACCACAGTTGTCATTCTTTCACCGTGGGGCCCACTTCTATGCGGTCAAAATTGGGCCTTTCTTTCTCCGCAAGTAATCAGGCCCGTAAACGACAAGCTCTCAATCTCCATATCACTGACATGTTGAGCAGCAAGACTAGCTAGCTAATGAAGTGAGGTCACCAAGTTTTGTGGCCCCATCATGATGTATGTTTTGTATCCACACCAACCATACATTTTGAGAGATCATTTTAATATATGATACGAAGAATGAGGCTGATCCAAGGCTGGACTGGACCCCACCACAGAAAACAGTGGAGAGAGTGACACCCACCGTTGTAACCTTCCAAAGGGCCACCATGATGTTTCTTTGAGATCCCGTTCATGTGTTAAATTAGACATGCAAGAAGGGAACACACAAATATCAGCTTGATCGAAAACCTTTGTGGCCCTTAGAACTTTGCTCTCCCCACTGTTTTCTGTGGTAGGGTCCACTAGAGCTTTGGATCCTACTCATTTTTTGTAAAATGCCCTAATATGATCTCTCCAAATGGATGAATCCTGTGCATATAAAACATACATCATGATGGGCCCACAGAAGTTTGTGATGTAACTTCAGTTGCGAATCTCGCTGCTCAACTTGTGAGTATCTAATCCTCGTCCCATCCATGCCTATCCCGGAAGCGGATTAGATACTTACAGGGTCAGCAGCTAAATTGATACTAAAGTGACGTCACTAAGCTGGACCACACCATGATGCTTGTGTAGTATCCATACCGACTGACCATTTATAGAGATCGTATTTATGCATGGCATGAGAAAAAGGAGATAAATTTAAAGTTCAAGTGGACCCATCACAGTTGAGAGCAGTAATACCCACCGATTGAAACATTTTTAGGGCTCCCGTGATGTATTTTTGAAATCCAACCTATTTATGAGCTAACATAGAGATAGACGAAGTGAATATATATATATATATATATATATATATATATATATATATATATATGGAAAAGGCAATGTGCGCTCGAGCGTAAAGCGGTCGTCTGTGAGGTTGAGCTGTGTGGGCCCCACCGTGATGCCGTTCGAAGATCCATACCGTCCACCAGATGCACGAGCTCAGGGTGAGCCCATATGGCCCAAAATCATCCGTCCACGTAACTCAGGTGGGCCATATCATTGGAAAATATAAGTATACACGCAAAAATATGTAAAAGCACTTGTTGGGCCCAACCTGAGTTGTGGATACCACCTAAAACTTGATCTAAATTACATTCAAGTTGGGCACACATGATGAACGGTGTTGATCATCAAAAAAGTCTCGAAAGGTCCCCACAAATGGTTTTGAATGTTTCAATGGTGCACGGCCCCTCTCAACTTCTGTACGTGGTGTGGCCCACAAAAGTCACGGATTGACTTGATTTTTAGCCGTGTGGGCCCCCTCTGGAATGGTGCATCTGACTGAGGGGGTAGATTTTCGAACGGCATCACGGTGGGGCCCACATCAGCTCGACCTCACATACGACCGCTTTACGCTCGAGCGCATAGTACCTTTTCCATATATATATATATATATATATATATATATATATATATATATATATATATATATATATATATATATCATCTTGACCGGAAACTTCTGTAGCGCGTAAGAAGTTTTGAACGGTGAATGTCACTGTTCCCACTGTTTTCTCTGATGGGTCCACTTAAACTTTATATCTATCTTATTCTTTTTATCATTATATAAAACGATCTCTCCAATTGGATGTACGGTATGATACAACACATGCGTAGGGTCCACTGATAACGTCACTTAAGTAGCGATTTGGCTATTGTAAGTATCTAATCCGCGTCCGCGTATCCCAGACTTCTCGTAAAGGCGCCCCCTCTCTTCCTTTGTATTTCACAGCACCCTTTGTCTTCTCCCCACTGTTTTCTGTGTCTTCTCCCCACTGTTTTCTGTGGTAGGGTCTACTAGGATCCGACTCTTACTTTGTATCATGCACTAATATGATCTCTCGAAATGGATGAACGGTGTGATACAAAACATACATCATGACGGTGCCACAGAAGTTGGGGACGTCACTTCAGTAGCGAATCTCGCAACTCAAACTTGTCAGTATCTAATCCTCGTCCCATTCATGCGTATCCCACCCTAAAGGCGCCACCTCTCTCTCTCTCTCTCTCTCTCTCTCTCTCTCTCTCTCTCATATATATATATATATATTCATTTGTATTTCACAGCACCCTTCAGCTCCTTCCCTTCTCTCCCATGCGCACGACGTTATCCTGCACCCTCCAAGAAAGCCGCCTCCTTTGCCTTTGACTCTCTCTCCTCTTATATACATAGCTTTCATCTTCACTCCGATTTTCAAATCCAAGGCCACCCGTTTCAGAGAAAACCCACATCAATGGCTACATTCAATACTCGAAACGATGGCATGTTCATGCTCTTCTCAAACCCATCTCCCTACATGCATAAAGCCATTGCTTTTCTCCAAAATCCCATCTTTCTACATGGCTTTTCAGCCTCCACCCATCTTGCTTTCATTCTTCTTCTATCCATGACATGGGTCATTAAGGGATGTAACATGGGTGTCCATGGACATTCAAAAGAGAGGCTGAAAGACGGTAGCTTTTTATATTACAAACCTGCCCTTTTCTCTTCTTTGGGTCTGTCTCTGTTTCATCTCGTTCTTTGCATTTTCAACTATGTTTGGTATCAATATGGTGGGTCTGATGAAAATCTCTCCACCCTATTGGATTTGGCTCTTAGAACTCTTGCTTGGTTCATGATCTCAGCCTACTTGCATTTCAAGTTCCGTAGTTCAGAAGAGGAGAAATTCCCAATCGTTCTGAGGATTTGGTGGTTCTTCTACTTCTTCATGTGTTGTTCTTTCGTTGTTCTGGACCTGGTTTACTATCAGCAACCCGGAATTCTGCCCACACATATGTGGGTTTTGGATTTTGGGTCCGTTCTAGTCGGTTTGTTCCTTTGTTACGCTGGATTATTTGGAAAGAAGAACAGAGAAGAAGAGGCACGCCTTCTTGAAGAGCCTCTTTTGAATGGGAATAGCGTTGGTGGGTCTCGCAAGAAGAGTAAGAAGGATAATGTAACTCCATATGCAAATGCTAGTCTGTTTAGTCTTCTTACTTTCTCTTGGATGAGTCCCTTGCTTAAAGTCGGTTATAAGAAGACATTAGACATCGATGATGTTCCTCAGCTTGCTGATGATGATAGCGTTAACGGGGTCTTCCCTGTATTCAAAAATAAGCTAGAAGAAGATAGTAGTAATGGAGTAGGAACACTAAAATTGGTGAAAGCGTTGTTCTTCACTGTTTGGAAAGAAGTGCTGTGGACAGCTTTGTTCGCGCTTGTATACACAGTGTCCTCTTATGTGGGTCCCTACCTTATCGATGCCTTTGTTCAATACCTCAATGGCCATAGTGAATTCGTGAATGAAGGGTATGTTTTGGTTTCCACATTCTTCATTGCGAAGATTATCGAATGCCTTTCGCAGCGGCGTTGGTCCTTTAAGCTGCAGCAGGCTGGAATCCGGGGCCAAGCAGCTTTGGTCGTAATGATTTATAAGAAGGGTCTGTCACTGTCAAGCCAGTCAAGGCAGGGCCATACCAGTGGAGAGATCATAAATTTCATGAGCGTCGATGCCGAAAGGGTGGGGGATTTCAGTTGGTGTATGCATGATCTATGGATGGTTCCTGTGCAAGTTACACTGGCTTTGCTGATCTTGTACAAGAATCTTGGGCTGGCTTCAATTGCGGCTTTTGTTGCAACTGTGGTTGTTATGTTGATGAATGTCCCGTTGGGGAAGTTGCAAGAGAATTACCAGGGAAAGTTGATGAAATCTAAAGATGTACGGATGAAGGCAACGTCTGAGATCCTTCGGAACATGAGGATCCTCAAGCTCCAAGGGTGGGAGATGAAGTTCTTGTCCAAGATAGTCGAGCTAAGGAAAGATGAAACAAGCTGGTTGAAGAAATATGTCTACACCTCGGCCATGATGGCATTTGTCTTCTGGAGTGCACCCACATTTGTGTCTGTGATTACGTTTGGAGCTTGTATGCTTATGGGGATACCGCTAGATTCGGGAAAGATTCTATCTGCTCTTGTGACATTCAGGATATTGCAGAAGCCCATTTATAATCTCCCCGATACGATTTCCATGGCTGCGCAGACAAAGGTTTCTCTTGATAGAATTTTGTTGTTCCTTCGCCTGGAAGACCTTCAGCCCGATGTTGTAGAGAGGCTTCCAGAAGGTAGTTCTGATGTTGCAGTTGAAATAAGTGATGGGAATTTCTCTTGGGATCTCTCTTCCGCGAATCCTACTTTGAAAGATTTGAATTTTCGAGTTTTGCATGGGATGAGGGTGGCTGTTTGCGGAACAGTTGGGTCGGGAAAGTCGAGCTTGCTTTCTTGCATCTTAGGAGAAGTGCCGAAGATATCTGGGACCATTAAATTGTGTGGGACCAAGGCCTATGTTGCTCAATCACCTTGGATACAGAGCGGGAAAATCGAAGAAAATATATTGTTTGGTAAGGAAATGGATAGGGAGAAGTATGAGCATGTTCTTGAAGCGTGTTCTCTGAAGAAAGACTTGGAGATTCTATCATTTGGCGATCAGACTGTCATTGGCGAGCGAGGAATCAACTTGAGTGGTGGCCAGAAGCAAAGAATACAGATCGCACGTGCTCTATACCAGGATGCAGACATTTATCTGTTTGATGATCCTTTTAGTGCTGTTGATGATCATACAGGAACCCATCTATTTAAGGTATGTCTTATTTTTTTTCCTCTGGATTTTGTTATATTTTCACATGTTACATCCCTGAAATTAACAACTAGTCCAATATATTTGAGAACAAACTCTTCTCATTTGTAGTAATATCAAGTGATTTTGTTTGATCACAGCTCACAAACGACATGGTAAGCTATTCAACTAGCTAGTAGTTACAAACATTAGTTAAAAAAAAACTGAATATGGAGACCTCGATTTGGTTTATTGTGCACATGAATCAGGATGGCTTAAATATCGGTTGGGTTGGCTCAAAGATTCAGCTGGGTATTTAAATAAACACGCATTCCTCTATCCCTATGAAAGGTTTTCAGGATAAACCCTGTTTTCCCCATTTAAAAACTGAGTTGGAAAAGTGGCCACTCCTCAAAATTCAGCTAAGTCAAGTCGACCAGACTGAGTTTTGAGTTAAATCGTCGGTTTTTGGAACTACAGTTGCAAATTTAAACCCCACCCAAAGGACTCCTACTTATTGTTTTGCTTCTTTGAGCATTTGGGTAATTTTCATTTTTGAAGAGCTTTAATACATGTAACCAACCTCTGAATGACAGGAGTGTCTGCTCGGGATTTTAGGATCGAAGACGGTGATCTATGTTACCCATCAAGTAGAGTTTTTGCCTTCCGCTGACCTTATCCTGGTGAGCACTTCTCTGTTTCTTTACTTTGCATTGGTTCCACAACCCCGGATAAGTGCATCACCAATGCATAAGAAAAAAACCTTTCTCTGGCTTGGCAGGTAATGAGAGATGGGAGGATTACACAAGCCGGAAAATACAATGACATTCTCAATTCGGGAACAGATTTTATGGAACTTGTTGGTGCGCATAAGCAAGCCTTGTCAGCCCTTGATGCTGTGGAGACGGAGCCTGACTCACAAGTAAGTAATAGTGTGGAAGATGGTTTGTGTGATGCTGGAAGCAGAAAACAATCCCAACACAAAGACACAGAGAAGAGAGAGGATCAGAATGGTAAAATGGATGAAATAATCGGGCAAAAGGCGCAGCTAGTTCAAGAAGAAGAAAGGGAGAAAGGCAAGGTCAGCCTATCGGTCTATTGGAAATACATTACAACGGCTTATGGAGGAGCTCTCATACCATTCATATTGCTGGCCCAGATTCTCTTTCAGGGTCTTCAGATTGGAAGCAATTACTGGATAGCTTGGGTGGCTCCTGTCTCGAAAGATACGAGAGCTCCAGTTGAAGGCTTGGTTCTCATTCTCGTCTATGTTGCTTTGGCCATTGGAAGCTCCATTTGTATCTTTGTAAGATCGTTGCTTCTCGTTACAGCTGGATATAAGACGGCGACTCAATTGTTCAATAAGATGCATATGTGTATATTCCGAGCTCCCATGTCTTTCTTTGATTCCACTCCAAGCGGACGAATCCTCAATAGGGTAAGAGACCTATATACTTCTTTTCAGGATTCAAGCCATGGGACCAGACTTATTTATTATTTTGAGGCCACTATGGCTATGCATCTTTATGTAAGCTGCCTTTTTCTTTTACAGGCATCAACTGATCAAAGTGCAGTAGATACAAGCATTCCCTTTCAAATTGGGGGAACTGCCAATGCAATCATTCAGCTTCTGGGAATCATTGCTGTAATGTCTCAGGTTGCGTGGCAGGTTCTCATCGTTTTCATCCCTGTTATTGCAGCCTGTATTTGGTATCAGGTAATGCCTGTAGCTGGGTCTTCTTCTCCTTGAATTTACAAAGAATTAAAGGACTCGATACAAAATGCAGACAGCTTCAGACATTTCTTTTTGTTCCCTAATTTTTAGTTTTTTAAAATATTTTTAATGTTTGCTAATCTTCTAAGCTATATATGTACACAATCTGATCCTGGATCACTTCAATCCATAATAGAATGATGCTGTAGCACGATAAACTTCAGGTAACTTCCTCTGATTTTTCTTATGTTTGTCATTCCACAGCAATATTACATACCGACAGCACGAGAGTTAGCACGTCTTGTTGGAGTCTGCAAGGCTCCCAACATACAGCACTTTGCTGAATCTTTATCAGGATCGACGACAATCAGGAGTTTCGATCAGGAATCAAGATTCATGGATACGAACCTATGTCTGATCGATGGGTATTCACGACCCAAGTTTCATACTGCTGGCGCAATGGAGTGGCTGTGCTTCCGCTTGGATATGTTATCATCCATCACATTCGTCTTTTGTTTGGTTTTCTTGATAACCATGCCAAAGGGTATAATAGATCCAGGTATAACTTCATTCAAGAAGAATGACATGATATGACATGATCCTCAACCTGAGGGTAGCATCCTCATGTTTTCAGTTCATATATGTAGCATCCAGGATTCAGTGATCTAGCCTGTTGATCAGATGGGCCTTGCCTAAAACCTCCAGATTGGAAGATCCTAGCTGTTCAATCTTTAGCCTATTTTCATTTGGATATGGACCATTATGGTTTCTATTCCTAACAGTCTATTTTAGGCCACCCTTGGAAAGGTTAGGATTGTCCCATTGAAGAGATTTGGACTGTTTCATTCACTGTGTGCTCATCATGCAACTGGTCTGGATCGTGGAAATGTGGGCCCCACTTGTATAAACTTGGAACCCGAGGGTACTATACACACCCTCAGATTGAGGATCCTCTATCCATATATTTGTGGAATGACCTCTGACTTCTCATTGATCACTCAGATTGCATGTGGAAGTGGAATCATACTCTTACCTTCTTTTTCAGGCATTGCGGGCTTAGCAGTAATGTACGGACTTAATTTAAACATGATCACTGCTTGGGTTGTATGGAATCTGTGCAATCTTGAGAACAAAATCATATCTGTTGAGAGAATATTTCAATACACAAGCATTTCTAGTGAACCCCCTCTTGTCATAGAAACCAATAGGCCGGACCCTAACTGGCCAGCAGAAGGAGAAGTTGATATTCATGATTTGCAGGTAATCTCAAGTCTCTTACTGTCAAAGCTTCTTTGTATTCGATGATACCACAAACTCCCATCTTTTAAGAAATTCGTTCTGTTGGATGCATTGAAACCGCTACAGGATATTCATTTAGTTTTGATTTTTTTTTCTTAATCATAATTAATTTTTTCCCCAAAGATGATGGATCACCTACAATTGATTTTAGGCTAACTTAACCTACAACCGTTGTTAGCATGCAAGGGAATATGGGTAATCCCCTAATTAGTTGGGATAAGGCTTAGATGATGATGATGATGACAATGGATGGGTTGTGGGTGGCCGGTTCCTCTTTTATTACATAGTTGCTTTTATGTATCTTATATAATCACACAATTTTCTTCCTTCTCTTTTAATAATTCATAACATCTATTTGAAAATATTGGATACAGGTCCATTATGCCCCACATATGCCTCTTGTTTTGAGAGGTCTTACATGCACTTTCCCAGCCGGGATGAAAACTGGTATCGTTGGGAGGACAGGCAGTGGAAAATCCACTCTCATACAGACACTTTTCCGCATCGTTGATCCAGTTGCCGGTAAGATTCTGATAGATGGCCTTGACATTTCTACTATAGGACTGCATGATCTGCGATCCAGATTGAGCATCATCCCGCAAGACCCGACTATGTTTGAAGGGACTGTGCGAAGTAACCTTGACCCTCTTGAAGAGTATACGGATGAACAGATTTGGGAGGTGTGTTTGTTTTACTATCTACATAGTTAACGTATTTACAATATCTTTTACATGGATTCCAAAGCACATCAATTTTCTGACGTGCAATTCTTTCCTGTTTTAGGCTCTAGATCGGTGCCAGCTAGGGGACGAAGTACGGAGAAAGGAAGGAAAGCTTGACTCTACAGGTTTAGTTTCTTTTTGTTTAGCTGATATTTGCTTCATCTGGCCTGCTAATTTTCAGAATATGATATATACGCACTAGTATTTTTTTTTTTTTTTGGGGGGGGGGGGGGGTGCCTTTTGAAACCTATAGCAGTGATTGTATCTGCTATTTACAATGTATTACAGAGTCTAATGCCTGGTGTGAATGGCAGTGGTTGAAAATGGAGAGAACTGGAGCATGGGTCAGAGGCAGCTGGTGTGTCTGGGACGGGTGATATTGAAGAAGAGCAAGGTCTTGGTACTCGACGAAGCAACCGCTTCAGTCGATACTGCGACTGACAACCTAATTCAGCAAACACTAAGGCAACAGTTCTTTGGCTGTACAGTCATCACAATTGCACATCGTATAACATCCGTTCTACATAGCGACATGGTCCTGCTTCTTGATAATGGTTGGCAACTTACCAATCCACCTTTCTTCTTCCATCTTTTTTATCCTTTTCAAAGCATTTGATTTTATTTTTTTTCTTTTACTGAACAGGCCTTATTGTGGAATACGAGTCACCCAAAAAACTGTTGGAAAACAAATCTTCTTCATTCTCAAGACTTGTTGCCAAGTATACCATAAGGTCAAACTCTAGTTTTGAAAACTTAGCGAATCTATGAATGGCTGGCAATACTTGGGCTGCCATTAGTTGATATACAACCTGATTGATTATGATGATACTCGGTGCGAGTCTGTGACATCTTCTCTTTTGCGCTGCAAGTACATCAACAATATCTTTTGCTATTTAACTGAAGGTTGAAAATCCCGTTGTGTATCTACAATAACATTTACTAAATGGTATCAATCCGACAAACCCATGGTTCCCAAAAGAATGTCCACAGATAATGGTCAGAGAACAGCCACTTGGTGCAATTTTTTTACCATTGTATCATCAACAAGGTGGGCCATCATTTGGTTCTGATTGAGCTGCAGATTCGTCTATCTTATTCTATTCGCCAGGAGGTTGATAATGTTTAGTAAATGATATTGGATGCACACTGGTCCTGTCCTCATATATATATATATATATATATATATATATATATATATATATATATATATATATATATATATATATATATGATGTTTTTCTTATGCTTTTTTTCTTCTTCTGCAGATCTCATGATTAATCTCAATGACGGATTGAGAATACATGGAAGGAGTCATGATTCACAAATGCTGTAGAAAATCTCACATAGTTCTGTTTTTGTGTGATTCTGATAATACTATAACCCGAGTTTTGGATGTCTAGGAACTAGGTGCGCTTAAATAAAGCAATACAATTTTTGAGTTATGAGTGAAGGGCACATCATTTCTTGGCTTTGCTAATGAGTTTGTGACCTGTTTGGGTGTTTACATTTTTTTGGGCAGATAGGATTTGCTCTTCTCAATTTCCCATTGGGATATCTCAAGTCTGACTTAAAGCCATTTATATGGCAATGTGGGATAAGCATGCTTTGCAATCCCGCCAGTGGCTTAGTGAGAAATTGACGAAAATCCAATTACAAGAGATCTGTGAGTGTCTTTGCGGGATCAAGCACAAACCTCTAGGAAATTTGGCACATTATTTTTGGAAATTTAGGGACAACCTTGTAGAGCCCATTTGGGTGCCAATTAAAAGTTTAGCTCATCTCAATTTTTAGTTAATATTAATTATGTATTAGAGATCATAGTTCATTGAACTTATTTTTTAAGTTATCAGTAATTATCTATTAGAGCTCATGGTTCATATAAATTATTGGTTATCAAGATTGTCTTTTATCCTTATTGTAACTTCCAGTATATAATTACTGTTAATTAAAATGAGAAGAACTCAATTTAAGCAGCACTAAACAGAGGTTTAAGAAATCAAAATCAATCAATTATTCATATAAAAAAATGCAATATTTTTTAATGTAAATTAATCCTAACATAACCCTAACCTTGTTTCATTTTTAATTCTAGCCATATATTAATTCATATGCCAAAATTGTGGATTTGCGACGGATTTTTGCGACCGTCGCAAAAATCGCTTAATTTAACGACGAATTTAATCCGTCGCTAATGGAAAAGGTTCATTGCCAATCCCGTCTCACTTCGTGGAATTTTGCGACGGACCAAAATCCGTCGCTAAAATCAGATTTACAATGAATTGTGGTCCATCGTAAAATGGCGATTGCCTAAGTTTGTAACAAGTTTTGAATTTGCCACAGAACAATCAGTTGCAAATTCCCGCCCAAAATAGAAATTCGCGTCTGTTTTTAGTTGCTTTTGCGTCAAATCATGGTCCATCGTAAAAGGACTTGCCTTGAACATTTATTTTTTCATTTTTTTTAGAATATGGGGAAAATTATGTTTTATTGTTCTCTAAAAATTGTTTTCAATAGAATTTCAGTGGCTTAATTGTACATATTTGTATCTAATATTTTTTTTAACAATTGATTGAATGCAAAGAATTTTTTATTTTATTTTTATATCAAATGAGTGGAAATTATTATTTATTTTTTAATTTAAAACTAATATTTAAATGATTTATAATATCACATGAAAAAGAATATTAAGAATAAATTTTTAACAATGTTTGAGAAATTTTGAAATTTTGAAAAAGAAAAACCGTGATTTAATAAAAAATCTTTTTTTTTTGTTGAAATTTTGAAAAAGAAAAAAGATTTATTGAAAAAAAAAAAGAATATTGATTAAAGTTGATAATTTTGAAAAAAAAAAAAAAAGAAATTGATTCCGAGAAAAAAATAATATCCTGAAAAAGAAAATTAAAAGATTTAAAAAATGTGAAATTTTTGACAATGAAAAATGAAAATATTTTGAAAAAGAGAATGAGAATGTATATTGAAAAATAAAATTAAATTAACGAGTTCGAAAAAAAAATGCATTAAAAAAATGGAGAAGTTCAAAAGAATAGAAAATTTTAAGACAACGATATTAAAAAATCGATACTCTAACAAAAAACAAACATTTTGAAAAGGAAAAATAAATTAGAAGTTGAAAAATTTTATGATATTGAAAAATAATTGAAATTGTTCGAAAATTGAAATAAAAGAAAAGGTTATTTATAAAAACACTGAGATTTTGAATTATATATATATATATATATATATATATATATATATATATATATATATATATATATATATATATATATATCATTTTAAAAAATAAAATTGAAATGTTGAAAATAAAATGGTGCTTTAAAAGAAAAAAAAAATCAGCATTTTGAAATTTTTGAGAAAAAAATATAATTTGAGAAAATATTTGAGATTTTGAAAAAAAAAATTCATAATTTGTACTTTAATTTTTTTTGAAATATTTGATTTTAAAAATGATATTTTGTTAAAAGTTTTCAAAGAAAAATTAAGAGTAAAAATATATACATTTTGAAAAAGTTATAATTTTTAAATGGAAATTGAGATTAATATGTGAAAAAAAAAAACATTTTTTACTAAATTATTAGGCACATCCACTAATTGAAGCTTTAACCATTTTTTGACAATCTAATAATCAATCCAGATTGAAGAGTAAATAATTTCAGATGTTTAAATCAAATTTCCTTCAAATTGTTGATCAATCTTGTATGCCCAATATCTTTCTCATATGTAGCTTGATTGGGGCGAGTAACTGGTCAAATTGAGGGTATTGATCAGTAAAATATAGTGAATGGACTAGACATGTAAAATGAGCCAAATATTCTGGTCAAAATTGTGACCCAACTTATTGACATCCTAAAAACCTAAGAATTGATGTTAATAAGTTTTGTGGGCCCATCATGATGTGTGTCGAACATCAACACCGTGCACTTGACATGTCCCCTTTAGTTTATGAGATCTCAAAAATCAACCGTATACAAAACTCAGGTGGGCCATACCATTTAAAACTATGTGAAGACATCCTTAAAAATATATAAGCACTTAGTGGGGCCCACATGAGTTTTGGATGTGGCTGAAACTTGGTCTGACCCCTCATCCAAGTGGGACACACTAATGAATGGGTTGGATCTATGCCCAATATATGATTATGAATGTTTTTATGGGAGGGTAATCTCTCTCCACTATAGTATGTGGTGTAGCCCACCCAAGTCATGGATTGACTTTATATTTTAATCACGTGGCCCACCATGGAATGTTGCATCTGATTGATGGGGCAGATCTAAATTTCAAGTGAACCCCACCATATAAAAGAGTGGAATAGTGACACCAACCGATGAAACCTTCTTAGGGCCTGCAAGATGTTTATAAGTTAATACAGACATGGAATAATTGAAAATGATTTTAGAGATCATTTTATAATATGAGTAATATGAGCCCAAAAGTGATTCATATCCTAAGCTCAATTGGACCACACAAACAATAGCAGTGGGACAATGATTCTCACCATTAAAACGTTACATTAAAAAATTCTATCATTTTTAATAGAAATTCAATGCCTTAATTGTATTTATTTGTATCTAAGATTATTTTTGTATCAATTAATTGAATGTAACATGTTGTTTTTTTTTTTTTTTTTTTTTTTTTGCTTTTTTGCTTTTTATATCAATTGAATGGAAACTATTATTATTATTATTATTTTGCTTTAAAAATGATATTTAAATGCTTTCCAATATCACTCAAAAAATCCCACTATACATCCTTTGTATTTTAGGAAATAAAGTTCGAAAAAAATTATGATTAAAAATAATCAATCTTTTGATATATAATTGACATTTTGAAAAAGAAAATTGTGAGGTTTAAAAAATTTATGATTTTGAAAACATTCATTGAGAAATTTTTTTTTTTTTTTTTTAAAACAATTAACAATGTTTGAGAAAAATTGAGATTTTGAAAAAAAAAAAAAAAACTACGATTTTATAAAAATCAAGATTTTGAAAAAAAAAAAATTGAATAATTTTGATAATTTTGAAAAAATAAATGATATTTTGAAAAAATAAAATTGAAAAGATTAAAAAAATTTGTGAAAAATTTGACAACTTTGAAAAAATAAAATATTTTGAAAAAGAAATCAAGATTGTGTTTGAAAAAAAATAAAATTGAGAAGTTTCGAAAAAAAATATTTTTAAAAAGAAAATGGGGAAACTAAGAGAATAGAAAATTTGAAGATTAAAAATGAGATTAAAAAATTGAGATTTTGACAAAAAACTGACATTTTGAAAAGGAAAATTGAGAAGTTAAAAAAATTATGAATTTGAAAAAAAAATTTTAATGTTCTAGAAATATTGACATATTAAAAAAAGAGATTTAAAAAAAAAAAAAAAAAAAAAAAAAAAAAAACACTGAGATTTTTACAAAAAATTATCATTTTGAAAAAGAAAATTGAAAAGTTGAAAACAAAATGGTGCTTTTGAAAAAAAATGGCATCTTGAAATTTTTGAGAAGTTTGAATAAATTGTAAAGTTTGATAATTTAAAAAAATTTTTTAAAAAAAGATTTTGGGAAACTTTGAGATTTTGAAAATAAAAATTCAGAATTTGTATTTTGAAAAAAAAATATGAAAAGCTTGATATAAAAATGAGATTTGTTAAATTTTTTGGAAAAAAAAAATTAAGATTAAAAAAAAGGACATTTTGAAGGGAAAAAAATGAGATTTAAAAAAAAATTGATATTTATGTGTGAAAAAATAAGATTTTTTTACTAAATTACTAGGGACATCCGCTAACTGAACCTCTAACAGTTTATAGAAACATTCACTTATGAAAAAATGATAGCCAAGTATAATGAAGTATAATCGCGAGATTAACTTGTAATGATGAGATTGATGGATTCTATGATCCAGTCATCCTAAGGTTGATATGAACGGTCAGATATGTTTGAAATGTGCTAATTAGGATAGAGAATGAAAATCGGCTCAATATGACCTTAAATGAATTAGATCCATCTAAAACACTCTTTAAATGGGCATGATCAATTTGCCTAGATTTAAACTGATTTTGGACAATCTCATCGATCCAAATTAAAGAGTAAATATAACTTCAAATGTTTAGATTACATTTCATTAAAATCTAATGTCGGATCGCAAGATATGGCTCACATATTGTTGATCAATCTTATCTGCCTAATATCTTTCGCCCAATATCTTTCTCATCTGAAGCCTGATCCAGACGAGTAACTAGTCAAATTGAAGCTCTTGATTAGTATAATAGAGTGAATGGATCATAATTTTAAATTAAACACCTACCATTATAAATTTCTTATAAGCAGCTTAAGTTTTATTTGTGTTTCCCCTTCATCTATGTATTTGTTATTTTTTTATTTTTTATTTTATTTTTTTTTTACACATGCACACACACCCCCACACATGCACGCCATGGGATTTCACCACCCTGGGTACTCGAACCCTTGACCCGGGGATGAAACTCCAAGGAGTCTACCACCAGGGTAAGAGTAAGGACCCTTCATCTATGTATTTGTTTGTTTTTTGTTTTTTTTTTTTTTTTACACATGCACGCACACCTCCACACACGCACACACTCACTTCCTACACGTTTGGGAATTTCACCCCCTATGGACACTCGAACCCTGGAACGGGAGTTGAAACTCCCGGGAGTCTACCATCCGTCCCAGAGTAAGGATCCATCTATGTATTTGTTAACTTAACCTCCTCATATCTAAAATAAACATTATAGTGGGCTCCATCATAATGTGTGTAGGACATCGATGCGGTGCATTTGATGTGTCCCCTTTAGGTAAAGAGATATCTCAAAAATTAGCCGTACGCGAAACTCAAGTGGGCCATAGCATTTAAAACTATGTGAATACTTCCTAAAACATATAAAGGCACTTGGTGGGGCCCACATGAGTTTTGGATGCGGCCGAAACTTGGTTTGACCCCTCATCTAAGTGGGACACACATAATGAATTGGTTGTATCTGTGAATCACATCTAGATGGGCCCAATATATGATTATGAATGTTTTAATAAGAGGGTAGCCCCTCTCAACTATAGTATGTGGTGTGGCCCACTCAAGTCTTGGATTGACTTTATTTTTAAGGCCATTGCCCACCATGAAATGTTACATCTAACTGATGGGACAGATCCAAAGTTCAAGTGGACCTCACCGTAGAAAAGAGTGGAATAGTAATCAAAAACTTCCATGGCCCGAAGAAGTTTTTAATGGTAGGTGTACAGTCCTCACTGTTTTCTGTGGTGGGGTCCAGTCGAACTTTGGGTCAGCCTCGTATTTTGGTTCATGCTCTAAAATTTTGTGGTAAAATAGGTGGATGGAGTGGAAAAAATCCAAGCATACACGGTGGACACACAAAGTTAATCATACCCTATGCATACCTAGAGGCTGGCTACGCATGCCAGATGCACAGCAGATTGCGTAGTAACTCACTGTGCTTATGGTACTGAGTAAACTCTGTGAGTTCGACCATGATTTTTGAATTCTATCCGCTCCGTTCATCCATTTCACCAGATGATTATATCACTTGAGCCCAAAAATGAAGCATATACAATGTTCAAATGGACTACACCACAGGCAACAGTTGAATTGAAAGTTTACTATTGAAAATTTCTTGGGGCCATCGAAGTTTTAGATCAAGCTTACTTTTGTGTTTTCCCTTCATCCATTTCTGTATGATCTTATGAACAGGTAGGATGACAAATAAACATCACCGTGGGGCCTAACAAGGTTTCAACGGAGGAAATCATTATCCCCACTGTTTCCTGTGGTATGATCCACTTGATCATTTGATATGCTTCAATTTTGGCCTCAACCCTTTAAATTAGATGGAAAAATGGATGGATGACATGGATACACCACATACATTTAAAGTCAGCCCAACCGAGTTTACTAAGTACGATAAGAGCGCACTGAGTAACTCAGTATGCAAACCGATTTTCAGACGCGGATTTCCTGCGGAAGCCTTCATGCACTGGAATGCTAGGTGAGGTCCAATGTGATGTTTGTGAGATATCTACACCGTCCATCCATTTTGAGAGCTAATTTTAGGTCATTCGACAAAAAATTAGGTGGATCCAAAATTTAAGTGGACCAAACGAGAGGGAAAACCGTGGAAAGATTTTCTTATCGTTGAAATCTTCCTAGGCTCCACGTTGACGTTTATATGCCATCCAAACCGTTTATAAGGTCATTCCCACTGGGATGAAGTGAAAACACCAAAAACTTTGCCTGATATGAAACATCGTAGCCATACGAATGTTTTAAACGGTGGTCACTAAATCCCCACTGTTTCATCCTGTGCGGCCCACTTGAGTTTTGGATCCATCTAATTTTTTGTCACATGTCTTGGAATTATCTATTGAAACGGACGAACGGTGAGGATTTCTCATAAAAATCACGATGGGCCCCACTTAGCATACCAGCGCATGAACTTCCTGCGCAAGGCTTCCGCAGGAAATATTCTTCGCCCTATCTCCTCTCTCTCCGTCTCTCTCGTACGGTCGTACCCACACACCAGTTCCATCTCTCGGCCCTCTCCAAAACCCTCTCTCGCCCCTCCCCTCCCCTCCCCTCCCCTCTCATCTCTCTCTTCCCCTGGATCTCTCCTTCCTCTCTCTCTTCCCGCTCCCACTCTCGATCTCTACTCCAGCTCTCCCTCTCTCTTTCTCTCTCTCCACCTACGCTCTTGTTGTCGAAGCCCTACCTATGCACGCCTTCTGATGTAGAGCGGGTCGCGGATAGTTTCATGGCCAAGATGGATCAGAAAAGGCTCGGTCGACAACAGAAGTGATCCGGACCGTCGGACCTTAGATCGGACGTATCTCGCAATCCGGAATGAGTTAGCTGACATAAAATATATGATTTTGGGGTAGAACGAGCTACTTTAGCCAACCAACCTAGCTATGTCGGGTTACGACGCTCGAAATTGCGAAAAACCCCTGGATCGTCGGTCGTTTCCCTGTTTTAATTTCGTTTTTACTATAAATAGTAAGTTTTAGTTCAGTTATAACTCTTCATCCGTTGGGCTTTAGGAGTTGTGCCCAACGTGAAAAGAGCTTAGACTAATTAGGAGAACGGTTTGGTGAAGCCAAATAGGACACTATTTTTGGCCGAAAACCTTGCGCACTAGTAGACATCACGACCATTTATAAATAGTAAGTTTACTATTTATAGTAAGTCACGATTTCTAGGAGTTTTAGTTGTAGTTTGATTCTGATTTCTTTCCCATTGCTTGGTACCCCTATGTAAAGGGTTGTGAACTCATTTTTATTCATTCATTAATCAATTTCGAATTTATTAGAATTTAATTATATTTTCTGCTTTCTTTCCTCGTGGATTCGAGAAGTCTCTGTGAGGAGTCCAGAGAAGTTCTGTGGATTCGGAATAGTTATCCTCTTGAAGAAGACGGTGCTCGACCTCACGTCCTCCCCTGCGTCAGTTCGGTATCAAAGCAAGGTTTCTCCTCGGATC
Organism: Magnolia changhungtana; assembly: GCA_030180095.1. Classification (NCBI taxonomy): domain Eukaryota; kingdom Viridiplantae; phylum Streptophyta; class Magnoliopsida; order Magnoliales; family Magnoliaceae; genus Magnolia; species Magnolia changhungtana. The sequence continues at coordinate 263,218 of JASAUF010000110.1, forward strand.
GATGGCTCCTAACGACGGGTCGGGCAACAATCCCATGGACGGTGCTCTAGGGAATTTACCTTTAACGGCAACAGCTTTCGAAGTAGCGCAACAAGAGAATCGGCAAGCCATGCAAGGGCTGCAGGCTTCCATCGATTGTATAGCGGATCTCTTGGTGAAAAACCTAAGGCAACTCCGTGTTCCTGGTGGTAATCCTCCACCGCCAATTGCTGAAACTCATAATCGCCCTAATCGCAGGATAGTACCGGCAGTGCATCCAAGGGTCATTCCTGAGGAAGGGGGCTTCAGTGAGGAGAAAATCGATGACATAATCTTCCAACACCCCAGACATGGCGGCGATCGAGTAGATCGAACGAATCGAGAATTCAAAATTGGGGTTGATATTCCTAACTTCAATGGTCAACTACACATTGAGGATTTCCTCGATTGGCTTTTTGAAGTTGAGCGATTTTTCGACTATATGGACATCCCTGAAGCAAAGAAGGTCAAGCTTGTGGTCTACAAGCTGAAAGAAGGAGCTTCAGCTTGGTGGAAACAACTGCAACTCGCTCGAACCAGGCAGACGAAAGCACCAATCCACACCTGAGAGTGGATGAAGTAGCTACTACGTGCCCGATTCCTCCTTAGCGATTATGATCAGGTATTATTCCAACAATACCAAAATTGTCAACAGGGTAGTCGGTCGGTGAGAGAATACGCAGAAAAATTTTACCGCCTATCGGCGCGTAACGATTTGGTCGAGACTAAATCGCAACAAGTCTCCCAATTCAACGGTGGATTGCATATGGCTATCCAAGATCGGGTCCAGATGCAGTCCGTCTGGACGATGAATGATGCGATCAAGTTGGCTACTTGGGCAGAAGCGCAACTTGAAGGTCCTAACACACGGACCTATCTTACTGCAAGGATCCCGGTGACAGGTCTGCCCCAGGGAACTGCACAGCCCAAGGGGAAGGAGCCCGTAGGAGCACGCACTCAACCTCCTACGTCTGAGAACCGAGATCAGGCTAAACCCCAAAGGGGCGTATGGACTGCTGCTGGTCCAAGTAGAACCCCGAACCCCTATGCTTGGCCAAGACCCGATAACTGCTATCGTTGTGGCCAACCGGGCCACCTATCAAATACTTGTCCCCAATGAAAAGTGGCAAACCTAATCATCAATGATGGTAGTGCTGATAACGCTTATGAAGATCCAGATATTGAAGAACAGGAGCATTCCACCGAGGACGAGGTAGATGATTCAGGTTGGGTTCAGCAAAATCACGGCGAGTCGCTCATCGTGAGGCGACTATTATATGCACCAAGAAAAGAAGTAAATCCACAGCGGCATAACATTTTCCACACTAGGTGTACGGTGAATCGAAAGATTTGTGACGTGATCATTGACAGTAGGAGCAGCGAGAACATCGTATCCAAGGTCATGGTGGAAAAATTGTAATTGAAAATGGAGCGTCATCCCTCTCCATATACAATCGGTTGGATCAAGAAGGTCAACGAAACAAAGGTAACTAAACGGTGCACCATATCTTTTTCAATTGACAAACATTATAAGGATGAAGTAGTAGGCGATGTGGTTGACATGGAAGCATGTCACATACTACTCGGTTGGCCCTGGCAATCTCACCGTGACGCCACTCATAAATGGCGAGATAACATATATATCTTCGTCAAGGACGGCCGGAAGACCATATTGGCCCCTATGAATCCAGAGGGACCACCTGAAACTTCTAAAGTAGAGGGTCATTTTCTCTTAACCATACGGGACTTCGTGGAAGAATCCAAAGAAACAGGACAAACTTATGCATTAATTGTAAAAGGGGAAGAACTCGAGCCTACCATCATCCCTGAAAGACTAAGGCCCCTGCTACATGAATTCAAAGAAATCTGGCCCGACGACCTTCCCGATGGGTTACCCCCCATCCAAGATATCTAACACATATCAACTTTGTCCCTAGGTCCAGTTTACCTAATCGTCCTCATTATTGAATGAGTCCGAATGAGTGCGAGATTCTACAGGGACAAGTAGAGGAGTTGATCCATAAGGGTCTTATTCGAAAAGGCAGGAGTCCATATGCTATACCAGCTCTATTAACTCCAAAGAAAAATGGGAGTTAGCGCATGTGTGTCGACAGCTGAGCCATCAACAAAATCACTATAAAATACAGGTTTCCTATACCACAGTTGGACGATATGCTGAATATGCTAGAGGGTACAAAAATATTCTCTAAATTGGACCTAAGGAGTGGCTACCATCAGATTCGAATACGGCCGGGTGATGAGTGGAAAACAACCTTTAAGACCAAGAAAGGATTATACGAATGGATGGTCACGCTCTTTGGTCTTTCGAATGCGCCTAGCACATTTATGAGATTGATGGACCAAGTTCTGAAACCTTTCATTGGGAAGTTCGTTGTGGTTTATTTCGATGATATTTTGATATACAGTTAAGACGAAACCACCCATATGGAACACCTCAAGGTCCTTCAAGTGCTCACAAAAAATAAACTGTATCGCAATTTAAAAAAGTGCAGCTTCATGACTGATAGCCTATTGTTTCTGGGTTTTGTCGTAACATCTACGGGCATTCGAGTGGCTGAGGAAAAGGTGAAGGCAATCAGAGAATGGCCGGTTCCCACAAATATTCACGAAGTGCGAAGTTTTCATGTACTAACGACATTCTATCGTCGGTTCGTGAAAAATTTCAGTACAATTGTGTCACCAATCACAGATTACATGAAGAAAGGGCAGTTTCAGTGGACTGACGAAGCCGACAGGAGCTTTGCCGAAATCAAGCGCAGATTATCCACTACCCCGGTTCTTGTACTTCCCAACTTTGATAAACTGTTTGAAGTCGAATGTGATGCCTCATATGTCAGAATTAGGGGAGTCTTGTCTCAAAAAGGTAGGCCGGTAGCCTTCTACAGTGAAACTTAGCGATGCACGCAAGAAGTGGTCTATATATGAGATCGAGTTATACGCGGTGGTCCAGGCACTGAGACACTGGCGACATTACTTGATTCAAAGGAATTTCATACTTTACACGGACCATCAAGCTCTCAAATTCATTAATAGTTAAGCTAACATTAACCGTGTGCATGCTAGATGGATCTCATTTTTGCAGGAGTTCACGTTCGTACTAAAACACAAGTCAGGGCAACAGAACAAAGTAGTTGATGCACTGAGTCGCCGTGCAACTTTGTTAGTCACTATGAGCAATGAGGTTGTCAAATTTGAGCGCCGCCTCAAAGACATATATGCCGATGACGACGACTTCAAGGACGCACGGGTTAGATGCCAAGAAGGTCATCCCGGCGACTTACATATGTAAGATGGGTTCCTTTTCAAGGAAAATCGATTATGTATCCCGAACAGTTCACTAAGGGAACAGATAATCTAAGAGCTACATGAAGGTGGCCTTAGTAGACACATTGGGTGAGACAAGACGCGAGCTCTTGTGAAAGAACGGTATTACTGGCCGTAATTGATACGTGATGTGGGAAAGACAGTCCAACGTTGTTATATTTGTCAGACCTCCAAGGGGCAATCTCATAATATGGGCCTCTACACCCCGTTACCCGTGCCTAACGGCCCTTGGGAAGATTTATCTATGGACTTCGTGCTTGGTCTCCCACGATCACAACGTGGCATGGATTCGGTGTTCGTGGTAGTAGATCGTTTCTCCAAGATGGCGCACTTTATTCCATGCAAGAAGACTCTTGATGTAACACACGTGGCGAATCTATTCTTCAGAGAAATTGTGCGGCTACACGGGGTTTCCAAGACTATTACTTTTGACCGTGACACAAAGTTTATAAGCCACTTTTGGCGGACTTCGTGGACTCGATTCGATACACGACTTCAGTTCAGCAACGCTTACCATCCACAGACTGACGATCAAACTGATGTTGTGAATCGCACGTTGGGAAACCTCCTTCGATGTATTTCAGGAGAAAAATCGAAGCAGTGGGATTTGGCTTTGTCTCAAGCAGACTTTGCATTCAACAGTATGGTGAATCGCTCGACAGGAAAATCCCCGTTCCAGGTTATTTACGGACGAGTATCTCACCACACACTAGACTTGGTCCCTCTACCCAAGCTCTCAGGTATGAGCATTGCAGCAGAACATATGACTGATAAGATCATGGGCATTCATGCAGAGGTACAAACCAAGCTACATGCCTCAAACGAAAAGTACAAGGAGCAAGCGGACAAGCATCGGCGACAAAAAGTGTTTGAGGTGGGCGATCAAGTAATGGTCCATTGCGCAAAGAACAATTTTCGACTGGAACGTACAACAAATTAAAGAATAAAAAGATTAGACTGGTACCAATCATTCGAAAGATCAATGACAATGCTTATGTTGTTGATCTTCCAGATGACATGGCGATCTCACGGACTTTCAACGTCGCGGACCTGACCGAGTATCATGAACCAGCGCAGGATGAGAATTCGAGGACGAGTTCTTTGAAGTGGAGGGGACTGATGTAGAGCGGGTCGCGGACAGTTTCATGGCCAAGATGGATCAGAAAAGGCTCGCTCGACGACAGAAGTGATCCGGACCATCGGACCTTAGATCGGGCGTATCTCGCAATCCGGAATGAGTTAGCTGACGTAAAATATATGATTTTGGGGTAGAACGAGCTACTTTACCCAACCAACCCAACTATGCGAGGTTGCGATGCCTAGAATTGCGAAAAACCCCTGGATCGACGGTCGTTTCCCTGTTTTAATTTCGTTTTTACTATAAATAGTAAGTTTTAGCTTAGTTATAACTCTTCATCCGTCGGGCTTTAGGAGTTGCGCCCAATGTGAAAAGAGCTTAGAATAATTAGGAGAATGGTTTGGTGAAGCCAAATAGGACACTTACTATTTTTGGCCGAAACCCTTGCGCACTAGTAGACATCACGACCGTCTATAAATAGTAAGTTTACTATTTATAGTAAGTCGCGATTTCTAGGAGTTTTAGTTGTAGTTTGATTCTGATTTCTTTCCCATTGCTTGGTACCCCTATTTAAAGGGTTGTGAACTCATTTTTATTCATTCATTAATCAATTTCGAATTTATTAGAATTTAATTCTATTTTCTGCTTTCTTTCCTCATGGATTCGAGAAGTCTCTGTGAGGAGTCCAGAGAAGTTCCGTGGATTTAGAATAGTTATCCTCTTGAGGAAGATGGTGCTCGACCTCACGTCCTCCCCTACGTCACCTTCTCTCTCTGAAGATCAGTTGAGGTATCTCTCTCTCTCTCTCTCTCTCTCTCTCTCTCTCTCTCTCTCTCTCTCTCTCTCTCTCTCTCAATGACGATTTAGGGATTTGGGGATTTTAGGGTGGATTGTCCAAAATAGGAATTTGGGGATTGTAGGGTGGATTTGTCAATGCATTTGGCTAGGATCATATAATTCCTGTTTACATTAGATATGTTGGAGTCCTTGAGGAATTCTATTATGGTGAGTGAATGATTGAAGCAATATGCAGTTCCCTCATCACTGTACACATGAAAAACATGTATGGTGATTGGGACTGTCTGGCGGGAGTGGGTTAGAATTGACCTAAGATAACTAGATAAGTTTTGTTGTTTTTCTTGCTGTTCATGAATGGATTTACTACTGTGGATGCAGCATGGGCTAGAGATTGTCTATTTATCCATTTTGTTAGTAAATCCCTTTTGGTGATCTATGAGTACATGCCCCGCAATAGCTTAGATAAACACTTGTCTAAAAGAGATTTTGAACTCTTTCACTGTTAATGAGGCATATGAGGGCTTCGAGACTGTTGAATCTCTCAAACAACAGTATGCTTTTATTCCAAAAAATGTGAAGGATGTTTATCTCTTTCACATTCTATCAAAAATGGAGGATGAGGGTGTTCGCTCTGCCATTGTATTTGTAGCTACTTGCAGGTACGTATATGTTTGCTTTGATGAAATCATGTGGTTTTATTTTTAAATCTTTGCCACATGCAGAATTATTTTATCTGATGCTCTGTGGGGAGCATGTCTTTGTTAGCTATTACATTGCTTCAGTTAGAACCATGCGATGCTTAAGGCAATCTCAGGAACTGATTCGGAAACATCTCCATTACCTTTTGAAACTAGTGAGAACCACATGCCTTCAATGAACAAAATAAATCTCGTCATGTGTGGGCACAAGGTGTACCTTAAAAGGTTCCTTTCATACATGTAGAGAAAAGAATAAAAATAAAAAGGTGATACTCCGAGCATGGGGTGACGAGGGTACTCTGATGGAAATGATCCTTTAGAATCATAAGCAATCTATGGTGGCCCAATTGATAAATGGCTCAAATTGTTGACGAGGGACCTCTTGGAGGAGGCAGGAGCTCTATCGGCTGAAGATAGGGATAAAAGGGTGGCCCTCTAGCTATGGAGGATCTCCTTTGGACGTGGCATGTGGGCAGATTTGGGAAAGATGGGAAAACTGTTTGGAGACTTCTCCTTTTGGCCATTTTTTGGGCTATTTGGAGGGAGAGGAGCAGGTGTTGCTTCAGAAATGGAGTGCCGTAGGTCGACAGAGTGATATGTACAATTAAAAGTCATGTAAAGGGCTGGGCTCATGTAAATGCAGTTAAAGCTGCTCTGTTTACTCTTTCTTGCGATCTCAGTGCTGTTTTGTATTCTTTTCCCGCCTTTCGGCAGGCCTTCTAATAAATTTCAGTTCTCTCTCTCAAAAAAAAAAAAAAGATTTTCATCATTCTTCCTTGGAACATCTCCTCCATTTACTTCCAGATCAAAATCTTTCACAAGATTGATCATTTCAGACTTAGCTAAATTCTGTTCATGACCACTTGTGATCTTATCCTCTTTGTACACATTAGGAACATTAGGATCGTTCTTTTCGGACTCAGATTTTCATCAGAATATTTTCACCATGACTTGAATTCATGAGACAATCATTAGCGCAAAGATCCATGAGAAATACCTTACGTAGACTAATCTGGAGGTTTAGACTGATCTAGTGGTCTTGTATACTGATCTAGTGGTCTTGTAGACTTATTAGAAGTTGCTCATGGAAAATCTGGAGGTTTAGACTGATCTAGTGGTCTTGTAGATGCACTCCAATGCAAAGATCCATGAGAAAAACCTTAAGAAGACTATGATCATCCCTCTCTTCACATCTTTTGTGTTCCTGCATGCATTTCATGTTCGATTTGCATGTCTATATGCAGGGTGTTCCGCATACAATAGGGGGTATATGATATACACTGCTACAACATTTAAATATGCATTTGACCACAATCCATCAGAGTTTATAATCTTTCTGCCTTTTCAGCAAGAACGTGTGGAGCTATAGCAATTGGGATGCTACTGAAACTGCATCTATTTAACAAGCATAGCCTATTTACTTGATCCAGATCATGGGCCATCTTGTAGATTTTTTTTTCCATTCTCAGCTTTATTGGTATTTTGACACTTTATTCGTCCTTGCAGATTGACAAGTCGAGGATCCAAGTTAAACAGCTGCATGAACTTGACATCAAGCGAGCAGTTGCAGGCCCATCTACAAAGGTCAATCTCGACATCCCAGAATCCGTCGGCCTGTCCACTCCATCACCTGCTTTGACCTCAGCAAGGCTATGTGATATCGACACCGGCATGCGCGGCAAGAAGAAAATATAATCCTGATCAAAAAGTTAAATTGAATGGTCAAATGCCTGAATCTGTTTGATGACCGGTAATGCGAAAGATGGCCCGTGATCAATCATAAGTGATCCTGGGTATGTTGTGTTTTCCACCCTTGCTGAGATGCACAAATACAACACAGCTTGGGTGCCTGTAGTGATAACTGTGTTGGCAATGTATACTAGTTTTCAGAGCATGTCCTGCACGGGACACTTTCGCTGAAACTTTAATAGTAAATGACCAATCAAATAGGTGGCTTTGTACAAAAAGCCCATTAAAAACAATATCACGATTGTTAATTACAATAAGTTGCAATGATCAAATTTTAGGATGGCTTCACAGAAATTTCTTGAGGTGTGTTTGGATGCTCAGTTGGATTTGAGATGGCCAAAATAGAGTTCAGACCATTTTCAATTCATAATGATGATGAATTCCTAGCTGTGTATTATGGATTTGAGATGGCCAAAATAGAGTTCAGACCATTTTCAGTTTTCTGACTCAAGTTAAGCTGGCTGTTTTTTCACTCACTGATATATGGCACTTGCTAAAGGTATGCAGCTTTAGTTATTTGTCTACAGTCATCTTGTATTTCTTTGATTGCTAATTGCTATATCACTCTGCTTCATTGTACTAGTCGGCTGCGTGTTTATATTTGTTTTCCCATTTTTCTTCTATCTCCCACTTGACACATCAATGTTTTCTTCTCTTCGAAACTAGTATTTTCTTTGGAAATTTTGAAAATCTCTTTAACACATCATCTGAATCTCTGTTTTTGTGCCTGTGTGTGTGTGTGTGGGTGTGTGCATTGACATGACTCTCCATATGCATCTAATGAACTCTTGTTCTTTTCATTTTCTGTGTTTATGTGTCTACATGCACATGTAAATTTGCAGACCGGTCAATGGAACCCTGATCCTATAAATTTGCAGCTAGGAATTGGTGCTTGACGCACAGAAAACTGAGTCAACAACTCAGCTGAGTTCCAATGGATTGCTGTGTTTTTTTATTGGTTATGGGAGCTTTTTAGTGCCCTTGAGAAAATCTAATAGGATATATCTGTGTCAGTGCCATCGTACTTTCCAAAACTGAACCTATAAGCACCAACCCTGTCATTTATGATGGTTTCTGGTTCTGTTGCAGCTCATCTTTGTATATGTGGAAATGGACAATGAGGATGTTGGGAAACCAGTTTCAGATTACTTTAGTGTGACTGGAGATGGTCCGAAGGTAATTTTCCTTCTCCCTTTTCTCCTGATTTTACTCTTGGTTTCATGCATTGTGCATCCGAACACACCCAAAATGATATTTAATCATGTTTATGTTCAGGTCCAATTCCTTCCTCTTTGGTGAACCTATAAATCTGTAAGGAACTGTAAGTTCTCGAAACCTTAAATTATTTATATATTTATCGCTTCATTTATATGCTGTCATCAGGGTCAACTTGTAACTCCTCAGAACCCGCTCTATCGTAAGACATTACGGTGCATGATGGTTCCCAGTAGGTTAAGTTGCAAATTATTATTAAGAGTTGGTTGGATATCTTTTATTTTTTGTAAATGTTGTTAATAGTTGGATGGATGATGAATGTATTTGCGAATGTAAATGAAAATAAAGAACTTATAATATATATATATATGTGTGTGTGTGTGTGTGTGTGTGTGTGTTTTCAATGGAGGACATGAAATTCTTGTAGCTTATGGTATGGTGCCCCAATGTATTGAGTTTTGGATCTACCTCATTTTTCATCCCATGTTTTAAAATGACCTCAAAAAACATATGGATATAAACTATGTGGAGCCCACTATGGACGTATGTCTTATCTACACCGTCCATCCATTTTTCCAGCTCATTTCAGGGCATGAGCGAAAAATTGAAGCGTATCAAAGGCTTAACTGGACCACACCACAGGAAACAGTGAGGACAATTGCATCCAACTGTTCATATGGTCACATGGACATGGATGAAGGGAAAACGCAAATATCGGCTTGATCCAAAACTTCTTTAGCCACTCAACAATTTTCAGCCATAGGCGTTACATTCAGACAGTTTCCTTCGGTGTAGTCCAATTGCATCTTCATCTTGGATATGCTTCAATTTTCTGTTCAAGCCCTAAAAGAAGCTTCACTTATCATATACCCCAACAAAAAAGATCAAAAAAAAAAAAAAAAAAAAACAATGCTGCCTGATAAACAGCTTGCATTGACTCAGAGACACATCCCCAAAGCAATACTGACAATCAACTTCCTTCTCAGCTGAGCATTGCGTCTGCTTCCTGAGAGTACACCCATCACAATCCAAAAATCGACTCTGAGCTTCCAAACAGAGCATGCAGACTGATCCTTGAACTAACTTGCTAACCAGAAAAGCAAGGCAATTCAAATTCTTTGCATAACAAAGATTCCCCATGCAGCACAACTTTTGTTAACATTTTCAGGTAGACTTCTACATTGAAATGCCCGAAAACCTGGACCATAGTTAAAGCCTGATTTTTGGGTTAGGACATGTTTACAGTTTGGCCCACGTAGTCGGTGTCTCAGATCTTGTACATAGTTCACATGAACTGCTATTTGTGTCTTGAATCTCTGCTGTGAACTGCTATTTGTGTCTTGAATCTCTACACAGCAGCATTCAAATTAGGATGTAGACTGTTGCTGAATTTCTTAGTTGTCTATTTGAAGGTTAAGGGTCTGTTTAGGTGCTATTTAAAAATAAGCTCATCTCATTTTAGTTATTCGTGATTATGTATTAGAGATCATGGTTGCTGATGATCTAGATTATTTCTAAACCTCGCCAAAAAGAAATATAATCTCTAACAAATAATTACAATTAATTAAAATGAGATTAACTCATTTTTAAATGAAGCCCTAAGATTTTCTCATTTTAGATAATTCTTCTTGGATGTTTGTTTCCATGTTAGAGAGCAGATGGTAGGAAAGAAATGCCTGGATTGGCTAGAAATGAGTGTTTCTTCCTAATGTTTATACACCCAGACTGGAATAGGTGGTCAGACCGGTTTGGACCAGAGCTGACCACGTCACCTTAAAATCTGGTAGGTTACGCCGACAACTGTTTTGTACGAAAAATTCAACTGCATCCATCAACTTTTACTTGAAAACTAAGCACTAGCTACTAGTTTAACAGAAACCTAACAGTCGGTTCCTTCTATTTTCTTTTATTTCCTTTTATTTCAAAGGAAGCAGATTTTTGGGCCAAGCAGGACTTTGTCCGACTGAAAACGCCAACAAAAACATATGAAGGTCTGGTCCAAGTTTTAATACATTGGTTCTTTCCAAAATATACTCTTCTTTTCTTTCTTCTTTTCATTTCTTTTCTTCTTCTTCTTCTTCTTCTTCTTGTTTTTTTTTTTTTTTTTTGCTGAAATTCCCAATGTAAGTGAAAATAAGAATAAATCATAGCACCCAAATTCAGGAAGTTGCATTAGATTTCAAGATATTTGGGTGCAACCAAACACAAGCAAAACAAATTGTTTGGTTGAATAAAGTAATGTACTTTTCATGGTGTTGTTTTAATATCTAAAGATTTGGACTGTGGATCAGTGGTTATTCCCTTCAATTTTTAACATGAAACATGTTTATAGGTGTAATTAACCTGTAAGCAGCATGCCTTCTTTTAAATAAAACATGGAACACCTAATTAATCACCCAGTACAGTCAAATTGGACTCATTATTTGATGGATGAACCCTTTTTTTCCTTTTATATGGATTGACCCTCAAATTGGAAACACAGAGCAACAGTCCATAGCTTGGACCAGGTCCTGCATTGGATCTGCAACAGCAAAAACTTCAACCATGTGATTTTAACCATCCAACCAGTGACCCACAATGCACAGTAGAAAAGAATATCGCTGACAGTGGACTATAACTGAATGTAAAGGTCCAATTGAATGGCAGCACTATGATTATCTAGTCCACACAATGGCTCATCCACAGTGGAGGCCGCCCAATGATCCATCCAGATCAAGGACTAATGGCCATGAGTCAAATTCAAGTGCAGCACTACAATTTAGGAAATTGAGGCGCTGCTCACAATTAAGATTTCATCATGTATATATCTATAAATCTTATTTAATCATCATAACATGAGTATGTGAAAAACCTGAGATTTGCATTAACTTATCCTCTTTTTCAACTTTATCACTCTCACCAACAGTAGCAACATCCATATCAGCTACTGATGTCATGTGCACTGAATGGCATCCATCTGACAGCCACACAGTTTGTGTTCCTGCAACATGATGGAAAACTTCATTTAAAACTAAAACCAGCTCGGCAGTCTGACAGGGTCACAATAGATATGAAGACGCATCTACTTGCAGATTCCGCTGCAAATGCCAAACAAATGTGACCCACACCAAAGTGGCATACAAGTGCACATTCATCAAGGAACCGCCAGTGGGCCACATGTAAGTGAAAGGTGGATAGTTAGAAAAGGACAGCCAACAGTCCACATTCAACATACATGTGTAGCCCACCTACTAAGTGGAGCCTATTTCTGAACCAGGTGCATTCACTGTGAGGCATACCTGATGAACAGCAAGGTTCTCAAACATGCATGCCACTTTGGAGAACCACAGTACTTCATAAATGTTGCCTATATTCACTTGTTAGGTCCTCTTCAGTAAGAGATTTTTCAAGTTGACATCACCAAATACCAAATGCTGATTTGGAGCGTCTCACTATTATGATATGCGGAAATTTGCAGGAGTGCGAAGGCAGGTTTTTATGCTTCTAGGTACAAAAGATTTGGAAACTTATGTCATTGGTGCTTTGGGGGCCTTTATGTCACACAAACTGGGACCTTAGGATCAAGGTCAGTAATGTTTTTGTTTCCTGAAGTTTGATGTCCACAGTTTGATCTCCACATGAAATGCTTTTCCTTTAGATTTCAATCTTGCATTATACTGCATGTTTCAGGTCCTGATTCTTCAGGACTTCAAGTGGTATGACTTTGTTCTTAAGCTGTACAAGGTACACACCTTTCAGAAAAGAATATATGTTCAAGAAGGTATTTTCTCTTGCTTTAGACGCCGTTCTATAGCAGTGTTTGTAATTATCATTTTCCTTGCTATATAGTGGATGGCGGAACAAGATTCATCACAATTTTTTGAGTAGGATTCTTATTAAACAATCGTGTGAATTATTTTTTGAATGACTATCAGGTGCGAGATCCAAAATAAATAAATAAATAAAATCCTTTCACAAATATTTTAGCGACGGACCAAATCCGTCGCTAATTTCTGAAGTTAACAATCAACGACGGATTTGAGGTCCGTCGCTAATATTTTTAATGACCGAGTGGGTTTTTCGAATTTTAGCGACGGATTTTTTTATTTTTTCCAACGGATAAGTGACGGACCTTATCCGTCGCAGATTAAGTGACAGATTTTATTCCTCGCAAAAGAAAAAAGACCCAGTAAATTAGACTAATCCAAATTCGCAATTTTGGCATAGTGATTAAACATATAACTTTCTTCTAATCTCGCCACAATATTATATGACTCCAGTAAATTGATCTCAACTCAAAAGGCATCGAAATCATATAATCTAGGCTTGTTGAAAAGGTAACTTAATAAGCTTTAAAATGGGACTAATTTTACATAGTTTTGATAACCTATTGTTTGGTAACTGAAAATTAGGTTACAAGATAAGTGATAGTAGTAAGAGAATTGAATCCTATCTAGAAAACTAAAAACTAGGAGAAAATGTCTCCTATGGTCCATTTTGCCTGCATCATACAATTGTGTAAAATAGCTTTGCCTCTGGTGTTGACAGTAAAACTACCTATATTTGGCCACAATCTCAAAAAATTAGACTAATCCAAACTGATGTGGGCCAAAAATAGAGAAAACAATGGAAACATGCCTATCTAAATTTGCATGGTAGGGCCACCTATTGGAGTTGTGCCTTGAAAATCAATCTAGATGTGATATTGATGATCTTGACTATGGATCATGGCGATTGTAGGTCAACAGACGGGTTACAATGCCATGATTAATATGTGGAGTGCCTGGAATGTATAGGACATGGGTTAAATGAGAGATTCATATGCTTGTCCTTGGAAAGTTGAGAGTGGATACAATGGTCATTGACCAAAGGAGAGTTATGAGCCTTGGATTTCAGTACCTTGTTATGCCATGGTCACCTGGCATGTTATAGGACAAACTTGTGATTGCTAGTATTATTATATGGTCATCTCATGTGAAAGGGACTGATAATGAGTCAAGATGAAAGGTCTCCGTCATTGGTCATGATAATTAGTCAGTGTGACTTAGCCCTATCCCACGTAAGAGTGTGACTGTGCCATGGATATATACTGTTAATTTTGGAATTGTTGAGCATTTATATTAATGGGTTGAGTTTAGGTCTTTAAATCGAGATGCTCATTACGTTTGGACTATGATCAACTTGAGAATATATTAGCTTTGATTAATCCATAACCTGATGATATGTGAGGAGTTCGAGGTCTTGGGTACATGTGCTTTGGCTTGCTTTTAATGGTTATCATGTGGCCAACAAAAGTAGGTGCAGCTGGTGCATGTATTAAGGTCCGATTGAAGCTGCATGATCCAACAAGGGATTCATTGGTTTCCTAAGAACTTATGGTTTAAATCTTAGAAATTCATATGTTCACCAAATGATTTTTCCACTAGGCCTAGCATTTAAAATGTTTTATATGTTTTCAACTACTAAACTTTATTTTAATCGTTAAAAAGATTTTAATTGCACTTGATGATAATATAATGGTTTAGATCCGGTGTGGTTCATTCCACCCCTTAATTTGCATGGGTATTAGATCAATAGTAGATGACAATGATAGTGGAATAACTAAATCAATTTGGATACATGGGTCAAGGCATGATTACAAGATTCAAATGTAATGCGGCATATAAAACATTATAGGGTGGTAGAGTACCATAATTGGTTTCCCTGCAACCCTAACCTCTTATATTTGAATCCTATCTAAAAGGGAGAGGAGCACACAAGAGAGAGCCTTCGATGTCCCTCACTCTAGAGGGGAAGAGAGAGAGAGAGAGAGAGAGAGAGAGAGAGTACTTCTCCCTCACTTTTTCTTCATCACACATGCGGAATGTGGAGATTCTACCAGTGTGGATGCTACTTTTTGTCACCCTTGGCCCTAATTCAAGGAGTGATATATGGCTCTCATCCTTTTCTACATTTGGGATAGACGAGGGAGAGCCTTTCTAGTTCAAGGAAATGCATAGTAAAACAACTGTTTTTTAGCAGTATTGATAAAGGTAATCCTACATATAAGATTTGTGTTTTTCTTTTTTAAGAAACTCGAGAATAGCTGAGTGGTGATCTTTAAAGCTATAAAAATTTAAAATTTTATATTAAAAACTTTTTATTTTCCACTACATTTTAAAAATCCCAACTCCACAGTTTTTGAATATTTTTATTTTTCAATTATCCCAAATGAATAGATTGAATGGCATACCATGCACAATTAATGGCAAGCGTGACCTCCCAATTGTTCCCTATGTTGTGACCCACTTGAGTTCAACCTTATTTGGTCTCCAGGGCTAACATGAACCAACGCACCTGGTGTATGGTGTGGATCTCATGCAAGTTACCTCCCTTTGTGTGGCTACACAAGGCATTGCTAAAACAGACCTTATATAAATAGATGAATTGTACTTTTTTTAAAATCTTGAAATCCAGCTATCAACGTAATGCAACACCCCGCATTGGAGATAAAGAGGTGTGGGATAGCACCATTTTGCTAATTATCCTATGAGCATGGCATAGTATCAAATGTGAAATTAGGGCATGCGAGATGGATGGCTCATGATTACAGTCCTCTACTATCAAAATGAAATAAACAACACATGATCATTCAGAAGAGATTATTGAAATCATGTTAAAAGTTCAATCTTACATGCTAGTATAGATGGAGTCACAAAGAAGTGAGGGGGTTCACATAATGTACCAAGTGGATTTTATGGATAGTGGACCCACACACATGGTTGCATAAAAAGCTTATTCTATAGATGTTAAGCAAGAGTGATGAGAAATAACAGTAAGGATATAATAAAGGTTGAGAATTATTATTGTTTAGACCACCACAAACGTGAGAAAGAGGATTTCCAAAAACCTGTTTTCTTTCCACACACTTTCCTCGAATCCCAACATCCCATATTTAAATATTTTAAAATTATTTATTAATTTGTAATAATTTTTTAATATTTTATTTTATTTTATCTATAGAAAATGTTAAGATATGAAAATCTGTGTCTGTGGTTCCTGCTTCCGAATCTGCTTTCAATGCATTAAATGGTCGATATTGAAGAATCAGCGTTTGTCTCTCATGCAGATTCTAAGTATCACGCGCATGTGGACGATCAAGATCAACACATAGGCAAGGATCAATGATCGCTGAAGATCCGTTTATCTTGTGGTCTGGATCATTTGATCAAGAGCCTGCAAATGGATCGTGATGAAATAATAAGAGGGCCCACATGCATCGACTAATGATCCGTTGATCCGACGGTTGAGAAGAACCAAACAAAGTAAAGTTGAGACACGGACAAACTAAAGGCCCACCATCACACGGTCCGAATCTATGATTGGATCATCCATACATATAGTAACAATGCTCGAGTCAAGCCAACCCAAGTCCATTATCAACTGCAAATGATGCCACGAAAGTCCTCCGAGATGGCCCACTAGTTTCAAGGGAAGTATACGATCCTTGGGCAGCGTATGATGCTTAATTGGGACGCAGATTTCCTGTTCCTGCGCCGGAAACACAGGTGGGGTCCACTGTCATGTTTATGAGAAATCCACCCCGTTCATCCGTTTTGTGAGTTAATTTTAGGATACAAGGGAAAAAATGAACCGCATCCAATGCTTAAGTGAGCCCGATGACGTGAGAATTGTATGTTCACAGTTGAAATATTCGTGGGCCACTGAAGTTTTTAATCATGCTAATATTTGTGCTTTCAGTTAATCCCAGTAGGAATGAGGTTATGAGTAGGAGTGAGGTTATGAACGGTATAGATGGCATGTAAACATCACTGTCGATCCAGGGAGTTTTCAACGGTAGAAATTTTCGTAACCACCTTCTCCCTTAGTACGGCCTACTTTGTCTTGAATCCTGCTCAATTTTAGTTTCAGATTCGAAAATGAGCTCACAAAACCGATGGACGGAGTGGATTACTCACAAACATCACTGCAGGCTCCACATAGGTTTCCAGCACAGGAACTTCCTGCGGAAGGCGATCGCTGATGGTCGGTGCTTTGTGGGCTCCACCATGATGTATGTGTCTCATCCATGCCGTCCATCTATTTTCCTAAATCATTTTATTGTATGGGAGAAAAAATGAGGTACATCCCAATCTCAATTGGACCACATTAAAGGAAACATTGTTGAATGAATTTCGACCATTAAAAAATTTTTGAGGGCATCAAAGTTTTGGATCAAGCTGATCTTTGTTTTTTCCCTTCATCTGGGTATCTATGACTTAATCAACATATTGGATGTCAAATAAACAGTATAGTGGGCCTTAGGAGGATTTTAATGGTGGATATCCAATCACTATTGTTTTCATACGGTGTTTTATCGTTTTTGGATCAAGCCCTAAAATGGCCTATAAAAATGAATGAACGGAATGGATGAAGCACATATGTCATGGTGGTCCTACATAACACCGACCACCAGCCACGGGGCTGGTGGCAGGGGTGTAGCCAATCCGTTCCCGACGGAAATTGTACACGTGGCATTCATAAATTCAAATGGAATAGCTTAAATTGTGGAAAGAGGGAGATTTTCATATCAACAGTTAAATTAAAATGTTCACCATTGTTTACGATACATCTGACCTGGGATACATAAATCTATCAGATCCTTACTCCGGCTCGGGTGGTAGACTCTCGGGAGTTTCAACAGCCGGTCAAGTGTTCGAGTATCCATGAGGGTGTGTGCGTGTGTTTAAAAAAATAATAATAATAAAAATTGGTGTCCGGCATGAGTCAAGAAAATGAGGTCGATCCAGATCTCAGGCGAACCACACCATCGGAAAACAGCGGTGATTGAACGTTCACCATTAAAAAACTCTTAATGCCCACTGTAATGCATTGTATTCCTAATGCGACTCCACACGTGTGTATAGGTCCACCCATGTGTCAACATCTGGAGCAGTCCATGTGCCACGTGTACGGAGCCTAGTTGTCGGGCGGCTGTAGGGGGGGTGGAAGTATCATGGGTCCTGAGAGTGAGAGAGGTCAAGATGGTCCCGAAAGCAATGGCTAGAAAACGCGTAAGAGCAAATCGTTTTCCACTTCCAGCCAGTACAAATGTGAATAGGTCTAGATTATTAATGGAATGGAGTACATGGCTTTCTTTGTAATTCAAATAGGAGCAAATTTCAATAATTCCATTTTGACAAGAATGGTGAAAAAGGAAATTGCATTTTGGTAATTTCCACATTTTGAAATCGAAAATTGCATATCGATTTGAGAATGCATCGAAACCAGCATTACTGTGCAGATTTCAGAATATAGTGTTATCTTATGGACCACACCAGCACGTCGGGTAGCTATAAAGACAGCCTTACTTAGTCAACAAAGCAGTTAATGGCGACTTCATGGAAGAAGAAGAGACTGCTATGTTAATCTTCCCAACAAAAAAACAGTGGTGATTCATCCTCTCACATGCAGCACGGTCAGCACAATGTTTTTAAGACACAGTGATGTTTATTTGCCATCCAACCTATTTATAAAATCACATAGACTTGCCTGAAAGGAAAACATAAATTTCAGCTGGATCCAAAATTTCTGTGATTCCAAGAAGTTTTGGATGCTAAGCTTTCAATTCCCACTACTTTCTGTAATATGATATACATAAGCCTCTATCTGCTTTCTTTTTGAGCTCATGCACTAAAATGATATGTCAAAATGAATGGACATCATGAATAAAACATATAGATCACAATGAGCCCCACAAATCCCCCGACACGACCATCCATCTCTAGGTAGCCCTTGTGGGATAGTACCCAAACCGCATGGGGACAATTTAAAGGAGCGTGCTCATATGGTACTTGTCCCACCACAACTCGCGATGGTACTGGGCTGCAGTGGGGCCACATCAACGTTTCATCTATACACCACACCTATTGTCTAGGCCATCGAGACAAAAATCATCCCAATCCATAAAGCCGCACCGCAAGGAACACTTGAGAGAGTACACCCAAAACTTAAGACTGGCTGGCTTGCCTTGGCCAAGCAAGCGTTGAGATGCACAAAACTATTCGGCAAAGAATTATAATGATTATATTTTCTAATACCATTCACCAGTGAATCAATAATAATAAATAAATAAACACTTTCGAATACATATGAACTTATTAGGGTTACTTTTTCTAACACAGGGAAATGACTTAACATTACCCACTCCCTCCATTAGGGCATGTTTGGATGCCTGTAAGTTGGGTAAGTGGGAAGTGATTTACAGGAAAGTCACTTACCTGTGATGTTTGGGGAAGAAAATTCACCTATAAGTAACTTACAACCTATATATCACTTACAAGTAAATCTACTAAAAAACTGTTGGGAAATGGGGTTAAGAAGCCACTTCCCTTTAAGTGAATTTCACCAGTGACTTTCAACTTAAAATAAGTTACATATATCCAAACAGGCCCTCAGGTACAACATTCCTTATCCGGCTAGCTTTTACTTGCAAAATCATACAGACTCAGCACTCACATAAGCCACCTTAAAAAATTATTCCTAAAACCTTTAAATTTACATAGTATGGTTCACTCAACTATTGGAATACTATGATTTTTGGGATAACCTTTTATGTTGATGAGGTCTATGAGTTGAATGGGATGGATGGCTTACAAATAGCCGAGCAGGCTCCATACAAAAGTAATGGTCGGTTTTCCATCTCAACCTTTTTTAATGAAATGGGCATTAAAAGTTTTGGATGGCCATGTCTCTTATGCCTCTTGGTTTTTAGATTGAAAATGAGGTGGTTCACTTGATAGGTTGGCTCCCAAGGAAGTTTCACCCACATGGCTTTGGGTTCGTGACCTACAAGAGAGTCATTAGCCTGGCTCTAATTACCAACAACAGTACATTTAGATTAAAATGTTCATCTCAAATATATAATAAATATAAATCTTGATTATTAATAGGATATAGGGTTTTCTTTACAATTCAAATTAAATAACAGCAAACGTCAAATCAAATAATTTAAAGATTGTATTTTGTTAAGGTAATTGCATTTTGATAATTTCCACATTTTCAAAATCAATCATTACAATTCAACTCGAGAATGCATCCAAACATGCATAATCGAGCAGATTTCAGAAAATAGTGTTATCTAACTATAGACCACACCGCATATGTCGGGTTACTTAGTCAATAAAGCAGCCACTCGAGTGGTGATGACTTCATGGAAGAAGACCCGACTTCTGTTTTAGTCTATGGTGACTCATCCTCTCGCATACATCTCGGTAATGTAGAAGGTTTTTAAGACTCGAACTCAGTCATGGTGTGATTTTATATGTTTGCTGAGTCATGGCCCACCTAAGTTTTTTATTGGCCTGATTTTATTTTATTTTATTTATCTAATGTGAACTTGAGGGATAGAACACGATGGACGGTGTGGATCAGAGGCATAGATGATGAGGACCTCACAGTAGCCCAGTACCACCACAGGTGCTCCATGAACGCACCTAAGATGATTTACACCCGTTTTAATTTTTAAATATGAATAATTTTGTATGACCGCTGCCTTTTCATTTTTGGACCGCAAACCTCCTGATTTTAAATTATTCCCTAAAACCCGCTTAGAGTTTTCGCCGTTAGACATTAAAGCCGCTGCTGTTAGTTATATATAGGAATGGTCTTCTCTTTGTTTTTTCCTTTCTTTCGTATTGACAAAACTATCCTGGTTTACCACACTAGCTATCTCCACTGGATTCGTTGCAGTGCCAAACCTCACACCACCGTATGTGGGGCCCACATTAATATTTGTTAGAAATCCACCCCGTTCATTTGTTTTTTCATCTCATTTAATGTCATTAGAAAAAAAAATAGTAAGAACCAACTCAAAGTGGGCCCACGATCGCCCCAAGATATTTGAATGGTGAACGTTCTTTACTGTTTCCTGTCATGTGGCTCACTTGGGCTTTGGATCTACCTCATTTTCTTGCCAATGCCTTAAAATGAGCTGATTTAACAGATGTACGGATGGATTCGTCACAAAAAATCTTTGGCCCAATGAATGTTTCAACAGTGGACGTTGAATTCCATTTTTTTGTTCGGTGGCCCGCGTGATCTCTGTATCAACTTCAATTTTGGGCATCAGCCTTAAAATGATACGAAGAATCCGATGGACGGAGTGGATTTGTCACAAACAACATAGTGAGCCCCACCTACTGTCGGTAGCTCTTGCCCCACTTCCCTTCCTTGATAGTTAAAAGCACCGTTTGTCCTCGTGCATATAAAATCTATTTTAAAAACGAAAGTAGAGCTTGAAAAGAGAGCAAACCTATCAGAGAAATAAGTGCAAACTGTCGTGCGCCTGTAGTTGTCGCTTCAGCTGGCTGCTAGTAAACCATTTATTAGAGTTGATTGTGGTGCAACTCTCACCGGGACGATACGTGGGGCCCACCTTGATGTTCGTGAGATATTCACCTTGTTTATAGTTTTTTGGCAGCTCATTTTAGGGCATGGGCCAAAAAATGAGATAGATCCAAGGCTCAAAGTTATCCTGGTCGCGTACAGTTTCATGATTAAGATAGATCAAAAAAGGCCAGTCGATGACAGAAGTGATCCCGACCATCGGACCTTAGATCAGGCGTATCTCACCATCCGAAATGAGTTATCAGGCATAAAATATAAGATTTTGGGGTAAGACGAGCTACCTTAGCCAACCAACATGGTGCAAGCTGGGTTGCCCACACGTAGAATTTGCAAAATTCCATCATCTCGACGGTCAAATTCCATATTTAATTCCGTTTTTACTACAAATAGTAAGTTTTAGTTAGATTATAATTTTTCATCCATTGGGCTTTGGAGTTGTGCCCAACATGAGTAGTGTTTAGAATAATTAAGAGAACAGCTTGGTAAAGCTAAATAAGACACTATTTTTGGCTGAAAACCTTGCGCAATAGTAGACATCATAGTTGTCTATAAATAATAAGTTTACTATTTATAGTAAGTTGCGAATTCTAGGATTTTTAGTTGTAGTTTACTTCTGATTTCTCTCTTATTGCTTGGTATTTCGAATTTATTAGAATTTATTTCTATTTTCTTGCTTTTTTTCCCATGGATTAATCCGCGTCAGCTTAAAGATATTTCAATGGCCGCCGCTCTTTTACACTGTTTTTTGTAATGTGGTCAACTCTATGGATCTTTTTTTTTTTGCTCAGGATGATGCCCTAAAATGATATGGAAAATCAGATGAACAATGTGGATTTATCACAAACATCATGCTGGGCCCGACGTACGGTTTAGGTGAGAGTTGCATCAATCAGCTTGTTTAATTAATTGACATGCTCAGAGAGGTCATTGGACACTTAAATATAGGGGTGGTTGCACGTAATTAACACTAACTGAACTTGTTCAGATAGGTTGTCGGACATTAAAGTATGGTGACGGTTGCTTGACCGTATATGGGACCCACTGTGATGTTTGTGAAAATCCAAGGATGGCCCCAAGATGTCACGCCCCAAACTCGGAACTGGGCTCACAAAATTTTCGATCGTCGAATCCGACGCCGACAGCCTCCGTAAAATCCCATTCTCGGTTCTCACCGCTCATTCGTCAGGTTCCGATCCTAGGATGCTACGAGGAGGATTTTCAACATCAGTTTGATTCATGATAAGCATAACCAAAGGCATAACCCACAAACAACAACTAAAAACTTCATCACATTTTCACTATGATCAAAAACTTTATAAGTACAATAAACATAAAGGGAAATACAATGATAATGGACAAAAGCTCCAAGATGATCTGCTATGTGCTCCTGCCTCAGCGCTGCTGTGGTCCAACGTCACCTGTACGCAACGGTCGTGCATAAGCTTATAAAAAGTTTAGAGGGTGGTGAGAATGAGTGCGTAAGGTAATAATACAGTTATGCAGTATCAGAATAATACGGAACATACTGATAAATCCATGAATACCGTTAGCCGTACCAAGGTTATGCGATGCAAGGCATGAATGATGTCGGCCGTACTAAGGCCATGCGATGCGAGATACAACTCAAGCATACAAATCCTCATCTAAGTCCACATATCAAGACAATTCAACTCTGGAATATCACTGGGGTCTAGTACACTCCAACCAGATTTTCGCCCCATCACGCGCAATAAGGTGAGTGGAAGAGACCTCACTATCCGCCTATCAATATCGGACTCGGCTCGTCGATAGCGGACCCATTCCTCGAGCTAGTTAAACTCAGCCTAACTTTGCCCCCTCCTCTCGGGCGGGTAAGGCCACACCCCCTTTCAACCGACCACGACATAGTAAAAAGCGCGGCCCTCTGGTAATCAGCACTCGGCGCTCATGCACCCACTCGGTCTAAACGTTGGAGCAACCTCCTGGTACTATAAGGGTTTAGGGACTTTCACTCAAGGATATCTATAGCACCCCATATAGAATAAAATTTCTGGAATCCAATCCTGCCAACCACAATATGCCTATGGCGGCTATGGCCCTGATGTCGCTAGGCGTACAGTATACATGTCACACAATGCGAGATGCATGAATCACGCAATCCAATCATACAACAATCATGCGCGTACAGCGCACTCATGTGGGCATCTCCCTTTTCCAGGGAGTCTCATAACAATATGCCCAATGGCATGTGCTATGATCAATCACTCATCTCATTACAAGCATGCAGATGATGCGTATGAACATGTATTATGATGTTATGTTGTCACATACTCATAATCGGTATCGATAATCAACATCGATAATCAACACCGATAATCAGGGCCGATAATCGACGTCGGCCTCGACAATCGGCACCGATAATCAACATTGGTAATCGGCACCGATAATCAGCAGATAAACAAATTGGGGTCCATAGATGATCAGCCGATCAACCCTAATATAAGGATCGACACCTGACCGTGATTATATCAAATCGGATAGCACGGAGTCATCCATTTACGGCGAATGGAGCCCACTTATTTGGGTTACCCCATAAAGAGAATAAGGCTAACAAGGCCTAAGAGAAGGTCACAATGAGGACATCTAACCATCATTGCCCATCAATGTGGACGTCAAACCAACATTGTTCCCAAGGGGTGGCCTACATACGGCTAAACATATAGTGGGCCCATGGCCTCACGTACAATCATGATGGGCCTAATTTATGTCACATAGGTCTCGTCATACGGGCCAACATACATCACATCGAGCCTCGAATACACACAACAGGTGGGCCTCGCACCAGGGCCTCGAATACATCTCAATGGGCCTCTTATGTCAAGTGGGTCACATCACATGGGCCACACTATATGGGCCACACCAACGGGCTTCATATAAATTAAATAGGTCACACCGATGGGCCTCATGTATATCAAATCGGGCCCACCCTTATGTATATTTGAGATCCGACCTATTCACAAGTTAGCATAAAGATAAATGAAGTGGAAACAATATTGGGAACTACCCACCATAAGTGGGCACTTACTTCACAAAGAAAATAAAGGAGTGGAGATCCAAGATCACCCACCGTTCCTTCTTGCTCCCTAGGCTTCCTTTGCTCTTTAGCTTCGATCCTAACGGAGGAGATAGAGTTTGGATGGTTGAGATGGGAGTGAGGGGGTAGGAAGTGGGCCACACACAAAGTTCTCATGGAGAAGAGAAAAAGCTTGGACGTGGGATTTTCTTGCTTGCTTGGGAAAGTGAGTTAAGAAATGAGAGAGAGGGAGAAAGAGAGAGAGAGAGAGAGAGAGAGAGAGAGAGAGAGAGAGAGAGAGAGAGATGGGTGATGGAGTGATGGATGTGGTGAGTAATGGTTGTGTAAGAAACTTTTGACTTTAGGGTTACTTGGTGTAAGAAAAGTATGGGCTTGTGTAAGAACTTTTTGAC
This sequence comes from Magnolia changhungtana, assembly GCA_030180095.1. Classification (NCBI taxonomy): domain Eukaryota; kingdom Viridiplantae; phylum Streptophyta; class Magnoliopsida; order Magnoliales; family Magnoliaceae; genus Magnolia; species Magnolia changhungtana. Next base: position 287,950 of record JASAUF010000110.1, read on the forward strand.
TTTGGGGTTGCTTGAGAATGTGTGAAAGGTAATGTGTACTTGACATGTACTTAACATGATGGGATTGATTGATTGATGTGACAAGTCATAGAAATTCTCTTAGAATTCACACGCGCGGTTTTTTCCTCACACTGAACGCGGACCCACATCTCCTGACCAGGGTATCGGATCGGCGTGCGAGTCGCGACATCAGAACCGCAGCGACGGCGCGGTTGCTAGAGTACAAGTCTCGGGTTGACGACGTATGAATCAGGGTCGGGCACAAATGCCGGTTAAGAGTCGAAGGTTGCCGAAATTCGACCGGGAAGATCGCGGGAACCTACAGAAAGGTACGGTCTAGGGTACAGGTCTTACACAAGAGCTTTCTTGCATTTGCAAAGACACCCAAAAGAAACTCAAAGGGCTCGAGGCGCAATCCAGAGAGAGAGGGAGAGAGGAGATGACAATCCGACTGCGAATCCGGGAGGAGATATGGAGAATCCCATCCACCTTACTCCTTGTCGGGCCAAACACCTCAGCAGCCGTATATTAATGTATTAGACGGGCGAATCCCATCTACTACAAAGTAATACCCCGCAATCCACCTGTCCAAACGGGCCCTAAGTAACAGCTAAACTGCTTCCAATGTGTACAACCAACCAAAGGTAAAATCGACTTTTCTGCTGTTAATGGCCCAACCAGCTAAGCAAGCGCGGGTGTAGGCAATTGCAAGATGTATGTGAAATGGGTAGATGGGTTTTTGAAAAATAGGTTAAAAGCAAGAGATTTATGGTCCATAGATAAAAAGGTAAGCAGTAGTAGAAAAACCCATTTGGGGGAGCAGTTGTCCTTAGAAGCTTGAGAGAAGATACAATTGTCACTAGCTAAGGGAGAGTTATGGACCATGTATTTTGGTACCATGTTATACCATGACCATGTATCAAGTTACAAGATAAACATATGTGGTTATCTTATGTAAGGGGATTAATGACAAGTACACCACATTTGCATTAATGGATCGACGTTAAATTTCTAAACCAAGAGACTCATTATGCCTAGACTATGATTGACTTAAAAATACATCATTCTGTTTAACCCTCAGATAAGAAGATGGATACAAATAAAAAATCAAGGTCTTAATTACATGTGCTTTTATGCAGTTTATGACGACATCATGTGACTAATAAAAGTAGGTGTAGATTCGTTGGCCCTTAGATCCAATTCTCCAGATCTTCTAACCATACGCAAATTACTTGGCTCATTTTCATCTTTTGAATTCAGTCTTGTTCATGTAAGGAGAACAGAGAAACTTGGACGCAGGAGGCCTGGTTGAGGTTCAACATGGACCCAACCCACAGCTAAAGCCGGCCTGAGATCTTGGGTGGGGATCAACCATGTTGTGTGTATGGCATCCAACCCATGCATAATAAAATCCCCTTCATGGTCATGTGATACCCCACAAAGGCCCATATATACTATCATTAGGCGAGCACTATCATAGAAAACAATGTACAACTATTCAAAAACCTCTAAATTCAGGCAGTGGCCATATGATGGTTGGATCAACTTAATTTTTTAGGCGTCCGACGTTCATGATGTCTCACCTAATGTATGAGTTGGAGGGTACTTGCATCTTTTACGATGGGGTTCAGAAGTATTGAGCATGTACATGACATCTTCCATGATGGAGTATTTAATTCATGATGCCAACACACGCTGCATATGTGGGACTGAAAATGGGCCGCGTGTCATTGGAGCATCTAATTCATGATGGAGCATCTAATTCATGATGTCACACGATTGTATGGTTATCCGATGCCGATTCAAGAAATTTGTTTTTCCTCTTCATTCAGGACTTTTTGGCCTTACGAACAGATTGGATAGAAAATAAACGTTATGTGGGCACTACGAATTGTTTAACGGTGAAAATCATTATCTCTGCTGCTATTTGCGGTGTGTTCCATATGATCTTGGGATATGATTCATTTTTTGTATAATGCTCTAAAATAATCTCTAAAATTAGATGAACGGTATAGATATAATAAATACATCACTGTGGGCCATGTAACTTTGATCTCCTTTGAACCGTCCGTACAACTCGGAGCTCGAGGAGCGTCAGTGCTCGTCTTCGGACGACACGTACCTACAGGCTACAGCAGCTATATAGCTGATGTATGGTACACCAGCCAATCCGCTTCCCGCTGATTCTATGTACGATCACGCGCATGTGGACCATCAAGATCAAGACATAGGCAAGGATCAACGATCGGTGAAGATCCGTCTATTGGGTGGTCTGGATCATCCGATCAAGAGCCTGGGACCGGATGGGGATGAAATAATAAGAGGGTCTACATGCATCAGCTAACGTCGATCCGTTGATCCAGACGGTTGAGAACAACCAAACAAAGTAAACTTAAGGTGTGGGCAAATTAGGGCCCACCATCACATGGACCGAATCTATGATTGGATCATCCGTACATACACCGAAGAAATTTTAGTCAAGCCAACCTGAGTCAAACAACTGCAAATGATGGCATGAAAAGTCCTCCAAGATGGCCCACCACAGTCGTCGTATTCGGAAGCGGATTTTTTTGACGTTTGACGCCAGGCAGCTTGGTGATATTCCTGTGCCAGGGCTGTGTGGGGCCCAGAAAGATGTATGTGACAAATCCACTCCGTCCATCTGTTTTGTAAGAACACAATAGAAGAGATATTTAAAAATCAGGCAGATCCAAAATTCATGTGGACCATACCAAAAGAAACCGTGGGGATTGAACTTCTGGAGTGAAAGAAGTTTTGTATCAGGACAGTATTTTCGCCTACAGTTTATCTTGGTTCTAACAACCAATCCGTTTCCTACGTTTCAGAGAAAGCTTGCGATCCTCTGGCAGCGTAGTGTATGATGCTTAATAGGCAAGCGAGTACACGGAAATTGTACACGTGGCATAGATAAATCAAATGAAACTGCTTAAATTGTGTAAACAACTGTAGCCAGATTACGATCCGAAAGTCAGATTAGTTGATACTAACCTCTGATTGGTGGACCCTTTTTTCTTAAATTGGAACGAGGAATTAGTTTCATATCAACCGTTCAATTAAAATGTTCACCAACCTCGTCATTTAATGATCAAGATAAATGCGATTTTCGTTTATGATACATCTGAGATAGGACACATAAATTGGACAGTTGAGTTTGAGGTTCTTATATGTCACGTTTTCAATTTCTCAGTGACTGAGTTGTTTGGGAAGCAATATCCCAATGGTATGGGACGCTCGATTGCCGATATCTTCTCATCAGGCAGCGGATTGTCTATGACTTCGGTCACACGAAGCCCCTGTAGTCGTTAGATGTGTGGGCCCACGTGACATGACCACTCCTATCAGTTTTTCAAGACCATAGGTAAAAAAACAGGCAGATCCAAAGCCCATGTGTGCAGATCCACACATTGGGTGGTGAGCCAAACCAATACTCGAGGCCCCAGTTGTAAGAACGATTCAAAGGAGATCAAAGTTACATGGGTCCCACAATGATGTATTTATTATATCCAGGCTGTTCATACATTTTTTGAGATCATTTTAAAGCATTATACAAAAAAATATTAATAATGAATCATATCAAAAGATCGAATGGACTACACTACAGATGGCATCAAAGATAATGATTTTTGCCGTTAAAAAACCTTAACGTATGTTTTCCATCCAAATCCGTTCATGAAGTCATATTGATCCAAAACTTCTGGACCCCAGTAGGGTTTCGGTGGTAGACTTTCAATCCCCCGTTGCTTTTTGCAGTTTGGTCCACTTAAGCATTGGATATGTCTTATTTTTCGTCTCAAGCCTTACTACCATATCAAAAACTGTACGTATGATTTGAATATAACACATACCCTATGATGGGACCCGCAACCAGTTGACGTCGATACACCAGCTATATAGCTGGTGTGTGGTACATCAACCAATTCGCTTCCAACTAGAGTTGGGCATCCAGTCGAGTTGGACCGAGTTAGGGCTAACTCAACTCAATTCAATTTTGAAATGGGTTTGACCTAAACTCGATTTGACTTGATACCGAGTCTAGCATGCCCAACTTGATCCAAGTCCAGCCTGACCTGATCCCGATCGAGTCTGATTTGGTTAGAAGTACCGAGCCAGGTCGAGTTGGATCCTAGTTAGATTGAGAGATGAGGGGGAGAGAGAGAGACCGAGAGAGTGGAGAGGAGAGAGGAGGAAGGGAGAGACAAAGAGAGTGGAGAGAAGAGAGAGGAGGAGGGTGAAGGTTGTGGGTGGTTGTCAAGCTTGGAAGATGAGGAGGATGAGGGAGGGAGAGAGAGAGAGATTTTGGGATCGGGGTGGGGTGAGGCGGGTAAGGTTAGAGAGTTGGGTTTCGGATCGAGTTGGGTCTAATCGGATTGAGTTTTGGGTTGAGTCGGGTCAAGTTACTAGGGAACATGAACTCGACTCAGTTTGAGTTCGGATTGAGCAAAGCCTACTCAGTTCAAATCGACTCACTCATTCGGTTTGGATCGAGTCGGATTGAAACGAGTCGAACGAGTCAAGTTAGCCAGATCGAGTTGTCCGATACCCACATCTACTTCCAATAGGTTGAATAAAGTCAGTTGCTTACTTAAGAGACATCACCAAGTTCTATGACCCCATTGTAATATATGGGTTATATCCACACTACTCTTCCATTTGGAGAGACCAATTTAAATCATGATCTAAAGAATGAGTTAGATCCAAATCAATTTAAGACATGATCTAAGAGTCAGGTCTAAAGCTCAAGTGGACCCTGCCATAAAAAGCAGGAGTTTGAATGGCTACCGTTAAAAACTTTTAAAAGTCATGGTCATATAAATTTTGATCAAGTTGATGTATCTGTTTCTTTCTTTCGTGCATGTGTTAACTTATGTACAGGTTAAATCTTAAATAAGCATTACAGTTAACCTTTAAAAAATTCAATAAAATTTACTCTAGCTTTAAATTTATCTCAATTTTCATCTCATGCCTTAAAATAATCTTCCAAAATAAATGTACAGCATGGCATGTTAAATGGTTGGTGCTCACATAGCAGTGAGTCTTGCCCCTCAACCTGTCATGCCCATACCTATTTAATGCAGCTCTATAATGGAAAGTAGTTTGGCGGTCGAGGTCACCAAGTTCTACTACTCTATCAACTCTATCACGAGATATGTGTTATATACTTGTATCTAAACATGATTGCCTGCTCGATCAATTTGATATTGTTTATTATTATTTTTTCTTTTTTCCTGTCATTTTGTTTTTATTTTTTAACTTTATCTATAAATTGGATGGTAAATAAATATTGTAATAGGTCGGACAAAGGTTTCAACAACGGGAATCATTATGCCCACGGACGCCGATTGCGTCTGACCTTTGCTAGTACAATAAGCCGTCCAACTCCATTCTTGTGAGGCCCACCATGATGTGTTTATTTATCCATGCCGTTCATTCATTTTCTTAGATCAATTTAAAGAATGAGCTCAAATTTGAGTCGTATCCAAAACTCAAGTGGAGACCACCAAATACAATTTTTGCATTTAATGTAACCTAAGCTCCTTATTTGGTGTGGTCTACTTAAGAGTTGCATCTGCCTTATTTTTGGTCTCATACCTTAAAATTATATGAGAAAATAAATGGATGGCGTGGATGAAAAGATAAATCATGGTGAGCCTCATAGGAGTGCTGGTCGGACGTCTTATGGAGGTCGGACGCAATCAGCTTCCTATTCCCACGACTACCCGGGTTGCGGTCCACTTGAGCTCCTTATAGTCAAATGGACAGACTGAAGGGATAAAAAATATATACATCACGGTGGGCCAACCCAACTCGGTGACATCAACACAGTACCAAGGTTAATGGTGTCGCTACTGGACAGTACGCCGTGGGCTCCGTAATGATTATGTATTTTATCTATGCCGTCCATTCATTTTAGATCATTATTTTAGGGCATAAACCTAAAAATGGGATTGATCCGTAGACTACATCACAGGAAAACAGTGGTAATTGAACGTCCACCATTAAAAAATTCCTAAGTTAGGTTCTTTGTAATGTTTATTTGTCATCTAAACCTGTTGATTGTGTGACAGAGACATGGATGAAGGAAAGTACAAGTATCATCTTGATCCAAAACTTTTGTAGTCCTGAGATGTTTTTAACGGTGTGTGTTTAATCATCATGTTGTATGGCTCACCTTAGACTTTGATCTTCCTCATTTTTGGCCTCATGGCTCACCGTGAGCTAAAAAAAAATAAATGTACAGTAGATATAACAAAAATATTATTGCGGCCCAAAGAGCACTGTCCAGTAGGCAATCTGCATCTTATCCGGTAACTCCGATAGGACACGCTAACGTGAGCAATGATGGGCATGTTTGATTTTCTAAAGTAAATATAAATGTACATTAAATAAGTGATAATTATTTACTGTTTGGGGCTACATAAGTTACGGATCTACCTCATTTTTAGGCCCGTGTCATAAAATGAGGTTACAAAACAAATGAACGATTTAGATATAATACATGTGTGTTATTTTCAGTAATTTCAAATGATGGTGGGTATATCCATTCAATGTACTACCATATTACCAACCAAGCATGACATTAATCTTATCGTATGGCAACAGGGACAATTCCAACATAGGTAATAATTATGTTTTTTGAAATCCCATGTCACCTAATCCCACCGCCCAAACACGCCCTTGTGGTTGATATAACTTTTACTTTTTTCAATGCTAAAATGAAGGATGTTGTCTAGTATATGTGGGGCCCTCTGTCATAAATATATATATGGATTACCTACACCATCCATCCATTATGCCAACTAAATTTAAGGAATGATCTTAAACAATGATGCAAGATTCAAAGCTCAAGTGGACCACGCTCCAAGAAAAAGTGAAACGAGCACCCACCGTTGAAAGCTTCTTGGGGTATTGTTTACTTTAGCGTGGGCCACTTGAATGTTGAATCTACCTAATTTTTTGGCTCATGCCTCACAATGTTCTGGTAAAATGGATGGACGACAAGGATATGTAATATACACCACGGTGGGGCCCACAATTTTAAGCACATCATTTTGGACCCTTTTTTAAAGCATAAATACTCACCTACTTTCAAACAGGTTGAAATTGTAATAATTGGTTATTTAGAGTGAGTTTGGAAAATCAAACCGGCCGTAAGACTTCCAGGTTTAGGGTTGCCGATTCGGTGCAGCCGTCGCCTTGCTAAAGACGGTACAACTCTTACCGTGTAGCCCCACTTTGATGCATGTATTTATATCTATAATGTCTATCTATTTTTTAAAACCATTAAAAGTCATGAGCCAAAATGAAGTAGATCCAATTCTTAGGTGGATGCGGATGATACCGTAGAAAACAGTGGGCCGTAAGAAGTTTTTAATAATAGGTTGTTCAATCACCACCGTTTCTTATAATATGGCCTACTTGAGATTTGGATCTCCTTCACTTTTGGGCTGGTTCCTAAAGTGATCTGGAAAAACGTATGGACGTAGTGGATATAGAATAACTACATCAAGGTGGGCCATTGGTAATGGTCCCACAATCTAGGGTGAGGCTGAGGCGTACCTAATCCGCTCCCAAGTTCGCATGGTGTTGCCCTCCTATTTTTCTATCAGCCTGGCTTGTATTTTGACTTCAACCTGGTGAGTTACACCTTGATTAACGGGGTTTGATTAAAGATAAACTCCATGGTGGACCCCACACATCCTATTCCCATTGTTCCCTGTGGTGTGACCCTTATGAGTTATGTATGGAGCTGATTTTTTATTTTTTATTATATGTCCAAGAATTGAGAATAAAATCTGATGGCCGGAGTGGATTTTACATACATGGTGGGCCTCACAAACTTGGGTGTTGCAATCGCTGTCTAAAATATGTGCTGTGGAGGATTTCGTGTGGTATGTCCCACTTGAATTTTGTATCTTACTTATTTTTGGGCTTATATACTAACTTGATCAGTAGTAACTTATGAACGGAGTAGATGTTAACATGGACACCTAGGTGGGCCCCACACAGCTTTGGGACATAGACAAGGGGTTACACGAAACTCGAGTCCGAAGAAACGGGCTGATGTGAAAATTCGGAAGAGAACGTGACTTGGCTGCGACCCAAAACCAGGGATGTGAATGGGAACCTAACCATGGCCCCCACCACGATGTATGCATGGTATATGTTGCAACAATATTAATTTTAAAATATATTTTAATAAAATATTATATATATATATATATTATAAAAAGTTTGGAAAAATATCTTTTTTTATGGGTTTTGGGAATAGTCCCACATTGGAAAAAGAGGAGAAGAAAAAGTAGTTTATATGAGAGTGGTAGAGTATTATAATAATTACCCACATGGTCCAAAGGAGAATGGAACTTGTCGTGTTCCAGTGCGTACGCGCTCGGGCTTGGTGCGAGGGCGTGGGCATATGAGGCAGTGCGGCTGTAAAGGCACTAATAGCGCACTTCGCACGTCCGCATCGTGTCACAGAGGGTCGTTCCTTCGCGACCTTGAGTGAGACGTGTTGAAGATAAGTCTTAAATCTGTTTTGCTTTTACTGTGCTCGACCGGTCATGGGTCAGCTACGACCGGTTGAAGGAGATACATGACTAGTCGTGCACTGTATGACTCAAAGTCTAGCGACCTCAAGTTTTGGGGTCCGTGGAGCTCGACCAGTCGAAGGGATGGCTCGACCGATCGTAGGGGTCCTTCGACTGGTCGTAGCCTCGACTCGAATAGTCGTAAGTTACACAGATTAGTTTCCTAATCCGATGCGGACTGCGGATTTTGGTGTCGCCTTTCGCAAGGGTGCGAAAGGGAAGTTTCCTAAACTATAAATAGGGGTCTCTAGGGTTATTCTAAGGTATGCTAAGGCTTTCTAAAAGTATTCTAAAGGGTTCTAGGGTTATCAAAGGGTGTAGCAAGGGTGAGATTCGAGGTTGTTCGAATCGGGTAAGTCCTCTCTCTTTGTAATTGATGCTTTCATAGTGGAATTCTGTTTCTTTGTGTCGTAGCTTTTTTTCGAAAGGGTTTTTCACGTTAAATCTGTGTGTTCTCTTGTATGCTTAGTGTCATTGGATTGCTATCCTAGATCTAGATCTATGTGATTCCGCAGGCCAAAATCCCAACAAGTGGTATCAGAGCAATCGGTTGGGGCACAGATCTGAATCTGAGGGATTAGTAATAATGGCGAGCACCGAGTATGATATTGAGAAGTACTCAGGGAAAAATAATTTTGAGTTATAGAAGATCAAGATGATGAGTTCCTTAATCAAGCAAGGTGAAGATGGTGCTCTTGAGGAGCGAAAGTCTACTATGAAAGATGATGAATGAAATACTCTTGATAAGAAGGCATTATCATCGATCCGTTTATGTCTTACGGATGAGGTTTTCTACAACGTTATGAGGGAGAAAATTGCGGCTAAGTTATGGGCGAAGTTAGAGGATATTTATGTGAAGAAATCCTCTGAAAATCGCTTATACTTGAAGCGTCAGTGGTATAACTTCAAGATGGCAGAGGGTGGAGATCTAGAGGCTCACATCAATAACTTTAATAAATTGGTTTGCAAATTGCTGGATATGGAGGAAGTGATGAAAGATGAAAAACAGACATGTATGTTGCTGAATTCTCTCCCGGCATCAAGGACACTATGTGCAGCACGAACAAAACCCTGAGTGTCGATACCGTTATCTCGGCTCTTCAAGGGAAGGCTATGAGACAACTAAATAACGACATGAGAACGTCTTATGATGCACTGTTTACAGTGGGTAGTAATTCTCAACAATGTACAGGTTCTTCAGATTCTAGATCCAAATCCAAGGGCAAGGGCGAAGGGAAGGTAAAGTGCTGGAACTGTAGGAAGGAAGGACATGTGAAGAGGGATTGTGAAAATCCTAAATCGAAGAGGAAAGATTTTGAGACTTTATGCAAGAAGGTCAATATTGTCACGTCAGATGGATCGAGTGGATGTGATGGTGATGTTTTGTCTGTGTCTACGATTAAGCGGTCATACGATGATCGTAAGGACGAGTGGATGCTAGACACAGGGGCATCTTTTCACATGACTCCTCATCGGAGTTGGTTCGCTAGCTACAGGGAGTGCGATGGTGGACAGATATTTATGGGCAATGACATTGCCTGTAATGTTGTGGCTGTTGGTACGATGCGCATCAGGATGTTTGATGGGGTGGAGCATACCTCGACTGATGTCAGGCACGTTCCTGATTTGAGGCAGAATCTGATTTCTCTTAGTGTGCTTGAGGCAAAAGGATGCAAGTACACAGGTATTGATGGTGCTCTTAAAGTATCTAAGGGGGCACGGGTAATCATGAAAGCATAACGACTCGGTAACTTGTACAGGTTGATCGGGAGCACTTCAAACGGTGGAGCTACAGTAGATGTAGCGGATTCCACCTTTGCATGTGTGTGACATGTTGAGCATGGCCACATGAGCGGGCAGGGCAGGAAGGCTGAGACGTGCGGACAGGGATACAGAGTAGGTGGAGCAGCCACCTGTGAGAAGAATCGCACGGCATGATCGCAGGATAACGGCGAGGTACGTGGACGACTCCAATATCGTAGGAGGATTCGCCTTCTATTCAGATGGCTCTAGGTGAGCCTGGTGCTGAGAAGTGGAAGGTGACTATGGGCGATGTGATGGATTTGTTGTACTAGACCGACATATGGGAGCGGGTGGAGCTTCCAGTGGGCCAGAGAGTGGTTGGATGCGGGTGGATCTTCAAGAAGATATAGTATAGATACAGGGCGAGGTTGGTAGCGAAGGGTTATGCTCAGAGAGAAGGGATCAACTTCTCAGAGATATTCACACCGATGGTATAACAGGTTTCTATTAGATCCGTGTTTGGCGCTGGTTGGCCAACGTGATCTTGAGCTCGAAGGATGGATGTGGAGTCTGCACTTCTGTAAGGGAAAGTGAAGAGCAGATCTACATGAAGCAACCAGAGCGGTTCGAAGTTAAAGGGGTTGAGAAAAAACTTTGCAGGAAGTCGTGGTTCGACCTGTCGCCTAGGCAGTAGTTTGATTCCTTCATGGTGAGTCAGGATTTGATGACATGTAGATCGCCAATTATAACATATCTGAAATCAATGTACTGAAGACTCGGTTAAGTGGGACATTCAGGATGAAGGATTGGGAAGCTGCAAAGATAGTTCTCGGCATTGAGACTGAAAGAGGAGTAGGCTTTGGTAATCATAGGAGGAATACCTTGTGTGCAGGTATTGATCAAGTATCTGATGGGCCAAGTAAAGCTGGAGAGCGTTCCCTACGCATCTCTCCTCAAGTTTTCCTCAGGACATGTCTCAAAACAGATGAGGAAAAGCAAGATATCTCATGAGCCTTATTCGAATGTGGTTGACAGTGTATGCCATGGTCTGGATTAGACCAGTTATTTCATGGGCTATCAATGTTGTGAGCAAGTACCTCGGCAAACAATATTGGGTAGCGGTGAGATGGTAAGAAGACTACGTTTTTTCTTTTGAGAAGACATGAGCAAAGATGGTTGAGCACGTGGATTCTGATCCGACGGACATGCTCTTCTAGATCGTTCCTATGGAGAAGTTCAAGGTCTATGAAACTTCTCTGGGCTTGGCAATGGCAGAAAAGAAGGATGGAGTGTGCACGAGAAGCTATGATGTGATGCAAAGATAAAAGAAGAGGTCAAGGAGCTACACGGTTGAAGATTGAAGACTTGGTGAAAATTGTTGAAGATAATTCTAAATCTGTTTTGCTTTTACCGTGCTCGACCGGTCGTGGGTCAGCTACGACCGGTCGAGGGATATGCACGACTAGTCGTGCACTGTTCGACTCAAAGTCCAGCGAGCTCAAGTTTTTGGGTCCGTGGAGCTTGACCGGTCGAAGGGATGGCTCGACCGATCATAGGGGTCCTTCGACTAGTCGTAGCCTCGACTCGACTAGTCGTATGTTACGCAGATTAGTTTCCTAATTCAATGCGGACTGCGGATTTTGGTATCGCCTTTCACAAGGGTGCGAAAGGGAAGCTTCATAAACTATAAATAGGGGTCTCCTAGGGTTATTCTAGGGTATGCTAAGGCTTCCTAAAGGTATTCTAAAGGGTTCTAGGGTTATCAAAGGGTGTAACAAGGGTGAGATTCGAGGTTGTTAGAATCAGGTAAGTCCTCTCTCTTTGTAATTAATGCTTTCATAGTGGAATTATGTCGCTTTATGCCGTAGTTTTTTCCCGAAAGGGTTTTTCACGTTAAATCTGTGTGTTCTCTTGTATGCTTGGTGTCATTGGATTGTTACCCTAGATCTAGATCTGTGTGATTTTGCAAGCCAAAAATCCTAATAAGACGTGTGTGACTAAATGGCTAATGCGGATGGTTGGCTAGACGAAATCTAGAGGACTGAATGAGAGTCCATAATTGGCCATGCACAACAGTCAGAAACGGCCATAAAACGGCTAGTTTCCCAACAGCTAGAAATTCCATTAATGAGATTTATGTCCCTGGACCATAACCCCCAGCCACCATAGCCTATAAAAGGAGGGCCTGGATGGGTTTCCAAATCATCTCTCAACCCACTCCAGCAGACCCATACGATCTAAGCCTAAGCCACTCTTCTCATATACACCAATAATTCCAGCAATATAGCAAAGTTCATCTGAACCATTGCTTGAAAATTAGACCAGCGGTGTGGTCTAGAATGTTCAACTGAACCAGTAGCTGAAGATCAGTAAAAACAGACCAGTGCAGTGGTTTAAGTTCCAAATATTCTTCTTCTCTCTTTTCTTATGGGATTTTTCCTTCTTTTTTTTTTTGTATTTCTGTCAGACAGTGTAACAGAGTTCCATTAGTGGGCCTTCAGCATACTCAATTCACTTGAGTAGGGGTAAATAACGCTTTAAGGATAGCGCCCCAGACGTGCTTCAGCATGTCCTTTTTTCAAACTAATTTTATTTTACGGTTTCCACATTATACAGAAAATATTAATTTGTATAATTTCAACAATCTTAAAGCGTTATTTGTGATGGAAGCCGACAGTGTTTCATCCATCAAGTTGATGAATCAGGACTTGATATGTCTCGATCGGTTCGATGGAACCAATTTTACGAGATGGCAAGACAAGCTGAAATTTCTTCTGACGGCGCTAAAAATCTACTACATATCATATCCAAATCTGCAAGCACTACCTGAAGCATCCGACAAGGATACATACTGAATGCACACTCCGACCACCTGTACGGTCTGTACTAACAGACATCATCAGCAAAGGAGATCTGAGCCGCTCTGGAGTTCAAATACAGGGCTGAAGAAGAAGGTACCAACAAATTTCTCATCGCCAGGTATTTTGACTTCAACATGGTAGATAACAAACCGCTGCTGCCCCAAATCCAAGAACTGCAACTAATAGCAAACAAAATCAAAGCCATCAAAATTAATCTTCCTGAATCATTCCAAGTCGGGGCTATAATCGCTAAATTGTCACTGATGTGGAAAGACTATAGAAAGAAGTTACTGCATAAAACTGAGGACCACACATTGGAACAAATATAGAAACACCTCAGAATTGAGGAAGAATTCTGTTACCACGACAGAAAGAATGATAACGGGAATACCTCGTCTAAGGTACATGCAGTAGAAAACACTAATAACAAGAATCTCGAGAAGGATGATTCCTTGAAACCTAATAAAGGAAAATTCAAGAAAAACGCCCAAAAGAAGAACGGAAAGTTCAAAGGCTCATGCCATGTCTGTGGAAAAATCGGGCACTATGCTCGAATATTGTCGATATCGCAAGTCTAAAAAAGAAGCAAGTGCAGTAGAAGAAGGCGATATTGTGGCTATGATCACTAAGGTGAATACCATCCAAGGCAAAGTTCCAGGTTGGTGGTATGATACTGCCACTACAGTACATGTGTGCTACTACAAATCAGCCTTCAAAACATACGAGGAATTGACCGATGGTCAAGAAGTTCAAATGGGTAATGAAGTCCGATCAAAGGTCGTCGCCAAAGGAACTGTCGAACTGATATTCACATCTAGGAAGAAAGTGATTCTGACTAATGTACTGCACGTCCCAGACATGAGGCGAAACATAGTTTCTGAGGATCTTCTGGGTAAACCAGGCATAAGGATGGTGTACGAGTTAGGAAAACTGATTATGTCCAAGAATGAGAATTTTGTCGAAAAAGGATATGCTTGTAAATGGATGGTTAAGTTTTCTCTGAATGAAAGTAGCCCTTTTGCGTACCGTTGGACTGTGGCATGAAGGACTAGCCCATATAGGGTATAGTACCTTGAAGTTCATGGTAAGAATGGTTTAATCTCATACACAGATAATGAAATTGATAAATTTGAAGTGTGCATACGATCCAAAATGATGAATAAACATTTTCCAAGTGTTAAAAGATTGTCTCAAGTATTGGATCTTGTGCACAGTGATATCTGTGAGTTAAACGGCATTCTTACTCGTGGAGGTAAACGATACTTCATAACTTTTATAAATGATTGCTCTAGATATGTGTATGTTTATCTGTTAAATAGCAAAGATGAAGCATTGAACATGTTTAAAATATATAAAACAGAAGTAAAAAATCAACTAAATAAGAAGATAAAAATTCTCCGTAGCGATAGAGGAGGAGAATACTTCTCCAATGAATTCGATAACTTCTGTAAAGAACACGGACTAATACATCAATGTACTGCGCCATACACATCTCAACAAAACGGAATAACTGAAAGGAAGAATAGAACATTAGTAGAGATGATCAACACAATGTTGATAAGAGCAAAGTAGCCACTATGTCTATGGGATGAGGCACTGCTTGCAGCATGCCATATACTAAACAGAATTCCATTTTAAAAATATAAAATATCTCCATATGAAACATGAAGAGGTAGAAAACCTAATCTAAGATATCTAAAAGTGTGAGGGTGTCTTGCATATTGCAGAACCCCTGATCCAAAAAAAAAAAAAAAACTAAGTTAGGACCAAGAGCTATTAAGTGCGCCTTCATAGGGTATGTATAAAATAGTAAAGCTTATAGACTTCTAGATATAGAGTCTAATACAATAATAGAATCAATAGACGTTGAGTTCTTTGATAACTCACTATCCTTGGAGTCAAAAGATAATGAAATTTAAACTCCTAATAAATAACCAGATAGCACAACTCCACAGATAGTGGAAACTCTTGTTGAACCTCGTAGGAGTCAAAGGACAAGAATAGAGAAGAGTCTAGGAGATGACTACATAAACTCACGATGCATCATTTTTCATCTTGTAGAAGGAGATAAAGAAAATATTATAAGAAAAATACATATAATGATGAATATAGAAGATGATCCTAAAACATATAAAGAGGCTGTATCCTCTAGAAACTCAGCTTTCTGGAAAGAAGTTATAAACGATGAAATGGAATCCATAATGTCAAATCAAACATGTGAACTAGTTAACTTACCTCTAGGTTCTGGACCCAAAGGTTGTAAGTGGGTATTTAGAAAGAAATATCACACTGATGGGACTATCCAAACCTTTAAAACTCGACTAGTAGGTAAGAGTTTTGGACAAAAAAAAAAGGATAGATTACTTTGACACATACTCTCCCGTAGCTAGGATAACATCCATTAGGATATTATTTGTACTAGCTTCCATACATTATGTTCACATCCACCAAATGGATGTAAAGATCACATTTCTGAATGGTGAACTCAATGAGGAGGTATACATGGAACAACCTGAAAGATTCGTTCTACCGGAAAATGAAAACAAAGTATGTAGATTAGTCAAATCTTTGTATAGATTAAAATAAGCACCAAAACAATGGCATGAGAATTTTGATTCCAAAATACTATCTTATGGTTTCATGCATAATGTAGCTAATAAATGCATATATTTCAAAGTAGATAGTAATTGCATGATTATTATTTGTCTGTATGTTGATGACATGTTAATAATAAGTAATAAAATGGAAGGTGTAACTGAAACAAAGAGATTTTTATCTTCCTTATTCAAAATGAAGGATCTTGGACAAGTTGATACAATCCTAGGTATCAAAGTTAAAAAATATTGTGGGGGGTTATGCTTTGTGTCAATCTCATTATATTGAGAAGATACTAAACAAGTTTAACCATCTAAATATAAAAGAAGTAAAAACCCCATTTGATCCAAGTATCAAGTTAAAAGAAAATATCGAAAGATCAGTTGCAATTAGAATATGCGAGTGCTATAGGGAGTCTTATGTATGCTATGTAATGCACTAGACCTGATATCGCATATGCTGTGAGTAAACTTAGTAGGTTTACTGGTAACCCCAGTACTGAATACTGAAATGCAATCAGTAGAGTCCTTGGTTACTTAAAAGCAACCAAAGACTTATGACTATTTTATTCAGAATTTCTTGTCGTATTGGAAGGATATACCGATGCGAGCTGGATATCAAGTGCGGGGAACAATAAGTTTACTACAAGGTGAGTATTCACCCTAGGAGGTGCAGCTGTATCTTGGGGATCCAAGAAACAGACTTGCATAACACACTCGACGATGGAGTCTGAATTCATAGCCCTGGTTGCAACAAGTAAAGAAGATGAGTGGTTAAGGGATCTTCTATTAGAAATCACTTTCTGTATAAAGCCTATATCGGCTGTGTCACTACATTTTGATAGTGAAGCCAAATTAGCTAGAGCCTATAGCGGCACATATAATGGTAAGTCTAGACATATCGGTCTTCGACATGATTATGTCAAATAATTGATTCGAGATGGAATCATTGCTATTTCCTATGTGAAATCAAGCAATAACCTGACAGACCCTTTTATTAAACCTCTATCGAGAGAGTTAGTAAAGGCTACATTTAGAGGGATGGGGTTGAAACTCTTCAACCAAAGTTCCACCAGTGATGGTAACCCAACGTAAAGTAAGAAAATCTCTAAATTTGGGTTTAATGAGTAAGAACAAGTCATTGATATATAGAAAGTTTTCAGCACTAAATTATAAAACCTCACCCATAATAGATAAGTGCCGAGCGTTACGAGAAAAGGTTGAGTCTTAGAATTCTTAATGAAATCCAGTCTATAGGACAAGTGTCTTATAGTAACAGAGACACTGGAAGGATTTCACCTATATGAACATAGATATGGTGCCGTCTCTCATGAGAGTTAGGAGTTTTCTATCGGGATCGTTCACGAAATAGGATAAGCACATAGCCATTAATTATGCTGAGCAATATTGTGAGAACTTTAACTAACACATAGCGAATATGTGTGTGGTTTCTCTAACTCTATTATCTAGGAATAACTGGTTCAACGCTACGGCTAGCAGCCATTTCGACAGAGTTTTGAGATACTTACACTAAAGAAAGATTACAATCGAAAGATATCTTTCTTTATGCATATAAGCTGATTATTCTGGCAGAAATGTTTAATCAAGAAAAATATATTTTTAAAAATCAAGTGGGGAATTGTTGCAAAAATATTAATTTTAAAATATATTTTAATAAAATATAATATATATTATATAAAAAGTTTGGAAAAACACATTTTTTGTGGGTTTCGGGAATAATCTCACATTGGAAAAAGAGGAGAAAAAAAGTAATTTATATGAGAGTAGTAGAGTATTATAATACTTACCCACATGGTCCAAAGGAGAATGGACTTGCGTGTTTCAGTGCGTAGCACTGGAACACTCGCGCGCCTGCCCGCGCTCGGGGTCAGGCATGGTCTCGGGCTCAGTGCGAGGGCGTGGGCATGGGCATGTGAGACAGCGTGGCTGTAAAGGCGCTAGTGGCGTACTTTGCACTTCGCATGTCTGTTGCACAGCACACCAACAACGCAGTGAGCCTAGATCCAATCTCAGGCCTCACCCACAAACGATAAATAGGAAGAAATATAAACTAGAAAGGAATAAAAGTATTCAAATAGACCACAAGCAAGATATACGTGGAAAAACTCAAAACTAGGGTAAAAAATCACGGATGCAAAATTCCACTATGAAGAGAAACGAAGATTACGAGGCAATATACTAACCTCTCCCTTGGAAGTACAGAGAAAATCCCTTGCCCACACTTTAGAATAATTTTCCAATATTCACCTTAACCCTAGAATAGCCCTAGGGACCCCAATTTATAGTTTTGGCAACTTCCCTTTCGCATCCCAATTGCGAAAGGACTTGTAACACGAAATCCGCACATGTGGCTCCGCTTCTCAACAATCTTCCACTTGGAGACACATCGCCATAAACCTTTGTCTTCTTCATCCGGAGTGCACCACCTCTCCGTCTTTAAGCCTGAAGACCAATCAAAGCTGAACAGAGCTTTAACTTCTCCCTTGTGACCGCCTTGGTCAGCATATCCGCACGATTCTCACTTGTATGAATCTTCTCCAGAGCAATCGATCCATCTTCCAGTAACGAACGTATGAAGTGATATCTGATGACAATATGCTTGGTCTTTGAATGAAAGGTTAAATTTTTAGTCAAGTGTATTGCACTCTGACTGTCACTGTACAGCTTGCAATTTGCTTGCTTACCTAACTTTTCCATAAAACCTTGCATCCACACCATCTCCTTGCATGCTTCTGTAGCCGCAACATATTCTACTTCTGTCGTACTGATAGATACTATCTTTTGTAACTGAGAGACCCAACTGACTGCAACACTACCCAGAGTAAAAATAACCTGTAGTGCTTCTTCTGCTGTCGATATCTCCTGCCAAATCTGAATCCATGTAGCCTTGTAGCTTGATTTTTGATCCACCATAACACAATCCTACGTCCTTAGTATCTACAAGTACCTAAGGATCCACTTCACAGCTTCCCAATGTTCCTTCCCAGGGTTGTTCATGAACCTGCTAACAACTCTCACTGCTTGAGCAATGTCTGGCCTCGTGCTCACCATAGCATGCATGAGACTCTCAATAGCTGACGCGTATGGAACTTTAGCCATGTAGTCCTATTCCTCCTGCATCTTTGCACCTTGCTCCTTAGATAGCTTGAAGTGGTTGGCTAATGGAGTGTTAACCGGCTTAGCACCTCCCATATTGAATCGATCAAGTACCTTGGCTATGTACTCTGCTTGTGATAAAACTAATTTCTTATTTTCTCTGTCACGCTTTATCCTCATGCCTAAGATTTGTTTTGCAGCTCCAAATCCTTTATGGTAAATTCTCTAGACAATTGTCTTTTGAGATCTGAGATGTCCTTCATGCTTAAACCAGCCACAAGCATATCATCAACGTACAGAAGAAGGATGATGTAAGACGTATCAAACTTCTTCAAGTAACAACAGTAGTCTGCATGACATCTCCTAAAACCGTTTCCCAACATGAAACTGTCGAACTTCTTGTACCACTATCTTGGGGCCTGCTTCAGGCCATATAAACTCTTCTTCAGTCTGCACACCTTGTTCTCATTACCTGGTGCCACGTATCCTGTCGGCTGATGCATATATATCTCTTCTTCAAGGTCCCCATGAAGAAAGGCTGTCTTAACATCTAGCTGTTCTAGATGTAAGTCCTCTGAAGCCACTATATTCAAGACCATGCGAATCGTAGACATTTTCACTACCGGTGAAAATATTTCAGTGAAATCGATACCTGCCTTTTGTTGAAACCCTTTCACAACCAATCTGGCCTTGTATCGTTTCGAACCATCGTGCTCCTCCTTTAATCTGTAAACCCACTTGTTATGAAGAGCTTTCTTACCCTTGGGTAGAGTGACTAGCTCTCATGTACGATTAGACTCAAGAGAGTCAATCTCATCATCCATGGCCTGCTCCCACTTAACCAGTATATCTGACTGTAACGCCTGTTCAAAACACTCTGGCTCACCATTATCTGTCAGTAGTAGATAATATAAGGAGGGTGAGTATCGGACCGTGGGTCTCCTCTCCCGAGTAGACCTCCTCATAGCCGGTGTATTCGGCTTTGCCTCATCCTGTGGGGTTGTAACACCCATGTCCGGTAACTCTTCCAACTCTACGAATTCCTTTTTCTCGGCCTTATTTTCCTGCACACTGTCCTTATGCATCACTTTTCATTGAAGACTACGTCCTTGCTTCTGATGAATTTCCTATTTTCTGCATCCCAGAACTTGTAGCCAAAATCATACTGCCCGTATCCTATAAACATGCACCTCCTGGACTTCGCATCCAGCTTGTTTCTGTGCTCTACATCAATGTGAACATATGAAGTGCAACTGAACACTCTGAGATGTGCAAGGTTCACTTCCTTCCCAGTCCACGCTTCTTCTGGTAGCCCATCATCCAATGGTGCTGAGGGACTTCTATTGATGAGATATGCGGCAGTATTCACAGCATCTGCCCAAAAGGTCTTGGGCAACCCTGCATGTAACCTCATGCTCCTGGCTCGCTCAAGGATGGTCCTGTTAATGCGCTCAGCTACACCATTCTGCTGTGGTGTCTCTGGAATCGTTTTCTGATGTTTGATTCCATTTGCTGCACAATACTCCTCAAACCTCTTATTACAATACTCTCCCCCATTGTCAGATCTGAGACACTTTACTGTTTTACCTGTCTCATTTTCTACTATAACTTTCCATTTCTTAAATACATCAAATACATCATATTTATGTTTTAAGAAGTAGACCCACGGTTTTCTACTAGCATCATCAATAAAAGTAACAAAATAACATAAGCCACCAAGAGATAATACCTGTGCCGGTCCCCACACATTAGTGTGTACAAGCTCCAACCGATGTGTCTTTGGAGCGCGTCCTGTCTTTTTGAAGCTTACCCTCTTCTACTTGCCATACACGCAGTCCTCGCAGAATTCCAAGTCAATAGACTTCAGCCCTGGTAGCTTCCTTTTTGACAATAACACTTTCATCCCTTTCTCACTCATATGTCCCACCATTTGATGCCATAACTGCCCATTTACTCCAGTTGATGCGACTGCGAGTGAACTATACGATCCTGAAGTCACGTATAAAGTACCTTCCTTTTTACCTTAAGATATTACCAAGGTACCTTTTATGATCTTCCAGGAGTCACTGGTGATTATCGTCACATAACCGATATCGGCCAACTGTCCCACTGAGATCAGATTATGTTTTAAACTCGGTACATATCTGACATCCTTCAATTTCAAGACTGTTCCGTCTTTCTGATTTACATGAACATTCCCCTTTCCAACAATATTGCATGGCTCATCATCACCCAGGTAGACTCTCCCAAAGTCACCTGACACATAATCACGTAGAACTTCCTTACACGAAGTGGCATGAAACGAAGCACCCGAGTCTATAACCCAAGACTCATTCCTCGCATCAAGAGACAAGATCAACGCCTCTGTGTCGCTCTCCTCAGATAGATTCACTGAATCCTTCCCGCCTTGAGAGCTTCCTTCTTGTTTCTTGAGCGCCCTGCGATCACGTTTCATGTGCCCCTTCTTGCCGCAATGCCAACACCCGTCTTTGTCTTTCGGTCCCTTGAACTTCTTCCTTGACTTAGAACGCCTGTGTTTATTGCCTCCTTTGTTCAGCGATCTTCCTCTTCCTTCAACGTTTAGAGCATTCCCTAAGTCCCCTGAAACTCTTGATGCCTTCCTTCTAGATTCTCGCTGAGAATTAGACCATCCACATCATCAAATTTCAACTTTGTCGACCCTGAATAATTGCTCACAGCAATCACCAAACCATCCTAACTGTCTGACAAACTGGATAAGATCAATAATGCCCTGATCTCATCCTCAAAAACAATGCCAACGGATTCCAACTGTCTCGTGACTGTATTGAATTCGTTTAGATGTTCAGCCACGCTCCCACCATCTGATATCTTCATGTTGAATAGTTGTTTCATAAGATGAACCTTGTTGGATGCTGAGGGCTTTTCATACATGGTGGCTAGGGCTTCCATGAATTTTTTGTAGTTTTCACCTTGGATATATTGAAGGCGATGCTCTTAGACAAAGAGAGTCGGATCGTTCCTAAAGCCTTCTTATCCAGTAAAAACCATTCATCATCTGTCATCTTTTCTGGTTTCTTCTCTTTTCCTCCTAGAGGAATATAGAGGTCCTTCTGATACAGATAATCCTCCATCTGCATCTTCCAGAAGGCAAAGTTTGAACCATCAAACTTCTCAATTCTAGTTTTCCCATCTTCCGCCATCGCTCCCAATAGAACTAAACCAATAGCTTTGATACCAGTTGTTGCGCAGCACGCCGACAACGCAGTGAGCCTAGATCCAATCTCAGGCCTCACCCACAAGCGATAAACAGGAAGAAATATAAACTAGAAAGGAATAAAAGCATTCAAACAGACCACAAGACAAGATATACGTGGAAAAACCCCAAACTAGGGTAAAAAAAACCACGGATGCAAAATTCCACTATGAAGAGAAACGAAGATTACTAGGCAATATACTAACCTCTCCCTTGGAAGTACAAAGAAAATCCCTTGCCCACACCTTAGAATAATTTCCCAATATTCACCTTAACCCTAGAATAGCCCTAGGGACCCTAATTTATAGTTTTGACAACTTCCCTTTCGCATCCCAGTTGCGAAAGGACTTGCGACATGAAATCTACGAAACTCCTTTTGCATCCCAGTTGCGAAAGGACTTGTGACACGAAATCCGCGAAACTCCTTTCGCATCCCAGTTGCGAAAGGACTTGCAACACGAAATCCGAGCATGTGGCTCCACTTCTCAACAATGTCCGCATCGTGTCGCAGAGGGTCGCTCCTTCGAAACCTTGAGCGAGACGTGTGCGACTAAGTGACTAAGGCGGATGGTTGGCTGGACGAAATCTAGAGGACTGAATAAGAGTCCCTCTGAATATATAGAGGCTGAAAATATAAGTGTTATACAAATGTGTAACAGCTATGAACTTGATTGCAGAAGTCATGCAGAAACTGTTGATGGCTTGCCCAACAGCTAGAAAACGGCTAGCCAGCTCTCACAACAGTCAGCATGCAGCTGCTGTAATGGGCCATGCACAACAACCAGAAATGACCATAAAAGGGCTAGTTTCCTAACAGCTAGAAATTGCATTAATGGGATTTATGTTCTTGGACCATAACCTCCAGCCACCATATCCTATAAAATGAGGGCCTGGATGGGTTTCCAAACCATCTCTTAACCCACTCCAGCAGACCCATACGAACTAAGCCTAAGCCACTCTTCTCATATACACCAGTGATTCCAGCAATATAACAAAGTTCGTCTGAACCATTGCTTGAAAATTAGACCAGTGGTGTGGTCTAGAATGTTCAACTGAACCAGTAGCCGAAGATCAGTAAAAACAGACCAGTGCAGTGGTTTAAGTTCCAAATATTTTTCTTCTTTATTTTTTTCTCGAATTTTTCATTTTTTATGTATTTTTGCCAGACTGTGTAATAGAGTTCCATTAGTGAGCCTTCGTGTTTGCTGAACGCAGACCCACATCAGGCTTGTCGTATCCTAGAAGTGGTTTGCCTGTAACCTATTAACATACTCAATTCACTTGAGTAGGGGCAAATAATGCTTTAAGGACAACGTCCTAGACGTGCTTCAGCCTGTCCTTTTTTCAAACCAATTTTATTTTACGGTTTCCACATTATACAGAAAATATTAATCTATATAATTTCAACAGTATATCCTCGCCGTCCATACATTTTGTCAGCTTATTTTAGAGAGTGGTCCCAAAAATAAAGCATATAAAAATATCAGGCGGAACCATAGAGGTCAGTCTTTCTCCGTGGGGCCCACCTTTATCCGGTCAAAATCGGGCCTTTCTTTCTCTGTAAGTAATCAGGCCCGTAAACGACAAACTTTCGGGGCCTGTTTGGCCGAACGAATTGGAAGGGATTGGATGGTATTGGAAGGGATTGGAAGTTAAATCCTGGGATTGGCCGGGCGTGCCAAATAGACTGGGTGATCTGATCTCGGGATATAGCAATCCCATGGATCTTAAGACCATCCATTGACAACACCATCATTACCTTTAAATCTCATCCAATCCACCCTAATCCATTCAAATTTACATGGGACGTGTTTGGTTCGAGGGATTGGAAGGGATGGGAAGGTTCAATCCCAGGATTGGCCGGGCGTGCCAAACAGAGTGTATATAGCAATCCTGGGATACAGCAATCCCATGGATTTTGCACCAATCCACTAACGCAGCCATCGTTACCTTGAAATCTATGCCATCCACCCTGATACCATTCAATACCTTCAAATCCACCGGGCCAAACACGCCCTCACGGTGCGTCTGGGGCATGGGTTTAAGTGGGATCAGTGGAAGTGGGTTACAAGATCGCACGGATCATTGCAAGGTGGGTTTGGACTCACATTGGCATGGACTGTGAAACCCCTCATTCGAATCTGCGCTGGAGGAAGGTATTTCTGCACTCCAGCGTTCGATTTCGTGTGCCCAGTGGTTGGTGCTATGCGGGCCCACCATGGTGTATGTATTTTATCTATGCCGTCCATCCATTTTGAAATATGATTTTAGGGCTTGATTACAAAATTGATGTAGATATAAATCTCAGGTGGACCATACAGTGGGAAAACAGTAGTGGTTGAATTACATCATTAAAAATCTCCTAAAGCGAAATATAGTGGTTATTTGACATCTAACCTGTTGAATAGGTCATAAAGACTTGATAAAGGAAAAAAAAGTTATCAGCTTGATCCAAAACTTCTGTGGCTCCCAAAATGTTTTTAATGGTGGGCATTCAATCAAAACTGTGTGGTCCACTTGAGATTTGGATCAAACTTATTTTTGGGTTCATACTATAACATGATTTGAAAGAGTGGGTGGACGGCATGGATGAAATACAAACATTATGATGGGGCCCACAGAGCACCAACCGGTAGTGGCAAGGTGAGTACCCAATCCGTTTCCCTTCCAGAGGCCTTCTCTTCCAAACACGAGGTGGGATGGCTCCGAGCCATGCGATTACAGACAATCCCTGGCACGACGTAATTATTACGTTCTGCTAATCCCGTACCACCTAAACCCGTCTAATCCCATCCTGCAACGCCCCTCAATCTCCGTGTCACTCTCATTCATGCGTATACCACCCTTCTCGTAAAAGGCTCGTAAAAGGCGCCACCTCTCTCTCTCTCTCTCTCTCTCTGTCTCTCTGTCTATTCCTTTGTATTTTACAGCACTCTCGCTCTCTCTCTCTCTCTCTATTCCTTTGTATTTCACAGCACCCTTTTGTCTTCTCCTTCCCTTCTCTCCCTTGCGCACCACGTTATCCAGCACCCTCCGAGAAAGCTGCCTCCTTTGCCTTTGACTCTCTCTCCTCTTATATACATAGCTTCCATCTTCACTCCAATATTCAAATCCAAGGCCACCCATCTCAGAGAAAGCCCACATCAATGGCTACATTCAATACTCGAAACGATGGCATGTTCATGCTCTTCTCACAGCCATCTCCCTACATGCAAAAAGCCATTACTTTTCTCCAAAATCCCATCTTTCTACATGGCTTTTCAGCCTCTACCCATCTTGCTTTCACTCTTCTTCTATCCATGACATGGGTCATTAAGGGATGTAACATGGGTGGCCATAGACATTCAAAAGAGAGGCTAAAAGACGGTAGCTTTTTATATTATAAACCCGCCCTTTTCTCTTCTTTGGGTCTGTCTCTGTTTCATCTCGTTCTTTGCATTCTCAACTACTTTGTTTGGTATCAATATGGTTGGTCTGATGAAAATCTCTCCACCCAATTGGATTTGGCTCTTAGAACTCTTGCTTGGTTCATGATCTCAGCCTACTTGCATTTCAAGTTCCGAAGTTCAGAAGAGGAGAATTTCCCAATCGTTCTGAGGATTTGGTGGTTCTTCTACTTCTTCATGTGTTGTTCTTTCGTCGTTCTGGACCTGGTTTACTATCAGAAACCCGGAATTCTGCCCACACATATGTGGGTTTTGGATCTTGGGTCGGTTCTGGTTGGTTTGTTCCTTTGTTACGCTGGATTAATCGGAAAGAAGAACAGAGAAGAAGAGGCGCGCCTTCTTGAAGAGCCTCTTTTGAATGGGAATAGCGTTGGCGGGTCTCGCAGGAAGAGTAAGAAGGATAATGTAACTCCATATGCAAATGCTAGTCTGTTTAGTCTTCTTACTTTCTCTTGGATGAGTCCCTTACTTAAAGTCGGTTATAAGAAGACATTAGACATTGATGATGTTCCTCAGCTTGCTCATGCCGATAGCGTTAATGGGGTCTTCCCTGTTTTCATAAATAAACTAGAAGAAGATAGTAGTAATGGAGTAGGAACACTAAAATTGGTGAAAGCATTGTTCTTCACTGTTTGGAAAGAAGTGCTGTGGACAGCTTTGTTTGCACTCCTATACTCAGTTTCTTCTTATGTGGGTCCCTACCTTATCGATGCCTTTGTTCAATACCTCAATGGCCATGGTGAATTTGCGAATGAAGGGTATGTTTTGGTTTCCACATTCTTCATTGCGAAGATTATCGAATGCCTTTCGCAGCGGCATTGGTTCTTTAAGCTGCAGCAGGCTGGAATCCGGGGCCGAGCAGCTTTGGTCGCAATGATTTATAAAAAGGGCCTGTCCCTGTCAAGCCAGTCAAGGCAGGGCCATACCAGTGGAGAGATCATAAATTTCATGAGCGTCGATGCAGAGAGGGTGGGGGGATTTCAGTTGGTATATGCATGAACTATTGGCGGTTCCTGTGCAAGTTATACTGGCTTTACTTATCTTGTACAAGAATCTTGGGCTGGCTTCGATCGCGGCTTTTGTTGCAACTGTGGTTGTTATGTTGATGAATGTCCCATTGGGAAAGTTGCAAGAGAATTACCAGGGCAAGTTGATGAAATCGAAAGATGAACGGATGAAGGCGACGTCTGAGATCCTTCGGAACATGAGGATCCTCAAGCTCCAAGAGTGGGAGATGAAGTTCTTGTCCAAGATAGTCGAGCTAAGGAAAGATGAAACAAGCTGGTTGAAGAAATATGTCTACACCTCGGCCATGACGACATTTGTCTTCAATGGTGCACCCACATTCGTGTCTGTGATTACGTTTGGAGCTTGTATGCTTATGGGGATACCACTAGAATCGGGAAAGATTCTATCTGCTCTTGCGACATTCAGGATGTTGCAGGAGCCCATTTATATTCTCCCTGATACGATTTCCATGGTTGCGCAGACAAAGGTTTCTCTTGATAGAATTTCGTCATTCCTTCGCCTTGAAGACCTTCAGCCCGATGTTGTAGAGAGGCTTCCGGAAGGTAGTTCTGATGTTGCAGTTGAACTAAGTGATGGGAATTTCTCTTGGGATATCTCTTCTGCGAATCCTACTTTGAAAGATTTGAATTTCCGAGTTTTGCATGGGATGAGGGTGGCTGTTTGTGGAACAGTTGGGTCGGGAAAGTCAAGCTTGCTTTCTTGCATCTTAGGAGAAGTGCCGAAGATATCTGGGACCATTAAATTGTGTGGGACCAAGGCCTATGTTGCTCAATCACCTTGGATACAGAGCGGGAAAATCGAAGAAAATATATTGTTTGGTAAGGAAATGGATAGGGAGAAGTATGAGCATGTTCTTGAAGCGTGTTCTCTGAAGAAAGACTTGGAGATTCTATCATTTGGCGATCAGACTGTCATTGGTGAGCGAGGAATCAACTTGAGTGGTGGCCAGAAGCAAAGAATACAGATCGCACGTGCTCTATACCAGGATGCAGACATTTATCTGTTTGATGATCCTTTTAGTGCTGTCGATGCTCATACAGGAACCCATCTATTTAAGGTATGTCTTATTTTTTTCCTCTGGATTTTGTTATATTTTCACATGTTACATCCCTGAAATTAACAACTAGTCCAATATATTTGAGAACAAACTCTTCTCATTTGTAGTAATATCAAGTGATTTTGTTTGATCACAGCTCACAAATGACATGGTAAGCTATTCAACTAGCTAGTAGTTACGAACATTAGTTTAAAAAAAAACTGAATATGGAGACCTCGATTTGGTTTATTGTGCACATGAATTGGGATGGCTTAAATATCGGTTGGGTTGGCTCAAAGATTCAGCTGGGTATTTAAATAAACACGCATTCCTCTATCCCTAAGAAAGGTTTTCAGGATAAACCCTGTTTTCCCCATTTAAAAACTGAGTTGGAAAAGTGGCCACTCCTCAAAATTCAGCTGAGTTCAGCCGACCAGACTGAGTTTTGAGTTAAATCGTCGGTTTTTGGAACTACAGTTGCAAATTTAAACCCCACCCAAAGGACTCCTACTTATTGTTTTGCTTCTTTGAGCATTTGGGTAATTTTCATTTTTGAAGAGCTTTAATACATGTAACCAACCTCTGAATGACAGGAGTGTCTGCTCGGGATTTTAGGATCGAAGACGGTGATCTATGTTACCCATCAAATAGAGTTTTTGCCTTCCGCTGACCTTATCCTGGTGAGCACTTCTCTGTTTCTTTACTTTGCATTGGTTCCACAACCCTGGATAAGTGCATCACCAATGGATAAGAAAAAAAACCTTTTTTTGGCTTGGCAGGTAATGAGAGATGGGAGGATTACACAAGCCGGAAAATACAATGACATTCTCAATTCGGGAACAGATTTTATGGAACTTGTCAGTGCGCATAAGCAAGCCTTGTCAGCCCTTGCTGCTGTGGAGAAGGAGCCTGACTCACAAGCAAGTAATAGTGTGGAAGATGGTTTGTGTGATTCTGGAAGGAGAAAACAATCCCCTCACAAAGACACAGAGAAGAGAGAGGATCAGAATGGTAAAATGGATGAAATAGTCGGGCAGAAGGGGCAGCTAGTTCAAGAAGAAGAAAGGGAGAAAGGCAAGGTTGGCCTATCAGTCTATTGGAAATACATTACAACGGCTTACGGAGGAGCTCTCATACCATTCATATTGCTGGCCCAGATTCTCTTTCAGGGTCTTCAGATTGGAAGCAATTACTGGATGGCTTGGGCGGCTCCTGTCTCAAAAGATACGAGAGCTCTAGTTGAAGGCTTGGTTCTCATTCTCGTCTACGTTGCTTTGGCCATTGGAAGCTCCATTTGTGTCTTTGTAAGATCATTGCTTCTCGTTACAGCTGGATATAAGACCGCGACTCAATTGTTCAATAAGATGCATATGTGTATATTCCGAGCTCCCATGTCATTCTTTGATTCCACTCCAAGCGGACGAATCCTCAATAGAGTAAGAGACCTATATACTTCTTTTCAGGATTCAAGCCATGGGACCGGACTTATTTGGTATTTTGAGGCCACTATGGCTATGCATCTCTTTATGTAAGCTGCCTTTTTCTTTTACAGGCATCGACTGATCAAAGTGCAGTAGATACAAGCATTCCCTTTCAAATGGGGTCAACTGCCAATGCAATCATTCTGCTGCTGGGAATCATTGCTGTAATGTCTCAGGTTGCGTGGCAGGTTCTCATCGTTTTCATCCCTGTTATTGCAACCTGCATTTGGTATCGGGTAATGCCTGTAGCTGGTTCTTCTTCTTCTTGAATTTACAAAGAATTAAAGGACTAGATACAAAATACAGACTGCTTCAGACATTTCTTTTTGTTCCCTAATTTTTAGTTTTTAAAAATATTTGTAATGTTTGCTAATCTTCTAAGATATATATGTACACAATCTGATCATGGATCACTTCAATCCATAGTAGAATGATGCTGTAACATGATAAATCTTCAGGTAACTTCCTCTGATGTTGCTTACATTTGTCATTCCACAGCAATATTACATACCCACAGCACGAGAGTTAGCACGTCTTGTTGGAGTTTGCAAGGCTCCCAACATACAGCACTTTGCTGAATCTTTATCAGGATCGACGACAATCAGGAGTTTCGATCAGGAATCAAGATTCATGGATACGAACCTGTCTCTGATCGATGGGTATTCACGACCCAAGTTTCATAGTGCTGGCGCAATGGAGTGGCTGTGCTTCCGCTTGGATATGTTATCATCCATCACATTCGCCTTTTGTTTGGTTTTCTTGATAACCATGCCAAAGGGTGTAATAGATCCAGGTATAACTTCATTCAAGAGGAATGGCATGATATGACATGATCCTCAACCTGAGGATATTCATAGCATCCTCATGTTTTCGGTTCATATATGTAGCATCCAGGATTCAGTGATCTAGTCTGTTGATCTGATGGGCCTTCCCTAAAACCTCCAAATTGGAAGATCCTAGCTGTTCAATCTTTAGCCTATTTTCATTTGGATATGGACCATTATGGTTTCTATTCCTAACAGTCTATTTTAGGCCACCCATGGAAAGGTTAGGATTGTCCCATTGAAGAGATTTGGACTGTTTCATTCACTGTGTGCTCATAATGCAAATGGTCTGGATCGTGGAAACGTGGGCCCCACTTGTATAAACTTAGAACCCGAGGGTACTATACATACCCTCAGATTGCGGATCCTCTATCCATATATTTGTGGAATGACCTCCGACTTCTCATTGATGACAGGCTTGTGGAAATGGAATCTTACTCTATCTTCTTTTTCAGGCATTGCGGGCTTAGCGGTAACGTACGGACTTAATTTAAACATGAGCGCATTTTGGGTTGCATGGAATCTGTGCAATCTTGAGAACAAAATCATATCTGTTGAGAGAATATTTCAATACATGAGCATTTCTAGTGAACCCCCTCTTGTCATAGAAACTAATAGGCCGGACCCTAACTGGCCAGCAGAAGGAGAAGTTGATATTCATGATTTGCAGGTACTCTCAAGTCTCTTACTGTCAAAGCTTCTTTGTAATCGATGATACCACAAACTCCCATCTTTTAAGAAATTCGTTCTGTTGGATGCATTGAAACCGCTATGGGATATTCATTTAGTTTTGAATTTTTTTTCTTAATAATTAGTTTTTTTTTTTTCCCAAAGATGATGGATCACCTACAATTGATTGTAGGCTAACTTAACCAACAACCATTGTTAGCATGCAAGGGATTAAGGGTTGTGGGTGGTTGGTTCCTCTTTTTCTACATAGTTGCTTTTTTGTTTCGTCTTATATAATCACACAATTTTCTTCCTTCTCTTTTAATAATTCATAACATCTATTTGAAAATATTGGATACAGGTCCGTTATGCCCCACATATGCCTCTTGTTTTGAGAGGTCTTACATGCACTTTCCCAGCCGGGATGAAGACTGGTATCGTTGGGAGGACAGGCAGTGGAAAATCCACCCTCATACAGACACTCTTCCGCATCGTTGATCCAGTTGCCGGTAAGATTCTGATAGATGGCCTTGACATTTCTACTATAGGACTGCATGATCTGCGATCCAGATTGAGCATCATCCCACAAGACCCGACTATGTTTGAAGGGACTGTGCGAAGTAACCTTGACCCTCTTGAAGAGTATACAGATGAAGAGATTTGGGAGGTGTGTTTGTTTTACTATCTGCATTGCTAACGTATGTTCAATATTTTATCCTTGGATTCCAAAGCACAGCGATTTGCTGACGTGCAATTCTTTCCTATTTTAGGCTCTAGATCGGTGCCAGCTAGGGGACGAAGTAAGGAGAAAGGAAGGAAAGCTTGACTCCACAGGTTTAGTTTCTTTTTGTTTAGCTTGATATTTACTTCATCTGGCCCGCTAATTTTCAGAATATGATATATACGCACTAGGTTTTTTTTTTTTTTTTTTTTTTTGGGGGGGGGGGGGGGGGGTTACTATTTACAATGTATTACAGAGTCTAATGCCTGATGTTAATGGCAGTGGTTGAAAATGGAGAGAACTGGAGTATGGGTCAGAGGCAGCTGGTGTGTCTGGGACGGGTGATATTGAAGAAGAGCAAGGTCTTGGTACTCGACGAAGCAACCGCTTCAGTCGATACTGCGACCGACAACCTAATTCAGCAAACACTAAGGCAACAGTTCTTTGGCTGTACCGTCATCACGATTGCACATCGGATATCATCCGTTCTAGATAGCGACATGGTCTTGCTTCTTGATAATGGTTGGCAACTTACCTATCCACCTTTCTTCTTCCATCTTTTTTATCCTTTTCAAGGCATTTGATTTTATTTTCTTTTTCTTTTTCTTTTACTGAACAGGCCTTATTGTGGAATACGACTCTCCCAAAGAACTGTTGGAAAACAAATCATCTTCATTCTCAAGACTTGTTGCCGAGTATACCATAAGGTCAAACTCTAGTTTTGAAAACTTAGTGAATCTATGAATGGCTGGCAATACTTGGGCTGCCATTAGTTGATATACAACCTGATTGATTATGATGATAATGGGTGTGAGTCCGTGACATCTTCTCTTTTGCGCTGTAAGTACATCAGCAGCATCTTTTGCTATTGAACTGAAGGTTTAAAATCCTGTTTTGTGTATCTACAATAACATTTACTAAATGGTATCAATCCGACAAACCCGTGGTACCCAAAAGAATGTCCACAGATTGAATGGTCAGAGAACAGCCACTTGGTGCAATTTTTTACCATTGTTTCATCAGCAAGGTGGGCCATCATTTGGTTCTGATTGAGCTGCAGATTCGTCTATCTTATTCTATTCGCTAGGAGGTTGATAATGTTTTGTAAATGATATTGGATGCACACTGGGCCTGTCATAAATATATCTGATGTTTTTCTCATGCTTTTTTTTTTTCTGCAGATCTCATGATTAGTCTCAACGACGGGTTGAGAATACATGGCAGGAGTGATTCACAAATGCTGTAGAAAATCTCACACAGTTCTGTTTTTGTGTGATTCCGATAATACTGTAACCCGAGTTTTGGATGTCTAGGAACTAGGTGTGCTTAAATAAAGCAATACAAATTTTGAGTTATGTGTGAAGGGCGCATCATTTGTTGGCTTTGCTAATGAGCTTATGATCTGTTTGGGTGTTTACACTTTTTTAGGGCAGATAGGATTTGCTCTTTTCAATTTCCCATTGGGATATCTCAAGTCTGACTTAAAGCCATTTATATGGCAATGTGGGGATGAGCATGCTTTGCAATCCCGCCAGCGGCTTAGTGAGAAATTGACGAAAACCCAATTACGAGAGATCTGTGACTGGCTTTGCAGGATCAGGCACAAACCTCTAGGAAATTGGGGACATTATTTTTGGAAATTTAGGGACAACCTTTTAGAGCCCATTTGGGTGCCAATTAAAAGATGAGTTCATCTCATTTTCATTGAACTCATTTTTTTAGTTAACAGTAATTATGTCTTAGAGCTCATGGTTCTAATAAATTATTGGTTATCAAGATTGTCTTTTATCCTTATCGTAACTTCCAGTATTAATTTCTGTTAACTAAAATGAGATGAACTCATTTTTAAGTGGCACCCAACAGAGGTTTAAGAAATCAAAATCAATCAATTATTCATATAAAAAAATGCAATATTTCTTAATGTAAATAAATCCTAATATAATCCTAACCTTGTTTCATTTGTAATTCTAGCCATATTTTAATTAAACATAAAACTAACTAAATTATCTTCTAATCTCGCCACAATATTATATGACTCTAGTAAATTGACCTTAACTCAAAAGGCATTGAAATCATATAATCTAGGCTTGTTGAAAAGGTAACTTAATAAGCTTTAAAATGGGACTAATTTTACATAGTTTTGATATTTTTTGATAACCTATTGTTTGGTAACTGAAAAGTAGGTTACAAGATAAGTGATAGTAGTAAGAGATTTGAATCCTATCTAGAAAACTGAAAACTAGGAGAAAATGTCTCCTATGGTCCATTTGGCATGCATCATACAACTGTGTAAAATAACTTTGCCTTTGGTGTTTGACAGTAAAACTACCTATATTTGGCCACAATCTTAAAAATTAGACTAATCCAAAACTGATATGGGCCAAAACCAGAGAAAACAATGGAACTGTGCCTATCTAAATTTGCATGGTGGGGCCACCTATTGGAGTTGTGCCTTGAAAATCCATCTAGATGTGATATTGATGATCTTGATGATCTTGACTATGGATCATGGCGATTGTAGGTCAACAGAGGAGTTACAATGCCATGATTAATATGTGGAGTGCCTGGAATGTATAGGACATGAGTTAAAGGAGAGATTCATCTGCTTATCCTTAGAAAGTTGAGAGTGGATACAATGGTCAGTGACTAGGGAGAGTTATGAGCCCTGGATACCTTGTTATGCCATGGCCACCTGGCATGTTACAGGACAAACTTGTGATTGCTAGTATTATTATATGGTCATCTCATGTGAAAGGAGCTGATAATGAGTCAAGATGAAAGGTCTCCATCATTGGTTATGATAATTAGTTGATGTAGAGCGGGTCGCGGATAGTTTCATGGCCAAGATGGACTAGAAAAGGCCCGGTCGATGACAGAAGTGATTCATACCGTCGGACCTTAGATCGGGCATTTCTCACAATCCAGAATGAGTTATTGGGCGTAAAATATATGATTTTGAGGTAGAACGAGCTACTTTAGCCAACCAACCCGGCTATGCCGGGTTATGCAACCTGGAATTGCGAAATACCCCTGGATCGACAGTCGTTTCCCTGTTTTAATTTCGTTTTTACTATAAATAGTAATTTTAGTTTGATTATAAGTCTTCATCCGTTGGGCTTTAGGAGTTGCACCCAATGTGAAAAGAGTTTAGAATAATTAGGAGAATGGTTTGGTGAAGCCAAATAGGACACTTACTATTTTTGGCCAAAAACCTTGCACACTAGTAGACATCACGGCCGTCTATAAATAGTAAGTTTAAGTTTACTATTTATAGTAAGTCGCAGATTCTAGAAGTTTTAGTTGTAGTTTGATTATGATTTTTTTTCCATTGCTTGGTACCCCTATTTAAGGGGTTGTGAACTCGTTCTTATTAATAAATTAATCAATTTCAAATTTATTAGAATTTATTTCTGTTTTCTGCTTTCTTTCCTCGTGGATTCGAGAAGTCTCTGTGAGGAGTCCAGAGAAGCTCCGTGGATTCGAAGTAGTTATCCTCATCACGTTCATCATTGCGTCAATTGGTATCAGAGCGAGGATTCCCCTCGGGCTGATGACAAACAATGAAGGTATGAATTAAAATCCTGTGAACGGTGATCCGGAGATTCATTATATTTCGGAAAGAATGGAAGCTTTCCACCAGAAGAGTCAGTTGACCATGCAAGGGCTGCAGGTAACCCTCGACCGTCTTGCGGATGCGCTAATTCCGTCCCGAGCCCTAGGTGGTGCTCCACCACCCGTGGTTGCTGTACGACGCAACCCCGATTTTCATAGAGCACTACCAATGGCAAACTGTAGGGCTACACCAGATGATTCAAGTTCTAACAACGAGGACCTTAATGAGGGTTTTGCCCGACGACCAATCCATGAAGGCGATCATGTAGATTGTGCTAAAAGAAACTATCGAGGTAAGGCTGAACTTCCTAGTTTTAACGGTTTATTACGTATAGAAGATTTTCTCGATTGGCTAGCCGAAGTAGAGAGATATTTTGATTATATGGACGTGTCAGATTATAAAATGGTAAAAATGGTAGCGTTTAAATTAAAATTTGATGCTTCTGCATGGTGGGATCAATTACAACTCTTACGAGCCCGTCAGAACAAGGTGCGCATCTCATCATGGCCACAGATGAGACGTTATTCAATTACAATTTCTCTCCAGTGATTATGAGCAGATATTATTCCAACAATATCAAAATTGCCGATGAGGAAATCGAACCGTCACAGATTACACTGAAGAATTTCAGTGGTTGGCTACACGAAATGATCTGTCAG
This sequence comes from Magnolia changhungtana, assembly GCA_030180095.1. Lineage (NCBI taxonomy): Eukaryota > Viridiplantae > Streptophyta > Magnoliopsida > Magnoliales > Magnoliaceae > Magnolia > Magnolia changhungtana. The sequence goes on from JASAUF010000110.1 coordinate 323,587, forward strand.
AATCTGAGTCACAGAAGGTGACACGATTTATAGGTGGGTTGCGACCGACAATTCAGGATCGAGTTCAGATGTACCCAGTTGGGACCGTGGATGAAACAGTTCGATTGGCGGGTAGGGCAGAAACACAACTTGTAAGAGCTCATGCTCGTCCATATCCTTCAACTCGATCCCCTATGACGGGTCCCACGCAGGAACCAGTGCTGGCACGAGGAAAAGATCCAGCAGGAGAACGTCCTCAACCTCCTATAACCACAAACCGTGATACGGGGAGCAACTCATCCAGACATCAACGTGCAGCACCCACAATAGCGGGCCCGAGTAGGATTTCAAATCCTTATGCTCGGCTAAGGTCGAACAATTGTTATCGTTGTGGCCAGCCAGGCCACTTATCAAACACTTGTCCTCAACGTCCCGCAGCACACTTGACTATAAACAAAGGGGGCACTGAAGATGAAGCCGCAGAAGGAGACCATGACTTTGATGAACATGAACAAACCACTGAAGAAATAACAAGTGGCAATGAAGTAACAGGAGAGGATCGTGACAAATTTTTAGTTGGGATTCGATTACTGTATACCCCACGAAAGGAATTACATCCACAACGACACAATATATTTCGTACTCGGTGCACTGTCAACGGAAAGGTCTGTGATGTGATCATACACAGTGGTAGTAGCGAGAACATCGTCTCGAAAGTGATGGTGGACAAGTTGCGGCTACCAATGAAGAAACATCCTTCCCCGTACTCAATTGGCTGGATTAAAAAGGTGAATGAGACCAAGGTAACTGAATAATACACTCTCATTTTCAATTGGCAAAAATTATAAAGATCAGATACTTTGTGATGTGGTTGACATGGAAGCTTGCCATATGTTACTCGGTCAACCCTGGCAGTCGGACTGTGATGCGACCCATCGGGGACGAGATAATGTCTACATATTCGTCAATGTTAGTCAAAAAATAATCCTTGCCCCTATGGCACCAGAGAACCACCCTGAAGCCTCTAAAGTGGAGGGGAGTTCCCTCTTGACCATTCAGGATTTCATGGAAGAATCCAAGGAAACTGGCGAGGTATACGCCGTAGTGGTGAAGGGCGAGGAAGTGGAACCTTCAAATATCCCTCCAAATTTAAGACTGTTGTTAAACAAATTCAAAGAAATCTGACCTGAGGATTTACCTGATGGATTGTCCCCCATGAGGGACATCCAACATCACATAGACCTCATCCCTGGGGCTAGCCCGCCTAACCGTCCTCATTATCGGATGAGTCCGAATGAGTGTGAGATACTTCAGGGGCAAGTGGAGGAATTGATTCGTAAGGGTCTCTTGAGAGAGAGCATGAGCCCATGTGCCATACCAGCATTATTAATGCTAAAAAATAGATGGAAGCTGGCGAATGTGTGTCGACAGTCGGGTAATCAACAAAATTACCATCAAATATCGATTTCCAATACCACGGTTGGACGACATGCTTGATATGCTAGAAGGGGCCAAGGTGTTCTCCAAACTAGATCTAAAGAGCGGGTACCATCAGATTCGTATCCGACCCGGTGATGAGTGGAAAACGACATTCAAGACCAAAGAAAGGTTGTATGAGTGGCTGGTCATGCCCTTCGGCTACCAAGTACTTTTATGCATTTGATGAATTAAGTTCTAAAACCGTTTACTGGCCGATTTATGGTAGTATATTTTGATGACATATTGATATCTAGCAAGGATGAGGCGGAGCACAGAAAACATCTCAGGCAGGTGCTGCAGGTTTTATAAATTAACAAGTTATACCTCAACTTAAAGAAGTGTAGTTTTTTAACTGACAGCCTGTTGTTTTTAGGATTTGTTATAACGTCCACAGGCATTCGTGTGGACGATGAAAATGTGCGAGCTATTAGGGAATGACTGATCCCGACAAACATTCATGAGGTGACGAGTTTTCACGGGTTGACGACTTTCTATCGTTGATTTGTGCGAGATTTTAACACCATAGTCGCGCCTATAATAGATTGCATGAAAACATGACCGTTCCAATGGACCGATAAAGCTGACAAGAACTTTCATGAGATCAAGCATCGTTAATCTATAACACCGATCTTGGTGCTTCCTAATTTCGACAAATTGTTTGAGGTTGAGTGTTACGCTTCATACGTCGGAATTGGAGGAGTATTATCACAGGAAGGCAAGCCGGTAGCCTTCTACAGTGAGAAGCTCAGTGAAGCCCAAAAGAAGTGGTCGACTTATGAGCTTGAGTTGTACGCAATTGTTCAGGTACTGCGACATTGGTGGCATTTTCTGATTCAAAGAGAGTTTGTTCTGTACACTGACCATCAAGTATTAAAGTTTATTAATAGTCAGACTAACGTGAATCGTGTGCATGCTAGATGGGTTACGTTTTTACAGGAATTCACATTCGTTCTTAAGCACAAGTCAGGACAGCAGAACAAGGTGGCTGATGCACTTAGCCGTCGTGCGTAACTACTTGTTACGATGAGCAACGAGGTGGTCGTCTTCGACTGTCTCAAGGAGCTGTATGCCGAGGATGAGGACTTCAAAGATTCTTGGATGAAGTGCCAAGAAAGTCACCCTAGTGACCTTCATATACAGGACGATTTTCTCTTCAAAGGGAATCGATTGTGCATCCTCCAAAGTTCTCTGAGGGAGCAGATTATTCAGGAGCTACATGGAGGTGGCCTCGATAGACACCTTGGGCGAGACAAGACGCGAGCTCTTGTGGAAGAGCGGTATTACTGGCCGCAATTAGTACGTAATGTAGGAAAAGCCGTACAACGTTGTCATATTTGTTAGACCTCCAAGGGACAATATCAGAATACTGGCCTCTACACCCCATTACCTGTGCCTAACAGTCCTTGGGAGGATTTATCAATGGACTTCGTGCTTGGTCTCCCATGAACACAACGTGACATGGATTGGATGTTCATGGTGGTAGATCGTTTCTCCAAGATGACACACTTTATCCCATGCAAGAAGATTCTCGATGCAACACACATGGCGAATCTATTCTTCAGGGAGGTCGTACGGCTACACAGGGTCCACAAGACCATTACTTCTGATCGTGACATGAAGTTCATTAGCCACTTTTGGCAAACTTTGTGGACTCGATTCGGTACACGACTTCAATTTAGCAGTGCTTACCACCCACAGACTGATGGGTAGACCGAAGTTGTGAATCGCACGTTGGGAAACCTCCTTCGTGGTATTTCAGGAGAAAAACCGAAGCAGTGGGATTTGGCCTCGTCTCAAGTAGAGTTTACATTCAACAACATGGTGAACCGCTCGACAAGAAAATCACCATTCCAGATTATCTACGGACGAGTGCCTTCGATTGTCACAAGACCATTACTTCTGATCGTGACATGAAGTTCATTAGCCACTTTTGGCAAACTTTGTGGACTCGATTTAGTACGTGACTTCAATTCAGCAGTGCTTACCACCCACAGACTGATGGGCAGACCGAAGTTGTAAATCGTACGTTGGAAAACCTCCTTCGCGGTATTTCAGGAGAAAAACCGAAGCAGTGAGATTTGGCCTTGTCTCAAGTAGTGTTTACATTCAACAACATGGTGAATCGCTTAATAGGGAAATCACCGTTCCAGATTATCTACGGACGAGTGCCTTGCCACACACTTGACTTGATCCCTCTACCCAAGCACCCAGGCACAAGCATTGCAGCAGAACATATGACAAACAAGATCATGGGCATCCATGCGGAAGTGCAGACCAAGCTATATGCCTCGAACGAGAAGTATAAGGAACAAGCGGACAAGCATCGTTGACAAAAAGTTTTCGAGGTGGGTGACTGCGTTATGGTCCATCTGCGCAAAAAGAGATTTCCTACTGGGACGTACAATAAGTTGAAAAATAAGAAGATTGGACCCGTCCCAATCATTCGAACGATCAATGACAATGCTTATGTTGTTGATCTTCCAGATGACATGGCGATCTCACGGACTTTTAACATCACGGACCCAACTGAGTATCATGAACCAGAGCAGGATAAGAACTCGAGGACGAGTTTTTTTGAAGTAGAGGGGACTGATGTAGAGTGGGTCACGGACAGTTTCATGGTCAACATGGACCAGAAAAGGCCCGGTCGACGACAGAAGTGATCCGGACCGTCGGACCTTAGATCGGGCGTATCTCACAATCCGGAATGAGTTATTAGTCGTAAAATATATGATTTTGGGGTAGAACGAGCTACTTTAGCCAACCGACCCAGCTATGCCGGGTTACGTAACCCGGAATTGCGAAATACACCGGGATCGACGGTTGTTTCCCTGCTTTAATTTCATTTTTACTATAAATAGTAAGTTTTAGTTTGATTATAACTCTTCATCCGTTGGGCTTTAGGAGTTGCACCCAATGTGAAAAGAGCTTAGAATAATTAGGCGAACGATTTGGTGAAGCCAAATAGGACATTACTATTTTTGGCTGAAAACCTTGCGCACTAGTAGACATCACGGCCGTCTATAAATAGTAAGTTTAAATTTACTATTTATAGTAAGTCACGGATTCTAGGAGTTTTAGTTGTAGTTTGATTATGATTTCTTTCCCATTACTTAGTACCCCTATTTAAAGGGTTGTGAACTCATTTTTATTAATAAATTAATCAATTTCGAATTTATTTCTGTTTTTTGCTTTCTTTCCTCGTGGATTCGAGAAGTCACTGTGAGGAGTCCAGAGAAGCTCCGTGGATTCGGAGTAGTTATCCTCATCACGTTCATCCCTGCGTCATTAGTTAGTGTGACTTAGACCTATCCCACGTAAGAGTGTGACTGTGCCATGGATATATGCTGTTAATTTTGGAATTATTGAGCATTTATATTAATGAGTCGAGTTTAAGTCTTTAAATCGAGAAGCTCATTACATTTGGACTATGAGCAACTTGAGAATATATTAGCTTTGATTAATCCATAACCTGATGATATGTGAGGAGTTCAAGGTCTTGAGTAAATGTGCTTTGGCTTGCTTTTAATGGTTATCATGTGGCCAACAGAAGTAGGTGCAGCTGGTGCATGTATTAAGGTCTGATTGAAGCTGTATGATCCAACAAGGGATTCATTGGTTTCCTAAGAACTTATGGTTTAGATCTTAGAAATTCAGATGTTCGCCAAATGATTTTTCCACTACGCCTAGCATTTAAAATGTTTTACAAATGTTTTCAACTGCTAAAGTTTATTTTAATCATTAAAAAGATTTTAATTGCACTTGATGATAATATAATGGTTTAGATCCGGTGTGTTCTACCCCTTAATTTGCTTGGGTATTAGATCAATAGTAGATGACCATGATAGTGGAATAATTAAGTCAATTTGGATATATGGGTTAAGGCATGATTACAAGATTCAAATATAATGGGGCATATAAAACATTGTAGGGTGGTAGAATACCATAATTGGTTTTCCAGCAACCCTAACCTCTTATATTTGAATCCTATATAAAAGGGAGAGGAGCACACAAGAGAGAGCCTTCGATGTCCCTCATTTTAGAGGAGAGAGAGAGAGAGAGAGAGAGAGAGAGAGAGAGAGAGTACTTCTTCCTCACTTTTTCTTCATCACACATGCCGAATGTGGGGATTCTACCGGTGTGGATGCTTCTTTTTGTCACCCTTAGCCCTATTTCGAGGAGTGACATGTGGCTCTCATCCTTTTCTACATTTGGGATAGACGAGGGAGAGACTTTCTAATTCAAGGAATTACATAGTAAAACAACCCTTTTTTTAGCTGTATTGATAAAGGTAATCCTACATATAGGATTTGTGTTTTTCTTTTTTCAGAAACTTGAAAATATCTGAGTGGTGATCTTTAAAGCTATAAAAATTTAAGATCTTATTTTAAAACTTTTTATTTTCCACTACATTTTAAAAATCCCAACACCACAATTTTGGAATATCTTTATTTTTCAATTATCCCAAATGAATAGATTGAATGGCATTCCACGCACAATTAATGGTAGGCGTGACCTCCCAATTGTTCCCTATGTTTTGACCCACTTGAGTTCAACCTTATTTGGTCTCCAGGGCTAACATGAACCAATGCACCTGGTGTATGGTGTGGATCTCATGCAAGCTACCTCCCTTTGTGTGGCTACACAAGGCATTGCTAAAACAAACCTTATTGAAATAGATGAATTCTACTTTTTTTATCTCGAAATCCAGCTATCGACGTAATGCGACACCCTGCATTGGAGATAAAGAGGTGTGGGATAGCACCATTTTGCTAATTATCCTATGAGCATGGCATAGTATCAAATGTGAAATTATGGCATGCGAGATGGATGGCTCATGATTACGGTCCTCTAATATCAAAATGAAATAGACAACACATGAACATTCAGAAGAGATTATTGCAATCATGTTAAAATTTCAATCTTACATGCTAATATAGATGGGGTCACAAATTAAGAAGTGAGGAGGTTGACATAATGTACCAAGTGGATTTTAATTTTTTTTTTTTATTATAGAGCATGAATGCAATGACCGTAACAATCGTGTACAGTAATCCGGAGTAAGGATACCTAAGTATCCATTACTGTTACCATTACAAGTACGATACCTTATGTTATGAAGCAAACCTGGTGGAAATCTTCATCTAAGGGTGGTCTATAATAATAAGGATATGATGATATATAAAAGAAGAAATGTCATGAAAGAAATGAGATCATTGGAGATTTCATATTCTTGGGATGATTGAAAGGAGTTAGGATAGGGAACATGCATATTTCTCAAAGTTATATACTAGTGTCACGGAGCACCTAAGTATATTGGATCATAATTATTCTATATTTTGATTAGGTCTCTGAACTTAATGATGTAATGGATTAGGAAATTAAGAGTCTAACTAACTTCAGGCTTAGGGTAAGTATTGTTTTGTTTTAGAATTCATATGATGAATGGAGGCATAATTGTATAAATTTCTGAGTGTTGAACTATTTTTCATGTTTTCAATGTTTGTGGGGTAACATTTCTGAAAACCCTCATGAGACTATAACTCATCCACTAAGAGAAACCTAGGGGTTTAAAGGCTTGTTGCATATGCTAAATGCAATCAAAATTATCTGCGAAAGTGGGGTAGTTAGAATTTTTTTCGTTTTAATTTTGTTTCTAAAATTAATTTTTATTCTTATTTTTATTTTTCTTCGCTTATTTTGCTCGGGACTAGCAAAATGCTGGTTGGGGGGTGTGTTGAGACTCAAATATTGCATAATTTCTCCCATTTATATCTTAGTTTTATGAACATGAATCAGCTTAATATTTTATTTTACTCATGTATGTGTTGCAAGGTGAATTTAAGAGATTGAATTGAAAAAGGGTGCTAAAAGCATGAATTTGATGCTTAAGAATCACCAAGGCAAGGGATGGATCTTAGGAGACCAAGATTGAAGAATTCGCATGCCAATGATCTAAGAAAACCAAGTGAGGAATGAAGAGAATCGAAGATTTGAAGTGAATAATTCTGAAATCGTCCTGAAAAAGTGTATTCTGAAACTTTGAAGTCTATTTGAAAAACTGCACAGTGTGAAGACTATTTTAACGAAACTATGCAGCAGGAAGTCTATTTTGAAAAACTGCGTAAATTTGAGGTGATTTCTAGATTTTTCCAACTTTGTACGAAAATTGGAGTTCCTCACTTATAAATAGGGCTTCCCAGAGCAATCCTAAGCATCATTTAAGGTATCCCAAAGCAAGATTTAGGATTTTTAAAGAGATTTTAATTTTATTAAAGTTTTATAAGTTATTTTTTTTATTTTAGATCTTTTTATTTGCATTTATTTCTTTCTTGTTGCTTTTTATTTCTGCAATTTAACTATGTTTTTCTAAGTTTCCTCTAGCCCAAGCTAGAAGGGAAGCACATGAGTTTAATAATTCTTTAAGATATGATGATTGATTATTTTAATGATGAGAAGAATGGTATATGCATGTGATCTATTGTTTAGGTTTAGTTTTTTATCCTATGTGAGATACATATGTTTCCATCATATGAGATTCACATTGATGGATAGGCTTATCCTAGATCAATTAGATTTCCTAGATACGAGAGAGGTTCTCAACCTGTTATATTTCTTTGATTTTCATTATCTCTTTGATATTGAATTCTTAAAATCATTGGCGCTTGAGAATATATATCAATGGTGCAAATCTATGATTTTCTAATCTTTTATATCATTTATTAAAATATTTAAACTATTTTATTTTCCGATTAAGCCGACCATAGTGCTCAGATCCTAGTTGTGTTATCCAAGTCATCATGATTTTGGAATATTAACCTATGTGTGGAACTTTAAAGCTTGGGTGTTGTTTTAATTCAGTTGAATTACATCCATTCAAAACTCCTAAAATTAAATCATCAGTTTACTTTTTTTTATTACTTAGTTTGGTTTGCATTCGATTTTCTTATTCTTACAATTCATCTCCATATGGGATCGACGTTGTATTCACGGGATATTACTTACGAACCTCTACACTTGGAGGCAAGTAATTAACAAGGCAATGCTAAAACAGACCTTATTGAAATAGATGAACTCTACTTTTTTTAATCTCAAAATCCTGCTATCGACATAATGCAACACCCCGCATTGGAGATAAAGAGGTGTGGGATAGTACCATTTTACTAATTATCCTATGAGCATGGCATAGCATCAAATGTGAAATTACGGCATGTGAGATGGATAGCTCATGATTACGGTCCTCTACTATCAAAATGAAATAAACAACACATGAACATTCAGAAGAGATTATTGCAATCATGTTAAAATTTCGATCTTACATGCTAGTATAGATGGAGTCACAAAGAAGTGAGGGGGTTCACATAATGTACCAAGTGGATTTTATAGATAGTGGACCCACACACATGGTTGCATAAGAGCTTATTCTATAGATGTTAAGCAAGTGATGAGAAATAACAGTAAGGATATAAAGGTTGAGAATTATTATTGTTTAGACCACCACAAACGTGGGAAAGAGGGTTTCCAAAAAGCTGTTTTCTTTCCACACACTTTCCTCGAAACCAAACATCCCATGTTTAAATATTTTAAAATTATTTATTAATTTATAATAATTTTTTAATATTTAATTTTATTTTATCTATAGAAAATGTTAAGATATGAAAATCTGTGGCTGTGGTTCCTACCTCAGAATCTGCTTTCAATGCATTAAATGGTTAATATTGAAGAATCACGTGGCATTGACCGCGTATGTCTCTCATGCAGATTCTAAGTATCACGCGCATGTGGACGATCAAGATCAACACATAGGCAAGGATCAATGATCGCTGAAGATCCGTTTATCTTGTGGTCTGGATCATTTGATCAAGAGCCTGCAAATGGATCGTGATGAAATAATAATAGGGCCCACATGCATCAACTAATGATCCGTTGATCCGACGGTTGAGAAGAACCAAACAAAGTAAAGTTGAGACACGGACAAACTAAAGGCCCACCATCACACGGCCGAATCTATGCTTGGATCATTCATGCATAGAGTAACGATGCTCGAGTCAAGTCAATCAACTGCAAATGATGCCATGAAAGTCCTCCGGGATGGCCCACTAGTTTCAAGGGAAGTATACGATCCTTGGGCAGCGTATGATGCTTAATTGGGACGCAGATTTCCTGTTCCTGCGCTGGAAACACAGGTGGGATCCACTGCAATGTTTATGAGAAATCCACACCGTTCATCCGTTTTGTGAGTTAATTTTAAGTTATGAGGGGAAAAATGAGCCGGATCCAATGCTTAAGTGGGCCGATGACGTGAGAATTGAACGTCCACAGTTGAAATATTCGTGGGGCCACATAAGTTTTTAATCATGCTAATATTTGTGTTTTCAGTTAATCCCATTAGGAATGAGGTTATGAACAGTATAGATGGCATGCAAACATCACTGTTGACCCAGGAAGGTTTCAACAGTTGAATTTTCCTATCCACCTTCTTCCTTAGTACGGCCCACTTGAGTCTTGAATCCTTCTCACTTTTAACTTCATGTCCGAAAATGAGCTCACAAAACAGATGGACAGAGTGGATTCATCACAAACATCACCGCGGGCTCCACATAGGTTTCAGGAACGTCCCGCGAAAGGCTATCGTAGGTAGGGGTGTACACAAACCGGGCTAGCCCGGTTAGCTCGCTCGACCCGGCCCGAAAAAGCCCGACTCGGCCCGACCCGGAACTGAGTTCGGGTCAGGACAAATCAATTCTCTAGGCCCGAAAGTGAGTTCAGGCCGAGTTCGGATACCTCCCAGTTCGACCCGACTCGGTCCGAAACCCAACCCGCCCCGGCTCGACCCGTGTATGACTATATTTAATTTGTATAAAATGTTTTATTTTATGCTTTGTCAAATGTATGTAAATGTCCTAACTAGTTAGATTTTTTGTGGAGTCATAGTTCAACTATCTAAACCGTTGATCGAGGGTCTTGTAATGGGACGCGGATTACCTGCTAAAGCCCTTCCTATGAACTTGCTGTAAGGTTCGAAACTGTCCCGAACTCAGGTTCGAAACTGGCCCGAACTCGGCCCGAACTCGCGCCGGGCCCGGTTCGGGGTGGAGATGTTGGCCCGGTGACCAGGCCCGGTCGGGTTCGGAACTTATGTGGCTGTTGAACAGGCCTAGATGGGCTGAGGGCAGTTCGACTCGGCCCGACCCGTGGACACACCTAATCGTAGGAAATCCTTGGCAGGCGCGTGTACGGAAATTATACACGTGTCATTCATAAATTCAAATGGAATAGCTTAAATCGTGGAAAGAGGGAGATTTTCATATCAACCGTTCAATTAAAATGTTCACCAATCCTTATCGTTTTATGATCGGATAAATGTAATTTTTGTTTACTGACACTTCACGATCGCTACTGGACAGTACTCTTTGGCCCCACAATGATATATACGCTTATCCATGCCATCCATCCATTTTAGATCATTATTTTAGGGTGTTAGCCAGAAATGATATAACACACACACACACACACACACACACACACACACACACACATATATATATATATATATATATATATATATAAGCCGTCCGAACCGTCTATCGAGTGGGGCTCAATATTGTATAGATCATCTAGCCAAAACTTCAGGTTTGTCAACTCTCTAATAACTTCAATCTTCCAACTACGCAGCAGAATCGAAGAAAATAGTTATAAGACGATCAGAAAGATTGATGGAAAAACTGCATGCCTAAGGGCCTGTTTGGGGGCGGTGGGATTAGAAGGGATTAGGTGGGATGAGATTCAAAAAACATAATTATTACTACCCCGGGCAGGGATTGTCCCGTTGCCATGGGATAAGATTCCATGTTTTGTTGATAATATGATGGTACATTGAATGGATATACCCACCATCATTTGAAATTACTGTGAATACACCTGTTATATCTAAACTGTTTATTTGTTTTATAACCTCATTTTATGGCATGAGCCTAAAAATGAGGTAGATCCAAAGCTTATGTGGCCACAAAGAAGTTTTCAACGGTAAGTATTCAATCCCCGTTGCTTTCTATGGTGGGGTCCACTTGAGCTTTAGATTTATCTATTTTTTGGCCCATGCTCTAAAATAATCTCGATAAATAGGTGGACAGTGTGGATATAGCTTGCTAACATTGAATGGATTAGAAGGGATCAGGTGGGATGGGATTCAAAAAAACATAATTATTGCTCATGGCAGGGGTTGTCCCTTATTACCATGGGATAAAATTAATACCCTACTTTGTAGATAATACGGTGGTGCATTGAATGAATATACTCACCATCATTTGAAATTATTGGGAATAATAAGCATGTGTTATATTTAAACTGTTCATTTGTTTCGTAACCTCATTTTATGTCATGGACCTAAAAATGAGATAGATCCAAAACTTATGTAGCACCAAAGAAGTTTTCAACGGTAAGTATTCAATCCCTGTTGCTTTCTATGGTGGGGTCCACTTGAGCATTAGATTTACCTGATTTTTTGGCCCATGCTCGAAAATAATCTCGATAAATGGGTGGATGGTGTGGATATAGCCCACACATCATGTTGTGACCTGCACAACTTTCCAAACATTGAGTGAAATTGGCACAAGACCCAATGCAATTTCATTTAATGTAATTCCAAGCATTTCCATTCTTCCCAAACATGGAGTGGAATTGGCACAAGACAGATGAATCCCATCCCCACCTAATCCCTTCTAATCCCACTGCCCAAACTGACCCTGAGTGAAATCGGCAAGGACCCAATGCAATTCCATTTATAATTCCGAGCTTTTCATTCTTCCCGAACATGGAGCGAAATTGGCACGGGACCAGATGAATCCCATCCCACCTAATCCCTTCTAATCCCACCGCCCAAACAGGCCCTAATGGGACTCCACACGTGTGTATAGGTCCACTCATGTGTCAACATGTGATGGGTGTACATGATCCAAGATGTCCATAAGGTGGACCATCCTATCATAAGGTAGGCCACGATCTAAGAAACAAATTGATGAAAAAAAAAAACCCGTAGCCAAACTTACTGGAGCAGTCCATGTGCCACGTGTATGGATGCTAGTTGTCGGGCGGCCGTAGGGGGTCGAAGTATCCAAGATAGTCCAGAAAGCAATGGCTGAAAAACGCGTAAGAGCAAATCGTTTTCAACTTCCAATGAGATCGAGAAAAAGCATGCATGAAATTGATTTTGGCTAGAGACCGCGGTACACGGATTTTCTGGGAAAGCCTTTTGCAGGAAGTTCCTGCGCAAGAATGCATATGGCCCCATCGAGATGTTTGTGAGAAATCCACCCCGTTCAGCCTATTTTAGAGCTCATTTAAGGACTTACAACCAAAAATTATTATATCCAAAACTTAAACGGGTCACACGAGAGGAAACAGTGGGTATTCAGTGTGACTCGTTGAAACATTCTCTGAGCCATACAAAAATTTTGTAAGGCAAATTTTTCCTATTTTTTCCGTACTCTCACTTCATCACAGTATTAATGACCTTATAAACGGTTTTAATGGCATATAAACATCACAGTGGAGCCCAAATAGGTTTTACTGGTAGAAATTTCTTTTCCCAATTTTCCATCTCGCAAAAACATCTAGGTAGGCCCGGCCCCGCATCTTGCGCGGAAACTCCCTGCCAAGGGCTTTGGCAGAAATCCGTGTAGTCATTTTCAACTTCCAATGAGATTAGAAAAAGCTCGGACACCGACGGACGCGGATTTTCTGCGAAAGCCTTTGGCAGCAAGTTCGTGTAAAGGGTATTGGGTGGGGCCCACCGCTATATTTATTGGAAATCTATTCCGTCCATCCGTTTGTAGACCTCATTTTAAGAGGAGGGATAAAATTTTAGGTGGATCAAAAACTCAAATGGGCCACACGAGAGGGAAATGTGGGGAAAGAAATACCTACCATTGAAACCTTCCTGGGATCCACTTGATGTTTATATATCATCCAAAATCGCTTATAAGGTCTTTACCACTAGGATGAAGTGAAAATACTAAAAATTTAGCCCCAAAAAAAGCTTTATGACTACAAGAATGCTTCAACGGTTCTAACTTAATATCCACTGATTCCTCTCGTGTATCCCACTTGAGTTTTGGATACACCTCATTTTTGGTAAAATATCCTAAAATGAGCCAGACGAATGAACGGGGTAGATGTCTCAAAAACATGGCGATGGGCCCCACCCAGAATCCTTGTGCAGGAACTTCCTGCGAAAGCATTTCTCAGGAAATCCGCGTCCGACGCCGACAGGTAGAGTAGCGATACTCTCTACTGAAGTGACGTCACCAACCTTTGTAAGCCGGAAACGGATTGGCTGCTCCCACTGCCACCAGCCGATGGCTAGTGGTCGGTGCTCTGTGGGCCCCACCATGATGTATGTGTTTCATCCATTCCATCCATCTATTTTTCTAAATCATTTCATGGTATTACAAAAAGAATGAGGTAAATCTCAATATTAAGTGGACCACATTATAGGAAATAGTGTTGAATGAAAGTTGACCATTAAAAACTTTTTAGGGGCCATAAAAGTATTGGATCAAGTTGATCTTTGTTTTTTCCCTTCATCCGGGTCTTTATGATCTAATCAACAGATTGGATGTCAAATAAACAGTACAGTGGGCCTTAGGAGGATTTAAATAATGAATATCCAATCACTATTGTTTTCCTGTGGTGTGGTCACTTGAGATTTATATCCCTCTCATTTTTGAGGCAAATCCCTAAAATAATCTTTAATAATGGATGAACGGAATGGATAAAACACATGCAACATGGTGGGGCCCATAGAGCACTGACCACCAGCCACGGGGCTGTATGAGGTTGAGTAGCTAGACTCGCTGAAGTAACATCACCAAGTTCTATGGACCCCACTGTGATGTATGTGTTGTATCACAACGTACATTCATTCGGAGATACTATTTTAACGCATGAGAACGAGGCAAATCCAAAGCTTTAGTGGACCCACCGTAGAAAACAGCGGGAAGATTGATGCCCACCATTGAAACCTTCTTAAGGCTCAAGATGTTGTTTTTTCGAAATCCAACCTGTTCAAAAGTTAACAAAGACATTAAAGAAGGGAAAACACAAATATCAGCTTGATCGAAAAGTTTTGTGGCCTTTACAAGTTTTTAATGATATTACCCTAAAATGATCTCTCTAGGTGGATGGATGGTGTGGATACAAAACATACAACATATATGGTGGAACCCACAGAACTTGGTAACATCACTTAAGTAGCAGTCTCACTAGTCAATCCCCACCCACCATGATGTGGGACAGGGATTAGATACTGGCAGGTTGAGTAGCGAGACTAGCTTCCGAAGTGACGTCACCAAGTTCTGTGGACCCCACTATGATGTATGTGTTATATCCACAACATCCATTCATTTGGAGATATTATATTATTTTAATGCATGACTCAGAGAAGGAGGTAGATCCAAAGCTTTAGTGGACCCACCACAGAAAACAGTGGGAATATTGATGACCACAGTTGAAACCTACCTAAGGCCCACTATGATGTTTTTTCAAAATTGAACCTGTTCAAAAGTTAAAAAAGACATTAAAGAAGGGAAAACACAAATATCAGCTTGATCGAAAACTTTTGTGGCCTTTAGAAGTTTTTAATGGTGGTGTCACCTCCCCATTGTTTTCTATGGTGGGGTCCACTGGAGCTTTGGATATGACTCATTCTTTGGGTATTACCCTAAAATGATCTCTCCAAGTGGATGGACGGCGTTGATACAAAACATCCAACATGGTGGAGCCCACAGAACTTGGTAACGTCACTTCAGTAGCAGTGTCGCTACTCAACCCATCACTAGCCAATTCGCACCCACCATGATGTAGGATACGGATTAGATATGACAGGTTGAGTAACGAGACTAGCTACTGAAGTGACGTCACCAAGTTCTATGGACCCCACTATGATGTATGTGTTGTATCCACAACGTCCATTCATTTGGAGATATTATATTATTTTAATGCATGACTCATAGAATGAGGCAAATCTAAAGCTTTAGTGGACCCACCATAGAAAACAATGGGAATATTGATGACCAAACAACAACGAGAATATTGATAACCGCAGTTGAAACCTACCTAAGGCCCACCATGATGTTTTTTCGAAATTGAACCTGTTCAAAAGTTAAAAAAGACATTAAAAAAGGGGAAACACAAACATCAGCTTGATCAAAAACTTTTGTGGCCTTTAGAAGCTCTTAATGGTGGTGTCACTCTCCCCACTATTTTCTATGGTGGGGTGATGTTTTATTTAAACCAATCTGATTTAAATGATTTTAAACTCGCAAGTATACGAATCAGATTTAGCTATGGTACGTATTACGAGATCGTTTCCACGAGGACTGATTGTCACAGTTCGAAATTTAAGACGCTTCTTAACTAATCCAATAAATAGTGTAACAAGCAATTAAAAAAATAATCTAAAAGGATAACCAAGTGCTATGAGTAAAATCCAATCAAGGAGAAGACTAGGACTTTTGAATCCACCCCTAATTATCCTAACCCTTGCTTTACATGTTGATTTACCCTAATTCAGATTGATATAAATAAAACAAAGCACACTCTATGTCCTTGGTCGGGCACACAGAATGTATAATTCCTTTAAGCATATGGATCACATCTTTCCATCCATGGTCAGGCATGAAGAGATGTAGAATCCTATTCCTTCCTCTATAAGAAACTTGTTCATGGTCAGACACAAGCACCTAGAATAATATTCCAAACAATATCTACATCTAGACTTTGGTCAAGCTCATAGAATGGTGAAGCATGAAAATCACAGTTAAGCACACTAGAGAGAGAAACAAATAAATCAGATTAAGATAATATCAACATAAACAAGAGTTATTCAAAATAGGGGCTTCATCTCAGCCCTAGACAAAGGATTTAGAAATCCATGTGATCAATTATAATGAAGGAAAAATAAAACATAAACACTAGAGGCATCCTCTCTCTTCTCTTTCTTCTCTTTCTTCTCTTTGGCTCTGGATCTTCCCAAGCTCTTGCTTCCAGCTATGGATGATCTTCCTCATGTTTTGCAACTCTTTTTATAGCTGATGGAGTGGCTGGAGTGGTGAAAATCGGATTTGGAACGCTGTCGCACGCGCAGCAAAGCCTTTTCGCAGCCCAGTTCGGGCCCTCGAAACACGGCACTTTCCTCGTTCAAATTCCAAGCAAACACCGTCCCTTAGGACTTTCTTGGGTCCTCTACATGATGGACAGTTCAGATTTACCATACGATCAAAGATGGTGGCCCACAATCGCCTGGAAAACTGGATTTCCTAATATGTGCGAAACCTTTCGCACCCCTCGCTGTCGTGATCGGTGGGCCCCACAGAAGTATTTTCTGGAAAATCCACCCCATCCATTGGATTCAGGATGAAATTTCAGTCAAGAATAGGTAGTTTTGAACGTCCATTGACGCGTCCCAGAGAAGAAAGCACAAAAAGATCAGATTTGAATGTTGCAGGGCAGCCCTTTTGTGGCCTCTGTATCATGCACGTGTGCACGCATGGACACAAAATATCAACATGGTTTTGTAGTGCTCGAAGCCTTCTACACGATGAACGGCTTGGATGATCCGTACGGATGACGTATGGGGCCCACAATCAGCCGCAAAACTGGCCAGCGGCCGTCGTTATGCAGACGCCAAAACGGGGACGCGGATCTCTTCCACTGTCTGTTCTGGTGGGGCCCACTTCGATAATTTTTTTATCAATCCAAGACGTACATTGGATTTCTCTCGAAAAATCGTTCAGGAAGGGATAGTTCGGTGTCCATTAATGCGGTCCACCTGATTTTCTGTTCCACCGTCCAATATGTGTTTGAACGGTTAAAAACCAATATTCGTTGTCTTCTGAAATACTGCCACCTAGGCGATGGTAATATGGACGTTAAAAATCTAATGGACGGTCTGGATCACACTTTTGGAAAATAGGTGGGTTCCACAACGCCATCCGATCCCCGGACGCGTTAACGCTGCCTGGAAACGGCAGTTGCGTTTTGAGAGAGAGCCGCGGGTCAGCGGTCAGTTTGACCGAGGCGATGGTGCGGTGCACGGCTGGTGTACATATGCATTGTATACACACTACATATACAGGGCCCATTATAATGTTATGGATAAATTTGATCCGTCCATCCTGCTTCTCATATTATTTAAACCATTGAGACCAATTTTTAAACATATCCAGATTGTGGGTGGGCCTGAAATTGGAGATTAATGGGCTGATCTATCCGTTGGGCCACTTCCCTAGTGATCTGAGGGCTAAAATTTGAAATGTACGGTTAATTTATGTCCTTAATCCCATGTAGAAAGTTTTGAGCCAATCGGATAGAGGGAACCATGTGATCTTGCATTCTGGACCAGTTTCGGGCCTCTTTAACGTGAACGGCTTAATTTCCTCAGATCCCTAGCATATAAATTCTTCAATATTGGTCCTCTGGAGTTCATCTCGTGCTCTGGTAATTTTAAAGCATCAAATCCATGCTTTTAACATCATTTTTCAGTACACGCTCCTGATTTCATCCTGTAGTAAAAACACAATTAAAATATGGCATTAAGCATTATCATGTACGTAAAATCAGGTAATAGTCGAGGTCTAATATGCAATATTCGACCCTCATCACAACCCCCAACCAGCATTTTGCTAGTCCCGAGCAAAACATGCGAACAATATTTTCAGAAATACATGACAATTCCTGTAAACACGAGTGACTTGTGAACAAATAGTCGAGATGTGAAAATTCTAAGATTCATGAATGGTGAGCAGAATTTTCTCCTAGAATCAAGCTTACAGTAAACTTCATAATCAAGTTCTAAGTATTAATCCATCACTTAGAACATTCTAAACATTGAGTTCCATGAGTGTATAGTGTAATCTTGGCTTACACTCATTAAGAGATCCAATTGTCAATTTCATGATATCATTGGTAATTAACAACAGAATTTATGACAACCAAACCTGAAACCAACACTTACCTTTTAGATCATCTTTTTATTCTATCAGCCTTTGATATTTTTTATGAGCTATGGTGTTTAAGAAACTTATCGCCTAACTCTTTTTTTTTTTTTTCGGGTTTTCCTTTAATTTTTAGAAATTTTCTCTCAAGGAGGGGAATCAAATCCTCACCTATAGGGAGCAAACCTATGGTGAAAACTTGTCGCCTAACTCTTTTTTTTTTTTTCATATGTCAACTATGGAAAATCAAATCTACACCTATAGGGAGCAAACCTATGGTGAAGATTATGTGACTTAGCCTATCTTTCTTCTTCTTGAATGACTTTTTTTTATTTTTTGAACGGCTGGTTCTTTCATGCTTAGTGATTATTAGGTTAATCATTCCATGTGTAAGAGAGATGTGATATATGAAATCATGACTCAATCAATGTTTATAACTTCTAATCATGGGTTAACAATTCAAACTTAACTGTGAAATCTACCAGACAACTGAATCTAATAGTAATAAATTATCAACATTATATATCTTGTAATTCTGCAATCACAACTATCCTTCAAAATCACTTAAAATTCACAAGAAATTCCAGAAAAAAGTTTAAAAATTTTCACAATTTTGCTCAAGACCAAGAAAATACTGATTAGGTAACCTAATCTCCCACCCCCAACCTAAAATCTACATTGTCCTCAATGTAACAGAAATAAACATGTGTTGAGGGTCAAATATTGCATATTAGACCCCAGTTATTACCGGATTTATGAACATGCCACCGTTTAAAAGCCTAATTTAATCGTGTTTGTGATGCAAGGTACATTTGCAAGTGTGGACTACAAAAAGGTGCTAAAAGTGTGTATTTGATGCTCTAAAATTACCACAGCAAGGGACGGACTCCAGAGGACCGATATTGAAGAATTTACATGCCAAGGATCCGAGAAAATCAAGCTGTTCACGTTAAAGAGGCCTGAAATTGGTGCAAAATGCAAGATCACATGGTTCCCGCCATCCGATTGACTCGAAACTTCATACATGTGATGGGGGCCGTAAATTAATCGTACATATTAAATTTCAATCATTGAAGATCTCGGGAAGTGGTCCAACGGATAGATCAGCCCATTAATCTCCAATTTGGGGCCCACCTGATATTTGGAACTGGCTCAACTTTGGTATTTACGGGTAAAATAATATGAGAAAGAAGATGAACGGTGTAAATTTCTCGTAAACATCACGGCAGGCCCTGTGTGTGAGAAGTGTGCACACTGCACACGTGCGCTCCCGCACCGCACCGGTGCAACCGAGGTCGGTCAGCGCCCATTGACCGACTCTCTTTCGTAAAAGCGTAAAGACGCACAGCATCTTCTCCCACCAACGCCGGTTCTGTGTAGTGGGGCCCACTCGTCAACTGAAGAAAAAATCCGAACCGTCCGTTGTGTCGAGAGGGGGGGCATGACCCTTGCCTAGGTGGACTTTTGGTCCCATGCATACGAAAACACGTGGATCGTCGAAAAACGCCGGATGGACGGTGAATTGATTTTATACAGTGGACCGCACAAAAACTCCATAGAAACTACTCATTCCTGACTGAAATTGCGCCAGGAATCCAATGAACGGGTCGGATTTCCACGAATGTATCACTGTAGGGACCATCGAACACGTCAGTGTCCGGTTTTCAAATTTCAAAACGGCAACTGCCGTTTCCAAAATTTCGTAAAAACGGACGCTGGCTGATTTTCGCGGAAGTTGTGGACCCCACCCGTCACCTGTACGGCTGATCCAAGCCGTCCACCGTGTAGAGGGCTTCGTGAGCTTTAAAACCATGTTGATATTCTGCTCCCATGCATACACACGTGTGCGGTACAGAGGCCACAAACGGACTGCCCTGCAATGTTCAAAACTGATCTTTTCGTGATTTCTTCTCTGAGCCGCGTCAATGGACATTCAAAACCACCCATTCTTGACTGAAATTTCGTTCTGAATGCAATGGACGGGGTGGATTTCCCAGAAAACACTTCTATCGGGCCCACCGATCACGACAATGAAATGGTGCGAAAGGTTTCGTACAATTAGGAAATCCAGTTTTCCAGGCGGTTGTGGGCCACCATCTTTGATCATATGATAGATCTGAACCGTTCATCATGTAGAGGACCCAAGAAAGTCTTAAGGGACGGTGTTGTTTTGGAATTTGAGCGAGGAAAGTGTCGTGTTTCGAGGCCCCGAACTTGGCTGCGAAAAGACTTTCGTTGCGCGTGCGACAGCTTTCCAAATCCGATTTTCTCCACTCCAGCAGCTATAAAAAGGATTTTTGGACCTAGGGAGTAGGCATCGAAGGCTTTGGACGAAGAATCTCAAGTGAGAGAGAGAAAGACAGGGAGAGAAGAAAGAGTTTTGTTATTTTTTTTCTTTGGTTTTGCTTTTCTTCTCAAATTTCTGATGAGATCTAGCCCATCCATGTGTGGCTAAACCTCTTAGCTAGGGCTAAGAGGTGAAGCTTGTGGCGTAATGGGACCGATTTTATGGTGTTGATTTATGGTTATGAACTGACGTTTGGTTTTAGTTTGATTAATTGAAATAATCATAGTTTTTAATGATTTGTTGTGACTTAAATTACAATAGATCTACGATGGCTTTGAGTATTTCATTCTTCTTCATATTTTGATTGTGAAATCAGGAAACCCTGTTGTTCACCATTGCCCCTTGGACATGGTTGGATGATGGAATTCTTCCTAACATTCACACATCTTCTGATTGGTTATGGATTGGTTTAAGTTCTGTTGATTACCTTGTCTCATGGGCATGGATTTGTGATGGAATCATATCTAATTCTTATACCTTTCGTCTATTTGAAAACTAGATCAAAAGGAAGTTCACATTGATTTTCAGGTTATATCTTCCAACTGGATGAAGATGGGACTCGAAGTCCAGTTGAGTTCATGAATCGACCATAGATCTCCCTGATCTCTACAAGTGGATCCTCTGAATCCCTAGTTTCCCTCTCTCTGAATTCTTAAGTTTAGATCAATAATTCACCATTATTCCTCAAATCACAATTGGTTTAGATTTCATCTTATCCTAGTCCTAATTCTAGTAATTTTCAGAATACGCACGAGTTTCAGTCCCTGTGGATTCGACCTCGGTCTCACTGAGTTTATTACTACATCACAACCCTATACTTAGGGAGTGAACAACATGCAAGGCACATGGGACAACGAAAAGGAAAGAGGAGTGAGGGAAAAATGGTACCTGTATGAAGAATCAAGAGGCTCTCCCAAAATTATCAATGTAAAAGCGAGTCAGAACAAGAGAGAAATTAACAAAAGAAAAATAACAAAAATAAAAGCACAAAAAGAAGATTCTACCTACACCACTTTCGCAGGTGCTCTCGATTGCATTTAGCGTATGCAACAAGCCTTTAAACCCCTAGGTTACCCCTAGTGGACGAGTTGTAGTCTCGTGAGGGTTTGCAGTAATGTCACCCACAAACATTGAACTAACTAACTAGGAAAAGGAAATGAAATAAAATAAAAAGCTGGGTTGCCTCCCAGGAGCGCTAAGTTTAATGTCTTCAGCCAGACAAGCAAGGCGAGCACCCATGGACTCTGGATCAATCAATCTAGATAACTTGGGTCCACCAAATGAATTATTTCAACATCATGATCAACCAAATCGTCTAAGTACAATTTCAGCCGTTGACCGTTTACTTTGAAAACATTCCCATCCTTTAGATTTTGAATCTCAACTGCTCCATGAGGAAATACTTTTACAACCCGATAAGGACCAAACCATCGCGAATGTAGTTTTCCAGGAAAGAGGCGTAACCTGGAATTATACAATAATACTTTCTGGTTTGGTTCAGATGTCTTGCGAAGAATTGATTTTTCATGAAACACTTTTGTCTATTGTTTATAAATTTTTGCATTCTCATATGCTTCATTTCGAATTTCTTCTAACTCATTGAGTTGAAGTTTACGGTGAGATCCGGCCTTGTTTAAGTCAAAATTGAAAGTTTTGATGGCCCAATAAGTATGATGTTCTAATTCCACAGGTAAGTGACAGGCTTTCCCAAAGACAAGCCTGTACGGAGACATTCTAATCGGAGTTTTGAAAGCCGTTCGATATGCCCAAAGGGCATCATTCAAGCGCTGCGACCAATCCTTCCGATCAGGGCGAACTGTTTTCTCCAAAATTTGTTTAATCTCCCGATTTGAAACCTCGACTTGACCACTTGTTTGTGGATGATATGGCGTTGCAACTTTATGGGTGATGGAGTATTTCTTCATTAAAGATTCAAACGGTTTATTGCAAAAATGACTACCCCCATCACTTATAATTGCTCGAGGAGTGCCAAAACGAGAAAAGATGTTTTCTTTCAAGAATCGGACCACAACTTTGTGATCGTTCATTTTACTTGGCACTGCTTCCACCCACTTAGAGACATAGTCGACGGCCACAAGGATGTACATAAAACCGAATGACGGGGGAAATAGACCCATGAAGTCAATACCCTAAATATCAAATAATTAGACAATGAGAATATTGGTAAGTGGCATCATGTTCCTGTGGGAAATATTCCCCGTACGTTGGCATCTATCGCATGTAGAACAAAAGGCATGAGTGTCTCGAAACAATGTAGGCCAATAAAATCCACTTTGTAAGACTTTCACAGCTGTTTTCTTTGAACCAAAATGACCACCACATGCATGGTCATGACAAAAGGAGATTACACTATGAAACTCACTCTCAGGCACACATCTCCTAATAATCTGATCAGGACAAATTTTGAATAAGTATGGATCGTCCCAAAAGAAATGTTTAACCTCAGCAAGAAATTTGGATTTATCCTGTTTAGTCCAATGAGAAGGAAGTTGACCTGTAACAAGATAGTTTACAATATCCGCATACCAAGGTAATTGAGAAATAGCTAAAAGTTGTTCATTAGGGAAAGACTAGTTCTTTGGCAAATGATCCACTGTGGACTCTAAGACAAGTCTAGACAAATGGTCGGCTACCACATTTTCGGAACCCTTTTTATCCCGAAATTTAATATCGAATTCTTGTAGCAAGAGAATCCATCGAATCAATCGAGGTTTAGCGTCTTTTTTAGAAAGAAGATATTTCAATGCTGCATGATCTGAGAACACTATAACCTTGGGCCCTATGAGATACGACCTGAATTTGTCTAGAGCAAATACCACTGCCAACAATTCTTTTTCAGTGGTGGAGTAGTTAAGCTGTGCATCATGTAGAGTCCTACTAGCATAATAAATGACATGAGGCATTTTGTTCAATCTTTGTCCTAGGACGGCTCCAACAACATAATCCGAGGCATTACACATAAGCTCAAAAGGTAAACTCCAATCAGGTGGTTGGATGATTGGAGCAGAAGTCAATAAATGCTTTAACTTATCAAAAGCTTGCCGACACTCATCATTAAGAACAAAAGCAACATCTTTAGCTAGTAAATTGCACAAGGGTCGAGAGATTTTGCTAAAATCCTTAATGAATCTCCTGTAGAATCCTGCATGCCCTAAGAATGATCTAATCTCCTTGACCGTTCTGGGTGGAGGAAGACTGGAAATTAAATCAATCTTGGCTTTATCAACTTCAATACCTTTACTTGAAATAACATGCCCGAGTACAATCCCTTTTTGAACCATAAAATGACACTTTTCCCAATTCAATATCAGGTTCGTTTTTTCACATCTTTCCAAGACAAGAGATAGATGGTATAAACATTCATCAAATGAAGAGCCAAAAATTGAAAAATCATCCATGAAAATCTCGAGGAAACGCTCAACCATGTCTGAAAAAATACTCATCATGCATCGTTGAAAGGTCGCAGGCGCATTACACAACCCAAATGGCATACGCCGATAGGCATATGTACCAAAAGGACATGTAAATGTGGTTTTCTCTTGATCCTCGGGGGCAATGGGAATCTGATTATACCCGGAATAGCCATCCAGGAAACAATAATAGCTGTGCCCTGCCAATCTCTCAAGCATCTGATCTATGAAAGGAAGAGGAAAGTGATCCTTCCTTGTGACCAGATTCAGTTTACGGTAATCAATACAAACTCGCCAGCCCGTAGTCATACGAGTTGGCACTAATTCATTTTTGTCATTTTTGGTCACCGTAATCCCAGACTTTTTGGGAACAACTTGAACTGGGCTGACCCAAGTGCTATCCGAAATGGGGTAAATGATACCAACATCTAACAATTTAAGCACCTCAGTCCGAACGACTTCTTTCATGTTAGGGTCAAGCCTCCTTTGCATTTCACGTGACGTTTTTGCGTTTTCTTCAAGATGAATACGATGCATACACACAGTGGGGCTTATTCCCTTTATGTCCGCTATTGTCCACCCAATAGCTGCCTTATGTTCTCTAAGAACATTAAGCAACTTACCCTCCTGTTCCTTATCAAGGTTCGAAGCTATGATGACAGGCAGAGTTTCAGAAGGGCCTAAAAATGCATATTTGAGAGTTTCAGGTAATTGTTTAAGGTCAAGTTCGGGTGGTTTCTCAATAGACGGGACCGGTTTAGACTCAGATGGTGGAAGAAGTTCCACTTTAGCTTTCCATTTTGTTGTATCCATTTCAGGATTAGAGTCAAGTAATACATTGACCTCTTGGACGAAATTTTCTATGTCAAAATCCATGCCAAAATGTGCTAAACAAGTCTCAAGAGCATCTTCGGAAGATTTAAGGAAAGAGTCATGTACTAGACTCTCAATCATGTTCACTTCAAATATATCATCCGAGTCTGACGGTTGTTGTCCAGCATTGAAAACATTGAGTTTAATCTTCATGTTGCCAAAAGACAACTTCATAATCCCGTTCCTGCAATTTTTGATAGCATTGGATGTGGCCAAGAATAGACGTCCTAAGATAACCGAGATTTGACTTGTAGGATTCTGGACAGGCTGAGTATCTAGAACGATGAAGTCCGCTGGAAAATAAAACTTGTCAACCTGGATTAGCACATCCTCAATAACACCACGGGGCACCTTGACAAATCTATCAGCTAGTTGTAGTGTTATTTTAGTTGGTTTCAGCTCACCAAGCCCTAGCTGCTCATATACAGAATATGGTAACAAATTAACGCTCGCCCCTAAGTCAAGCAATGCCTTCTCAATCTTATGCTCTCCAATGATGCAAGAAATGGTAGGAGCTCCTGGATCCCTATATTTAGGAGGTGTGTTATTTTGAATCATGGAGCTGAGTTGCTCTGCAAGGAAGACCTTCTTGTGAACATGTTGCTTACGCTTTTGAGTGCATAATTCTTTGAGAAACTTAGCATAAGCAGGGACCTGCTGGATAGCATCAAGCAATGGAATGTTGACTTGCACCTTCTTAAACATGTCCAATATTTCATTAAAGTTGTTTCCTTTCTTAACTGGTACCAGACGTTGAGGAAAAGGTGCTTTGGGCACATAAGATGGCACATTAGTGGTTCCTGGAGAGTCAGATTGTTGTTGGACTTTGGATGCACTAGTTTCTCTCTCTACTTCATTTTGATCTTCTGATTTGGAATTCGAATCTTCCTTAGGCATCTCTACGTTGTTCTCGATCTGTTTGCCAGACCTAAGGGTAATGATTGATTTGGCTTACTCATGATATTGTTCTTGGTTTGACTTGGAGCCAATCTCATACTGTCCCTTTGGATTTACCACAGGTTGGCTAGGGAATTTACCCTTCTCTCTCTCACTCAATGTGGCAGCAAGTTGACCCAACTGTACTTCCAGCTTGGCAATAGATTGCGCATTTGCATGTACACTTTGCTGGTTAGTTAGTAAAGTTTGTTGGGTGTCGTTTTGAAATTGAAAAGAACTCTGCATAAAAAGATTGAGTGTATCTTCAAGAGATGGTTTCCTTGATTGTGAAGGAACTTGTTGATATTGTGGAAACTGTTGAAATTGTTGACTTCCAACTTAAGGGTAAGGTTGCATAGGAGGATTTTCAGATAATCCTCCTTGTTGTTGACCTTTTGCCCAAGAAAAATTTGGATGTCTAGCCCACCCTGGATTGTAGGTGTTAGAGTAAGGATCATTCCCAGGTCGCCGAAAGGTATTCATTGCATGCACTTGTTCAGAGAGAAATTCATGAAATGCTGCACCAGATGGACAAGACTGTGTAGGATGGGCGAGGCTGGAACATATGGCACATGATTCGACTTGAGTTGTTTGTGAGGTCCATTGTTTAGCACCAAGGCATCGACTTTCTTTGTCAGGTTATCAATTTTGGCATAAAGATCTGGCATAACTCCTATCTCATATATACCTCCTTTCTTCTGTGGTTGGGGACTTCTGTCACTTCTATTTGAATTGTCCCATTGCTGGGAGTTTTCACATAAGGTTTCAAAGAAATCCCAAGCTTCGACATCACTTTTAGTCATGAATGACCCTCCACTTGTGGCATCAACCATGCGATGGTTTTGGGGTGACAAACCGTCATAGAAGTATTGAACCTGTTGCCACTTCTCAAAACCATGGTGTAGACATTTAAGAAGCAAGTCCTTCCATCTTTCCCAACATTCATGAAAGTGCTCTCCCTCTTTTTATGTGAAATTAGTGATTTCTCTATGGAGAGCATTAGTTTTGTGAACCGGGAAGAACTTGTTTAAGAACTTCTTAGACAATTGGTCCCATGTAGTGATAGACCCAACTCCTAGAGAATTCAACCATGCTTTTGCTTTATCCTTCAAAGAAAAAGGAAAAAGGCGCAAACGAAGCGAATCATCTGAAAAGTTTTGAAACCTAAAGGTAGAACAGATGTCTAAGAATTCTTTCACATGATGATAGGGATCCTCCTTATCTAAACCGTAAAAGGAGGGCAACAATTGTATGACCCCAGGTTTAAGTTCAAAGTGTGCTGCCGTGGTGGCGGGCAACACTATGCATGAAGGTGCATTGAATTGGATAGGAGCTGAATAATCTCTAAGAGCTTTAGTTCCATTCTCATCCGCCATTTTAAATAGGATGTTTCTAAATCTTCTACGAAAAGTTCTTTCTATTTCAGGATCAAAAGGTGCTAGTTCTATGTTCAGAGATCTACGTCCTAGCATAAACTATGTTATTGCAATGTAAGAAAGAAAACTAAACTAAGAAGTAACTAAGAGAAATAAAACTAGAACTAGAAACTATGAGATTCTAAAACAAGTTAAAACTATGTAAACAAGAATGGGAAGAAAGAACCCGGGAAAGGAGATGATTGATGTCAGAAGATTTAAGAAGCTCCTCCTTCACTTAGTAGCTTCCTTCCTCAATTCCTGTAAATAAAAAAAAAACAAATTAAGTTTCCTAAAATAATGATAGAAAAATCCTAAGCAACGGTTAATTTCTAAAAAAGAAAGTTTCTAATCTTAGAAATAACAAGCTAAGTTAGTTTCTAAAAAGGGAAGAATTTCTAAAACTAGAAAATAGAAAGTTACTTGAAAGAAGAATCTAAATCTAAAATTAGAAACTAAAAAATTTTTAAAAAATAAAACCCTAATTCTAAAAATAGAAATTAGAAAAAGTAAAGAATTTAGAAAGGGATTACCAAATTAGAAGTTTATTTCAGGACCTTACAAAACAGGAAATAAGTTAGTTTCTAACATAAAGAAAAGAACTCTAAGTTAGTAAAATCCTAAGCTATGAATTATGATAAGAGAGATTCCTAAATTCAATTTGGAACGAAACAGTCCCCGGCAACGGCGCCAAAAACTTGATGTTTTATTTAAACCAATTTGATTTAAATGATTTTAAACTCGCAAGTATACGAATCAAATATAGCTATGGTACATATTACGAGATTGTTTCCACGAGGACTGATTGTCACAATTCAAAATTTAAGACTCTTCTTAACTAATCCAACAAATAGTGTAGCAAGCAATTAAAAAAATAATCTAAAAGGATAACCAAGTGCTGTGAGTAAAATCCAATCAAGGAGAAGACTAAGACTTTCGAATCCACCCCTAATTATCCTAACCCTTGCTTTACATGTTGATTTACCCTAATTCAGATTGATATAAATAAAACAAAACACACTCTATGTCCTTGGTCGAGCACACAGAATGTATAATTCCTTTAAGCATATGAATCACATCTTTCTATCCATGGTCAGGCATGAAGAGATGTAGAATCCTGTTCCTTCCTCTATAAGAAACTTGTTCATGGTCAGACACAACCACCTAGAATAATATTCCAAACAACATCCACATCTAGACTTTGGTCAAGCTCATAGAATGGTGAAGCATGAAAATCGCAGTTAAGCACACTAGAGAGAGAAACAAATCAATCAGATTAAGATAATATCAACATAAACAAGAGTTATTCAAAATAGGGGCTTCATCTCAGCCCTAGACAAAGGATTTAGAAATCCATGTGATCAGTTATAATGAAGGAAAAATAAAACATAAACACTAGAGGCATCCTCTCTCTTCTCTTTCTTCTCTTTCTTCTCTTTGGCTCTGGATCTTCCCAAGCTCTTGCTTCCAGCTATGGATGATCTTCCTCACATTTTGTAACTCTTTTTATAGCTGATGGAGTGGCTGGAGTGGTGAAAATCGGATTTGAAACGCTGTCGCACGCG
The DNA here is from genome assembly GCA_030180095.1 of Magnolia changhungtana. NCBI lineage: Eukaryota > Viridiplantae > Streptophyta > Magnoliopsida > Magnoliales > Magnoliaceae > Magnolia > Magnolia changhungtana. The sequence continues at coordinate 352,606 of JASAUF010000110.1, forward strand.
TAGCGAAAGCCTTTTCGCAGCCCAGTTCGGGCCCTCGAAACACGGCACTTCCCTCGTTCAAATTCCAAGCAAACACTGTCCCTTAAGACTTTCTTGGGTCCTCTACATGATGGACGGTTCAAATTTACCATATGATCAAAGATGGTGGCCCACAACCGCCTGAAAAACTGGATTTCCTAATATGTGCGAAACCTTTCACACCCCTCGCTGTCGTGATCGGTGGGCCCCACAGAAGTATTTTCTGGAAAATCCACCCCGTCCATTGGATTTAAAATGAAATTTCAGTCAAGAATAGGTAGTTTTGAACGTCCATTGACGCGTCCCAGAGAAGAAAATACAAAAAGATCAGATTTGAACGTTGCAGGGCAGCCCTTTTGTGGCCTCTGTATCACACACGTGTGCACGCATGGACACAAAATATCAACATGGTTTTGTAGTGCTCGAAGCCTTCTACATGATGAACGGCTTGGATGATCCGTACGGATGACATATGGGGCCCACAATCAGCCGCAAAATTGACCAGCGGCCGTCGTTACGCAGACGCCAAAACGGGGACGCGGATCTCTTCCGCTGTCCGTTCTGGTGGGGCCCACTTTGATAATTTTTTTATCAATCCAAGACGTACATTGAATTTCTCTCGAAAAATCTTTCAGGAAGGGATAGTTCTGGTGTCCATTGATGCGGTCCACCTGATTTTCTGTTCCACCGTCCAATATGTGTTTGAACGGTTAAAAACCAATATTCGTTGTCTTCTGAAATACTGCCACCTAGGCGATGGTAATATGGACATTGGAAATCTAATGGACGGTCTGGATCACACTTTTGGAAAATAGGTGGGTTCCACAAAGCCATCCGATCCCCGGAAGCGTTAACGCTGCCTGGAAACGGCAGTTGCCGTTTTGAGAGAGAGAGCCGCGGGTTAGCGGTTAGTTTGACCGAGGCGATGGTGCGGTGCACGGCTGGTGTACATATGCACTGTATACACACTGCATATACAGGGCCCATTGTAATGTTATGGATAAATCTGATCCGTCCATCCTGCTTCTCATATTATTTAAACCATCGAGACCAATTTTTAAACATATCCAGATTGTGGGTGGGCCTGAAATTGGAGATTAATGGGCTGATCTATCCGTTGGGCCACTTCCCTAGTGATCCGAGGGCTGAAATTTGAAATGTACGGTTAATTTATGTCCCTAATCCCATGTAGAAAGTTTTGAGCCAATCGGATAGAGGGAACCATGTGATCTTGCATTCTGGACCAGTTTCGGGCCTCTTTAATGTGAACGGCTTGATTTCCTCGGATCCCTAGCATGTAAATTCTTCAATATTGGTCTTCTGGAGTTCATCTCGTGCTTTGGTAATTTTAGAGCGTCAAATCCATGCTTTTAACATCATTTTTCAGTACACGCTCCTGATTTCATCCTGTAGTAAAAACACAAGTAAAATATGGCATTAAGCATTATCATGTACGTAAAATCAGGTAATAGTCGGGGTCTAATATGCAATATTCAACCCTCATCATGGGGTCCACTGGAGCTTTGGATGTGACTCATTCTTTAGATATTACCCTAAAATGATCTCTCCAGGTGGATGGACGACGTTGATACAACAACATGGTGGAGCCCACTGAACTTGGTAATGTCACTTCAGTAGCAGTCTCGGTACTCCCACCATGATGTAGGACACGAATTAGATACTGACAGGTTGAGTAGCGAGACTAGCTACTGAAGTGACATTGCCAAGTTATGTAGACCCCACTATGATGTATGTGTTGTATCCACAATGTCCATTCATTTGGAGATATTATATTATTTTAATGCATGATTTAGAGAACGAGATAGATCCAAAGCTTTAGTGGACCCACCACAGAAAATAGTGGGAATATTGATGACCAAACAACGGGAATATTGGTGACCATAGTTGAAACCTACCTAAGGCCCACCATGATGTTTTTTCGAAATCGAACTTGTTCAAAATTTAAAAAAGACATTAAAGAAGGGAAAACACGAATATTAGCTTGATCGAAAACTTTTATGGCCTTTAGAAATTTTTAATGGTGGTGTCACTCTCCCCACTATTTTCTGTGGTGAGGTCCACTGGAGCTTTGGATGTGACTCATTCTTTAGATCTTACCCTAAAATGATCTTCAGATGGATGGACGACATGAATACAAAACATACATCATGGTGGGGCCCACAGAACTTGGTGACGTCACTTCAGTAGTAGTCTCGCTACTCAACTTGTCCGTAGCCAATCCGTGCCCCATGATGTATGTTTTGTATCCACACTGTCCATGCATTTTGAGAGATCATTTTAGGACATTCTACAAAGGATAAGGCAGATCCAAGGCTAGAGTGGATCCCACCACAGAAAACAGTGGAGAGAGTGACACCCACCATTAACACCTTTCGAAGGTCTACCATGATGCTTATTTGAGATCCAACATATTCATGTGTTAAAGCAGATATGAAAGAAGGGAAAACACAAATATCAGCTTGGCCCTTAGATATTTTTAATGTTGGGCGTCACTCTCCCTACCGCTTTCTATGGTGGGGTCCACTCGAACTTTGGATCTGACTCATTCTTTGGATGATGACCTAATATGATCTCTCCAAATGGATGGACAGTGTGGATACAAAACATACATCATGGTGGGCCCACAAAAGTTGGTGACATCACTTCCTTAGCGAGTCTCACTACTTACAGGTTGAGTAGCTGGACTGAGCTACAGAAGTGAGCGTAACCTCGACTAGTCAAGCCAAGGCCTCGACTGGTCGAGGGAACCCCTCGACCGGTTGAGCCATCCCCTCGACTGGTCGAGCATCACGGACACCCAAAACACAAGCTCGCTGGACTTTGAGTCAAGTGGGCCTCGACTAGTCTTGCGACTCACTCGACCGGTCAAGGGAGCCTGCCAAAACAGACTTAAGACATCTGTTCTGACAACAATCTCCGCCATGTCTTCAATCTTCAATCATGTAACTCATTGGCCTCTTTTCTTATCTCTACATCACATCATAGCTTCTCATGCACACTCCGTCTTCATTTTACGCTATCGCCAAGCCCAGAGAAGTTGCACAAAAATTGAATGTCTCTTAAGGAACGATCATGGTGAGCATGTCTGCCAAATCTGAATCTGCATACCCAACCAACTTTATTCCTGTCTTCCCAAAAGTAAAGATGTAATCTTCTTACTATCTCACCGCTACCCAATATTGCTTGACGGGGTGCTTGCTTACAATACTGATAGCCTGTGAAATAACCGATCTAATCCATACCATGACATACACTGTCAAGCGCATTCGAATAAGGCTCATGAGATATCCTACTTTTCCTCATCTGTTTTGGGACATGTCCTGAGGAAAACTTGAGGACAGACACATAGGGAACGCTCTCCGGCTTTACCTGGCCCATCACATCCTTGCTCAATACCTACACACAAGGTATTCCTCCCGTGATTACCAAATCCTACTCATCTTTCAGTCTCAATGCCGAGAACCATCTTTGCAGCCCCTCCTCCGATCCTTCATCCTAAATGTCCCATTTAACCGAGTCTTCAGTACAATGATTTCGGACATGTCATAATTGGCGATCTACATGTCATCAATTCCTGACTCACCATGAAGGAATCAAACCACTGCCTAGGCAACAGATCGAACCACGACCTCCTGCAAAGTCTCTTCTCAGCCCCTTTAACTTCGAACCGCTCTGTTACTTCATGTAAATTTGCTCTTCACTTTTTCTTGCAGAAGTGCAGAATCCACATCCATCCTTCCAGCTCAAGATCACATTGGCCAACCAACGCCAATCACGAATCTAATAGACACCTGCTATACCGTCAGTGCAAATATCTCTGAGAAGCTTATCCCTTCTCTCTGAGCATAACCATTCGCTACCAACCTCGCCATATATCTATGTTGTATCCTCTTGAAGATCCACCTGCATCCGATCACTCTCCGGCCCACTGGAAGCTCCACCCGCTCCCATATGTCGGTCTGGTACAATAAATCCATTACATCGCCCATAGTCACCTTTTACTTCTTAGCACCAGGCTCACCTAAAGCCATCTGAATAGAAGATGAAGCCCCTGCGATATATGAGACGTCCATGTACCTCACCGATATCCTGCAATCATGCTGTGTAATTCTTCTCACAGGTGGCTGCTCCACCTGCTCTGTATCCCTGTCCGCGCGTCTCAACCTTCATGCCCTGCTCGCTCATGTGGCCATGCCCAACATACCACACACGTGCAGAGGTGAAATCCGTTACATCCACTGCAGATCCACCTTTTGAAGTGCTCCCGATCAACCTGTACATGTTATCGAGTCGTTGCGCTTTCATGATTACCCGTGCCCTCTTAGATACCTTAAGAACACCATCTATACCTATGTACTTGCATCCTTTTGCCTCAAGTACACCAAGAGAAATCAGATTCTGCTTCAAGTCATGAACGTGCCTGACATTAGTTAAGGTACGCTCCACCCCATCAAACATGTTGATGCACGCCGAACCAACAACTACAACATTACAGGCAATATCATTGCCCATAAATACCTGTCGACCATCGCATTCCCTGTAACTAGTGAACCAACTCCGATGAGGAGTTATGTGAAAAAATGTCTCTGTGTCTAGAATCCACTTACCCCTACGATCATCGTATGGTCATTTAATCGTAGACACAGACAAAACATTATCATCACATCCACTCGATCCATCTGACGTGATAGCATTGGCCTCCCTATACGAAGCCTCAGAATCTTCTCTCTTAGATTTAAAATTTTCATAATTTTTATTCACATGTCCTCCCATCCCACAATTCCAACACTTTACCTTTCCTTTGCCATAGCCCTTGGATTTAGATTTAGAACCTGAAGAACCTGTACCTTGCTGAGAATTTCTGTCCCTCGTAAACAGTGCCTCAGAAGATGTCCCCATCTCGCTACTCATAGCCTTCCCTTAAAGGGCTGAGATAACGGTGTCGACACTCAGGATTTTATTCGTGTTGTACATAGTGTCCTTGAATGACTGATACGACGCCGGAAGATAATTCAGCAACATACATGTTTGTTCTTCATCTTTCATCACTTCCTCTATATCTAACAATTTGTAAACCAATTTATTAAAGTTGCTAATGTGAGCCTCCAGATTTCCATCCTCTGCCATCTTGAAGTTATACCACTGCCGCTTTAAGTGTAGGCAATTTTTAGAGGATTTTTTCGCATAGACATCCTCTAACTTTGCCCATAACTTAGCCGCAGTTTTCTCCCTCATGACGTTGTAGAGAACCTCATCCGTGAGACATAAACGAATCGATGATAAAGCCTTCTTATCAAGAGTATTTCAATCATCATCAGTCATAGTAGACTTTCGCTCCTCAAGAGTACCATCTTCGCCTTACTTGATTAAGGAACTGATCATCTTGATTTCCATAACGCAAAATTATTTTTCCCTGAATACTTCTCAATATCATATCTAGTGCTTGCCATTATTACTAATCCCTCATATTCAGATCTGTGCCCCAATGATTGCTTTGATACCACTTCTTGGAGATTTGTGTTGCGGAATCATACAGATCTAGATCTATGATAGCAATCCAAGAGCACCAAGCAAACACAAGAGAACACAAATTTAACGTGGAAAACCCTCGCGGGAAAAAGCCACGGTATAAAGCGACAGATCTCCACTATAAAAATAGAAATTATAAAGAGAGGACTTACCCGATTCAAACAATTACCCGATTCAAACAACCTCGAATCTCACCCTTGCTACACCCTTTAGAAACCTTAAAACCCTTTTAGGAACCCTTGGAACTCCTTTAGAAAACTTTAAAATACCTTAGAATAGCCCTAAGGACCCATATTTATAGTTTAGGAGACTCCACTTATACACCTCCTTTTGAAAAGTTCAGAAACCGCTTCGAATTTACGCAGTCTGCATAGGATTTGCGTTATTTCAACTAGTCGAGCCGAGGCCCCAACTGGTCGAGGGACCCCCTCGACCGGTCGAGCGACCCCCTCGACCGGTCGAGTCATCCCCTCAACTGGTCGAGCATCACAGACACCCAAAACACAAGCTCGCTGGACTTTGAGTCGAGCGGGCCTCGACTAGTCTAGTGACCCATTCGACCGGTCGAGCCAGGCCCTCAACCGTTCAAGCGTGTCAAAACAGATTTAAGACATCTGTTCTGACAACACACCAAATATGATTCTTGCATTTAATACAAACCAAGCTCTTTATTTGGTGTGGTTACTTAATCGGATATACATCATTTTTGGTCTCATGCCTTAAAATTATATGAGAAAATAAATGAAAGGCGTGGAAGAACAGATAAATCATGGTGGGCCTCATAGGAGTGCTGGTCGGACGGCTTATTGTCGAGTGGTGGTCGGACGCAATCAGCTTCATATTCCCACAACTACTCGGGTTGCGGTCCACTTGAGCACCTTATAGTCAAATGGACAGACAGAAGGGATGAAAAATATATACATCATGGAGGGCCAACCCAACTTGGTGACATCAACGCAGTACCAAGGTTAGTGGTGTCGCTACTGGACAGTACTTCGTGGGCTCCACAATAATTATGTATTTTATCTATGCCTTCCATTCATTTTAGATCATTATTTTAGGGCATAAACCTAAAAATCATGAGATTGATCTATAGACCACGTCACAGGAAAACACTGGTAATTGAACGTCCACCATTAAAAACTTCCTAAATTAGGTTCTTTGTAATGTTTATTTATCATCTAAACCTGTTGATTGTGTGACAGAAACCTGGATGAAGGAAAGTACAAGTATCATCTTGATCCAAAACTTTTGTGATCCAGAGAAGTTTTTAACGGTGCATGTTTAATCCCCGTGTTGTATGGTTCACCTTAGACTTTGATCATTCTCATTTTTGGTCTCATGGCTTACCGTGAGCTAAAAAAAAATAAATGGACATTGTAGATATAACAAAAATATTATTGCGGGCCCAAAGAGCACTGTCCAGTAGGCAATCTGTATGTCTATTATCCGATAACTCTGATAGGACACGCTAGTGTGAACGATGAGAAACTATTCTAAGGGCATATTTGATTTTCTAAAGTAAACGTAAATGCACGGTAAATAAGTAATAATTATTTATTCATTCAGTTGGATAATTTGACTCTTACTTATTTTCAATCCTCAAGTGAAGAATGTTGCTAAATATATGTGGGGCCCACTGTGATGTATGTGGATTATCCACACCATCCAACCGTTATGCCAACTAAAATTAGGGCATAACCCAAAAAATGATGCATATTCAAAGCTCAAGTGGACCACACCCCAAGAAAAAAGGAATCGAGCATCCACTGTTGAAAACTTCTTAGGGCCACCATTTACTTTAGCGTGGGTCACTTGAATGTTGGATCTACCTAATTTTTCGGTTCATGCCTCAAAATGCTCCGGTAAAAGTGATGGACAACACGGATATGTAATATACATCACGATGGGGCCCACAATTTCAAGCATATCATTTTGGACCTTTTTTTAAAGCATAAATACATATTTTCAAACAGGTAAAATTGTAATAATTAGTTATTTAGAGTGAATTTGGAAAATCAAACCGGGCGAAAGATTTCCAAGTTTAGGGTTGCGGATTCGGTGCAGCCCTTGCCTTACCAAAGGCTATACAACTCTTACCGTGCAGGCCCCACTTTGATGCATGTATTTATATCTATAATGTCCATCTATTTTTTAAAACCATTTAAAGTCATGAGCCAAAATGAAGTAGATCCAATTCTCAGGTGGATGTGGATGATACCGTAGGAAACAGTGCGCCTTAAAAAGTTTTTAATAATAGAGTGTTCAATCACCATTGTTTCTTATAAAATCGCCTACTTGGGATTTGGATCTACTTCACTTTTGGGCTGGTTCCCTAAAGCGATATGGAAAAACGTATGGACAGAGTGGATATAGACTAACTACATCGTGGGCCATTGGCAATGGTCCCACAATCTTTTTTATTTTATTTTATTTATACACACGCACACGCACCCCAACACACACTTACTCCTTAGTGAGATTTCACCACCTATGGATGCTCGAACCCTTGATCGGGCCCTTGATCGGGTGTTGAAAACTCTCGAGAGTCTACCACCGGAGCAAGTGCAAGGATCCAATGGTCCCACAATCTTGGGTGAGGCTGGGGCGTACCTAATCCGCTCCCAAGTTCGCATGGTGTTGCCCTCCTATATCTCAATCAGCCTGACTTGTATTTTGACTTCAACCTGGTGAGTTACACCTTGATTAACGGGTTTGATGAAAGATAAACTCTATGTGGACCCCACACATCCTATTCCCATTGTTCCCTGTGGTGTGACCATTATGAGTTGTGTATGGAGCTAATTTTTATATTTTGTCCAAGAATCGAGAATAAAATCTGATGCACGGAGTGGATTTTACATACATGGTGGGCCTCACAAACTTGGGTGTTGCAATCGCTGTCTAAAATAGGTGAAGGATTTCGTATGGTGTGTCCCACTTGAATTTTGTATCTACCTTATTTTGGGCTTTTATACTAACTCGATCAGTAGTAACTTATGGACGGAGTAGATGTTAACATGGATATCTAGGTGGGCCCCACGCAACATGGACATCTACGACGGGTTACACGAAACTGGAGTCCGAAGAAACGGGCGGATATGAAAATTCGGAAGAGAACGCGACTTGGCTGCGACCCAAAACCAGGGATGAGGGTGGGAACCTGACCGTGGGCCCCACCACGATGTATGCATTGTATATCCTCGCCGTCCATACATTTTGTCAGCTTATTTTAGAGGACAGTCCCAAAAATAAAGCAAATAAAAATATCAAGTGGACCACACCAAAGTGGTCAGTCTTTCTCTCGTGGGGCCCACCTCTGTGCGGTCAAAATCGGGCCTTTCTTTCTCCGCAAGTAATCAGGCCCGTAAACGACAAACTCTCAGTCTCCGTATCACTCTCATTCCTGCGGATCCCACCCTTACCGTAAAGGCGCCATCTCTCTCTCTCTCTCTCTCTCTCTCTCTCTATTCCTTTGTATTTCACTGCACCCTTTGTCTTCTCCTTCCCTACTCTCCCTTGCGCACCACGTTATCCTGCACCCTCCAAGAAAGCCGCCTGCTTTTCCTTTGACTCTCTCTCCTCTTAAATACATAGTTTGCATCTTCACTCCAATATTCAAATCCAAGGCCACCCATCTCAGAGAAAACCCACATCAATGGCTACTTTCAATGCTCGAAACGATGGCATATTCATGCTCTTCTCACACCCGTCTCCCTACATGCATAAAGCCATTACTTTTCTCCAAAATCCCATCTTTCTACGTGGCTTTTCAGCCTCCACCCATCTTGCTTTCATTCTTATTCTATCCATGACATGGGTCATTAAGGGATGTAACATAGGTGGCCATAGACATTCAAAAGAGAGGCTGAAAGACGTTAGCTTTTTATATTACAAACCCGCCCTTTTCTCTTCTTTGGGTCTGTCTCTGTTTCATCTTGTTCTTTGCATTCTCAACTACTTTGTTTGGTATCAATATGGTTGGTGTGCTGAAAATCTCTCCACCGAATTGGATTTGGCTTTTAGAACTCTTGCTTGGTTCATGATCTCAGCCTACTTGCATTTCAAGTTCCGCAGTTCAGAAGAGGAGAAATTCCCAATTGTTCTAAAGATTTGGTGGTTCTTCTACTTCTTCATGTGTTGTTCTTTCGTCGTTCTGGACCTGGTTTACTATCAGAAACCTGGAATTCTGCCCACACATATGTGGGTTTTGGATTTTGGGTCGGTTCTAGTTGGTTTGTTCCTTTGTTACGCTGGATTATTCGGAAAGAAGAACAGAGAAGAAGAGGCGCGCCTTCTTGAAGAACCTTTTTTGAATGGGAATAGCGTTGGCGGGTCTCGCAAGAAGAGTAAGAAGGATAATGTAACTCCATATGCAAATGCTAGTCTGTTTAGTCTTCTTACTTTCTCTTGGATGAGTCCCTTGCTTAAAGTCGGTTATAAGAAGACATTAGACATTGATGATGTTCCTCAGCTTGCTGATGACGATAGCGTTAATGGGGTCTTCCCTGTTTTCATAAATAAGCTAGAAGAAGATAGTAGTAATGGAGTAGGAACACTAAAATTGGTGAAAGCATTGTTCTTCACTGTTTGGAAAGAAGTGCTGTGGACAGCTTTGTTCGCGCTCCTGTACACAGTGTCTTCTTATGTGGGTCCCTACCTTATCGATGCCTTTGTTCAATACCTCAATGGCCATAGTGAATTCGCGAATGAAGGGTATGTTCTGGTTTCCACATTCTTCATTGCGAAGCTTATCGAATGCCTTTCGCAGCGGCGTTGGTTCTTTAAGCTACAGCAGGCTGGAATCCGGGGCCGAGCAGCTTTGGTTGCAATGATTTATAAGAAGGGTCTGTCACTGTCAAGCCAGTCAAGGCAGGGCCATACCAGTGGAGAGATCATAAATTTCATGAGCGTCGATGCGGAGAGGGTGGGGGATTTCAGTTGGTATATGCATGATCTATGGATCGTTCCTGTGCAAGTTATACTGGCTTTGCTGATCTTGTACAAGAATCTTGGGCTGGCTTCAATCGCGGCTTTTGTTGCAACTGTGGTTGTTATGTTGATGAATGTTCCGTTGGGGAAGTTGCAAGAGAATTACCAGGGCAAGTTGATGAAATCGAAAGATGTACGGATGAAGGCGACGTCTGAGATCCTTCGGAACATGAGGATCCTCAAGCTCCAAGGGTGGGAGATGAAGTTCTTGTCCAAGATAGTCGAGCGAAGGAAAGATGAAACAAGCTGGTTGAAGAAATATGTCTACACCTCAGCCATGACGACATTTGTCTTCTATGGTGCACCCACATTCGTGTCTGTGATTACGTTTGGAGCTTGTATGCTTATGGGGATACAGCTAGAATCGGGAAAGATTCTATCTGCTCTTGCGACATTCAGGATATTGCAGGAGCCCATTTATAATCTCCCCGATACGATTTCCATGGTTGCGCAGACAAAGGTTTCTCTTGATAGAATTTCGTCGTTCCTTCGCCTTGAAGACCTTCAGCCCGATGTTGTAGAGAGGCTTCCGGAAGGTAGTTCTGATGTTGCAGTTGAAATAAGCGATGGGAATTTCTCTTGGGATCTCTCTTCTGTGAATCCTACTTTGAAAGATTTGAATTTCCGAGTTTTGCATGGGATGAGGGTGGCTGTTTGTGGAACAGTTGGGTCGGGAAAGTCGAGCTTGCTTTCTTGCATCTTAGGAGAAGTGCCGAAGATATCTGGGACCATTAAATTGTGTGGGACCAAGGCCTATGTTGCTCAATCACCTTGGATACAGAGCGGGAAAATCGAAGAAAATATATTGTTTGGTAAGGAAATGGATAGGGAGAAGTATGAGCATGTTCTTGAAGCGTGTTCTCTGAAGAAAGACTTGGAGATTCTATCATTTGGCGATCAGACTGTCATTGGTGAGCGAGGAATCAACTTGAGTGGTGGCCAGAAGCAAAGAATACAGATCGCACGTGCTCTATACCAGGATGCAGACATTTATCTGTTTGATGATCCTTTTAGTGCTGTCGATGCTCATACAGGGACCCATTTATTTAAGGTATGTCTTATTTTTTTCCGCTGGATTTTGTTATATTTTCACATGTTACATACCTGAAATTAACAACTAGTCCAATATATTTGAGAACAAACTCTTCTCATTTGTAGTAATATCAGGTGATTTTGTTTTATCACAGCTCACAACCGACATGGTAAGCTATTCAACTAGCTAGTAGTTGTGAACATTAGTTAAAAAAACAGAATATGGAGACCTTGATTTGGTTTATTGTGCACATGAATCGGGATGGCTTAAATATTGGTTGGGTTGACTCAAAGATTCAGCTGGGTATTTAAATAAACACGCATTCCTCTATCCCTTTGAAAGGTTTTCAGGATAAACCCTGTTTTCCCCATTTAAAAACTGAGTTGGAAAAGTGTCCAAGCCTCAAAATTCAGTTGAGTTGAGTCGACCAGACTGAGTTTTGAGTTAAATCGTCGATTTTTGGAACTACAGTTGCAAATTTAAACCCCACCCAAAGGACTCCTACTTATTGTTTTGCTTCTTTGAGCATTTGGGTAATTTTCATTTTTGAAGAGCTTTAATACATGTATCCAACATCTGAATGGCAGGAGTGTCTGCTCAGGATTTTAGGATCGAAGACGGTGATCTATGTTACCCATCAAGTAGAGTTTTTGCCTTCCGCTGACCTTATCCTGGTGAGCAGTTCTCTGTTTCTTTACTTTGCATTGGTTCCACAACCCTGGATAAGTGCATCACCAATGCATAAGAAAAAAATCGTTCTCTGGCTTGGCAGGTAATGAGAGATGGGAGGATTACACAAGCAGGAAAATACAATGACATTCTCAATTCGGGAACAGATTTTATGGAACTTGTCGGTGCGCATAAGCAAGCCTTGTCAGCCCTTGATGCTGTGAAGACAGAGCCTGACTCACAAGCAAGTAATAGTGTGGAAGATGGTTCGTGTGATGCTGGAAGCAGAAAACAAACCCCACACAAGGACACAGAGAAGAGAGAGGATCAGAATGGTAAAATGGATGAAATAATCGGGCAGAAGGGGCAGCTAGTTCAAGAAGAAGAAAGGGAGAAAGGCAAGGTTGGCCTATCAGTCTATTGGAAATACATTACGACGGCTTACGGAGGAGCTCTTGTACCATTCGTATTGCTGGCCCAGATTCTCTTTCAGGGTCTTCAGATTGGAAGCAATTACTGGATGGCTTGGGCGGCTCCTGTCTCAAAAGATACGAGAGCTCCAGTTGAAGGCTTGGTTCTCATTCTCGTCTATGTTGCTTTGGCCATTGGAAGCTCCATTTGTGTCTTTGTAAGATCGTTGCTTCTCGTTACAGCTGGATATAAGACGGCGACTCAATTGTTCAATAAGATGCATATGTGTATATTCCGAGCTCCCATGTCATTCTTTGATTCCACTCCAAGCGGACGAATCCTCAATAGAGTAAGAGACCTATATACTTCTTTTCAGGATTCAAGCCATGAGACTGGACTTATTTGGTATTTTGAGGCCACTATGGCTATGCATCTCTTTATGTAAGCTGCCTTTTTCTTTGACAGGCATCAACTGATCAAAGTGCAGTAGATACAAACATACCCTTTCAAATTGGGGGAAGTGCCAATGCAATCATTCATCTGCTGGGAATCATTGCTGTAATGTCTCAGGTTGCGTGGCAGGTTCTCATCGTTTTCATCCCTGTTATTGCAGCCTGTATTTGGTATCAGGTAATGCCTGTAGCTGGGTCTTCTTCGCCTTGAATTTACAAAGAATTAAAGGACTCGATACAAAATGCAGACAGCTTCAGACATTTCTTTTTGTTCCCTAATTTTTAGTTTTTTAAAATATTTTTAATGTTTGCTAATCTTCTAAGATATATATGTACACAATCTGATCCTGGATCACTTCAATCCATAATAGAATGATGCTGTAGCATGATAAACTTCAGGTAACTTCCTCTGATTTTTCTTACGTTTGTCATTCCACAGCAATATTACATACCGACAGCACGAGAGTTAGCACGTCTTGTTGGAGTCTGCAAGGCTCCCAACATACAGCACTTTGCTGAATCTTTATCAGGATCGACGACAATCAGGAGTTTCGATCAGGAATCAAGATTCATGGATACGAACCTGTGTCTGATCGATGGGTATTCACGACCCAAGTTTCATACTGCTGGCGCAATGGAGTGGCTGTGCTTCCGCTTGGATATGTTATCATCCATCACATTCGCCTTTTGTTTGGTTTTCTTGATAACCATGCCAAAGGGTATAATAGATCCAGGTATAACTTCATTCAAGAAGAATGACATGATATGACATGATCCTCAACCTGAGGGTAGCATCGTCATGTTTTCAGTTCATATATGTAGCATCCAGGATTCAGTGATCTAGCCTGTTGATCAGATGGGCCTTGCCTAAAACCTCCAGATTGGAAGATCCTAGTTGTTCAATCTTTAGCCTATTTTCATTTGGATATGGACCATTATGGTTTCTATTCCTAACAGTCTATTTTAGGCCACCCATGGAAAGGTTAGGATTGTCCCATTGAAGAGATTTGGACTGTTTCATTCACTGTGTGCTCATCATGCATATGGTCTGGATCGTGGAAACGTGGGCCCCACTTGTATAAACTTAGAACCCGAGGATACTATACACACCCTCAGATTGAGTATCCTCTATCCATATATTTGTGGAATGACCTCTGACTTCTCATTGATGACAGGCATGCGGAAATGGAATCTTACTCTTTCTATCTTCTTTTTCAGGCATTGCGGGCTTAGCAGTAACGTACGGACTTAATTTAAACATGATCGCAGCTTGGGTTGTATGGAATCTGTGCAATCTTGAGAACAAAATCATATCTGTTGAGAGAATATTTCAATACATGAGCATTTCTAGTGAACCCCCTCTTGTCATAGAAACTAATAGGCCGGACCCTAACTGGCCAGCAGAAGGAGAAGTTGATATTCATGATTTGCAGGTAATCTCAAGTCTCTTACTGTCAAAGCTTCTTTGTAATCGATGATACCACAAACTCCCATCTTTTAAGAAATTCGTTCTGTTGGATGCATTGAAACCGCTATGGGATATTCATTTAGTTTTGAAAATTTTCTTCTTAATAACAAGTAGTTTTTTTTTTAATCCCCCAAAGATGATGGATCACCTACAATTGATTGTAGGCTAATTTAACCTACAACCATTGTTAGCATGCAAGGGATTATGGGTTGTGGGTGGTCGGTTCCTCTTTTTCTACATAGTTGCTTTTTTGTATCTTCTTATATAATCACACAATTTTCTTCCTACTCTTTTAATAATTCATAACATCTATTTGAAAATATTGGACACAGGTCCGTTATGCCCCACATATGCCTCTTGTTTTGAGAGGTCTTACATGCACTTTCCCAGCCGGGATGAAGGCTGGTATCGTTGGGAGGACAGGCAGTGGAAAATCCACTCTCATACAGACACTCTTCCGCATCGTTGATCCAGTTGCCGGTAAGATTCTGATAGATGGCCTTGACATTTCTACTATAGGACTGCATGATCTGCGATCCAGATTGAGTATCATCCCACAAGACCCGACTATGTTTGAAGGGACTGTGCGAAGTAACCTTGACCCTCTTGAAGAGTATACGGATGAAGAGATTTGGGAGGTGTGTTTGTTTTACCATCTGCATTGCAAACGTATTTTCAATATTTTATCCATGGATTCCGAAGCACAGCGATTTGCTGACGTGAAATTCTTTCCTATTTTAGGCTCTAGATCGGTGCCAGCTAGGGGACGAAGTAAGGAGAAAGGAAGGAAAGCTTGATTCTACAGGTTTAGTTTCTTTTTGTTTAGCTGATATTTACTTCATCTGGCCCACTAATTTTCAGAATATGATATATACGCACTAGGGTTTTTTTTTTCTGCAGGGGGGGGGGGGGGGGTGTGTGCCTTTTGAAACCTATAGCAGTGATTGTATCTGCTATTTACAATGTATTACAGAGTCTAATGCCTGATGTGAATGGCAGTGGTTGAAAATGGAGAGAACTGGAGCATGGGTCAGAGGCAGCTGGTGTGTCTGGGACGGGTGATATTGAAGAAGAGCAAGGTCTTGGTACTCGATGAAGCAACCGCTTCAGTCGATACTGCGACGGACAACCTAATTCAGCAAACACTAAGGCAACAGTTCTTTGGTTGTACAGTCATCACGATTGCACATCGGATAACATCCGTTCTACATAGCGACATGGTCTTGCTTCTTGATAATGGTTGGCAACTTACCAATCCAGCTTCCTTCTTCCATCTTTTTTATCCTTTTCAAAGCATTTGATTTTTTTCTTTTCTTTTCTTTTACTGAACAGGCCTTATTGTGGAATACGACTCTCCCAAAAAACTGTTGGAAAACAAATCATCTTCATTCTCAAGACTTGTTGCCGAGTATACCATAAGGTCAAACTCTAGTTTTGAAAACTTAGTGAATCTATGAATGGCTGGCAATACTTGGGCTGCCATTAGTTGATATACAACCTGATTGATTATGATGATAATGGGTGTGAGTCCATTACTCTTCTCTTTTGCGCTGTAAGTACATCAGCAACATCTTTTGCTATTTAACTGAAGGTTTAAAATCCTGTTTTGTGTATCTACAATAACATTTACTAAATGGTATCAATCCGACAAACCCGTGGTACCCAAAAGAATGTCCACAGATTGAATGGTCAGAGAACAGCCACTTGGTGCAATTTTTTACCATTGTATCATCAACAAGGTGGGCCATCATTTGGTTCTGATTGAGCTGCAGATTCGTCTATCTTATTCTATTCCCTAGGAGGTTGATAATGTTTCGTAAATGATATTGGATGCACACTGGGCCTGTCATATATATCTGATGTTTTTCTTATGCTCTTTTTTTTTTTTCTGCAGATCTCATGATTAGTTTCAACGGCGGGTTGAGAATACAAGGCAGGAGTGATTCACAAATGCTGTAGAAAATCTCACACAGTTCTGTTTTTGTGTGATTCCGATAATACTGTAACCTGAGTTTTGGATGTCTAGGAACTAGGTGTGCTTAAATAAAGCAATACAATTTTTGAGTTATGCGTGAAGGGCGCATCATTTCTTGGCTTTGCTAATGAGCTTATGACCTGTTTGGGTGTTTACATTTTTTAGGGCAGATAGGATTTGCTCTTTTCAATTTCCCACTGGGATATCTCAAAAATTGTAAGCAATACAATTTTTGAGTTATGCGTGAAGGGCGCATCATTTCTTGGCTTTGCTAATGAGCTTATGACCTGTTTGGGTGTTTACATTTTTTAGGGCAGATAGGATTTGCTCTTTTAAATTTCCCACTGGGATATCTCAAGTCTGACTTAAAGCCATTTATATGGCAATGTGGGGTAAGCATGCTTTGCAATCCCGCCAGCGGCTTAGTGAGAAATTGACGAAAACCCAATTACAAGAGATCTGTGACTGGCTTTGCAGGATCAGGCACAAACCTCTAGGAAATTGGGGACATTATTTTTGGAAATTTTGGGACAAAACCTTTTAGAGCCCATTTTGGTGCCAATTAAAAGATGAGTTCATCTCATTTTCATTGAACTCATTTTTTTAGTTAACAGTAATTATGCATTAGAGCTCATGGTTCTAATAAATTATTGGTTATCAAGACTTGTCTTTTATCCTTATTGTAACTTCCAATATATAATTACTGTTAACTAAAATGAGATGAACTCATTTTTAAGTGGCACCAAACAGAGGTTTAAGAAATCGAAATCAATCAATTATTCATGTAAAAAATGCAATATTTCTTAATGTAAATAAATCCTAATATAATCCTAACCTTGTTTCATTTTTAATTCTAGCCATTTTTTAATTAAACATAAAACTAACTAAATTATCTTCTAATCTCGCCACAATATTATATGACTCTAGTAAATTGACCTTAACTCAAAAGGCGTCGAAATCATATAATCTAGGCTTGTTGAAAAGGTAACTTAATAAGCTTTAAAATGGGACTAATTTTACACAGTTTTGATATTTTTTGATAACCTATTGTTTGGTAACTGAAAAGTAGGTTACAAGATAAGTGATAGTAGTAAGAGATTTGAATCATATCTAGAAAACTAAAAACTAGGAGAAAATGTCTCCTATGGTCCATTTGGCATGCATCATACAATTGTGTAAAATAGCTTTGCCTCTAGTGTTTGACAGTAAAACTACCTATATTTGGCCACAATCTCAAAAAATTAGACTAATCCAAACTGATGTGGGCCAAAACCAGAGAAAACAATGGAAACATGCCTATCTAAATTTGCATGGTGGGGCTACCTATCGGAGTTGTGCCTTGAAAATCAATCTAGATATGATATTGATGATCTTGACTATGGATCATGGCGATTGTAGGTCAATAGACGAGTTACAATGCCATGATTAATATGTGGAGTGCCTGGAATGTATAGGACTTAGGTTAAAGGAGAGATTCATCCGTTTATCCTTAGAAAGTTGAGAGTGGGTACAATGGTCATTGTCTGGGGAGAGTTATGAGCCATGGATACCTTGTTAAGCCATGGCCACCTGGCATGTTATGGGACAAACTTTTGATTGCTAGTATTATTATATGGTCATCTCATGTGAAAGGGACTGATAATGAGTCAAGATGAAAGGTCTCCATCATTGGTCATGATAATTAGTCAGTGTGACCTAGCCCTATCCCACGTGAGAGTGTGATATATGCTGTTAATTTTGGAATTGTTGAGTATTTATATTAATGGGTTGAGTTTAAGTCTTTAAATCGAGATGCTCATTACGTTTGGATTATGATCCACTTGAGAATATATTAGCTTTGATTAATCCATAACCCAATGATATGTGAGGAGTTCGAGGTCTCGAGTACATGTGCTTTGGCTTGCTTTTAATGGTTATCATGTGGCCAACAGAAGTAGGTGCAGCGTGCATGTATTAAGGTCTGATTGAAGCTGCATGATCCAGCAGGGGATTCATTGGTTTCCTAAGAACTTATGGTTTAAATATTAGAAATTCAGATGTTCACCAAATGATTTTTCCACTAGGCCTAGCATTTAAAATGTTTTACATGTTTTCAACTGTTATAAAAAGATTTTAATTGCACTTAATGATAATATAATGGTTTAGATCCGGTGTGTTCCACCCCTTAATTTGCATGGGTATTAGATCAATAGTAGATGACCATGACAGTGGAATAATTAAATCAATTTGGATACATGGGTTAAGGCATGATTACAAGATTCAAATGTACCATAATTGGTTTCCCTATGACCCTAACCTCTTATATTTGAATCTGATATAAAAAGGAGAGGAGCACACAAGAGAGTCTTGGATGTCCCTCACTCTAGAGGAGAAGAGAGAGAGAGAGAGAGAGAGAGAGAGAGAGAGAGTACTTCTCCCTCACTTTTTCTTCATCACACAAGTGGAATGTGGGGATTCTACCGGTGTGGATGCTTCTTTTTGTCACCCTTGGCCCTATTTCAAGGAGTGACATGTGGCTCTCATCCTTTTCTACATTTGGGATAGACAAGGGAGAGACTTTCTAGTTCAAGGAATTGCATAGTAAAACAATTGTTTTTTTTAGCTGTATTGATAAAGGTAATCCTATATATAGGATTTGTGTTTTTCTTTTTTAACAAACTTGAGAATATCTGAGTGGTGATCTTTAAAGCTATAAAAATTTAAAAACTTTTTATTTTCCACTATGTTTTAAAAATCCCAACACCACAGTTTTGGAATATCTTTTTTTTTTTTCAATTATCGCAAATGAATAGATTGAGTGGCATACCATGCACAATTACTGGCAGGCGTGACCTCCCAATTGTTCCCTATGTTGTGACCCACTTGAGTTCAACCTTATTTGGTCTCCAGGGCTAACATGAACCAACGCACCTGGCGTATATGGTGTGGATCTCATGCAAGTTACCTCCCTTTGTGTGGCTACACAAGGCAATGCTAAAACAGACCTTATTGAAATAGATGAATTCTACTTTTTTTATCTCGAAATCCAGCTATAGATGTAATGCAACACCCCGCATTGGAGATAAAGTGGTGTGGGATAGCACCATTTTGCTAATTATCCTGTGAGCATAGCATAGTATCAAATGTGAAATTACGGCATGCGAGATGGATGGCTCATGATTACGGTCCTCTACTATCAAAATGAAAAAAACAACGCATGAACATTCAGAAGAGATTATTGCAATCATGTTAAAATTTCAATCTCACATGCTAGTATAGATGGAGTCACAAAGAAGTGACAATCTTACATGCTAGTATAGATGGAGTCACAAAGAAGTGAATATTCCACAATAAACTCAGGCTGATGTTGATGATTGAAACAATTACAAGTCGGGTCTTTCTAAATCTTGTCAAAGATCCAATCTCCATCGATTTCATGGTCTTAGTTAAAGATGGGCCTTTGTTGAGGTCTAGAATTTCAACATACTCATCGAGCTCTTCTTTGGAAATTCAGGAAGAGAACTCACTCCTCCAAACATGTTGCTAAGGCGTGTTTGAGCTACATGGGGCCCGCTAAATGATGTATACGTTGGATCAAACCAACCATTTTAGGCCTTCAATCCAAAATCTAGCCTCATCCATAGCTTGAGTGGGCCATACCAAAGGGAACAATGAAAGACATGGTGGAAGGTCAACGCCTACAGTAGAAAATCTCAGGTGTAGTTTGCCCCAACAGAAATTTGGATCAACAAGATTCTTGAGACGTATGGTGAACCTGAGGTGGTTGACAGTATGCATTTTTATTTTTTTTTTGAGTTCTACCCAAACAATAAAGGTGGGCCCAAAAAGCTAGAACACCCTATAACTACATGTTCTTGGATGCATCATGCATGCAAGGGAAAGGTACTTGCAATTGCAAATATCTGCTTATCTTTTTTCATTTTGACCAAATTACCATCTCCTTAGGAAAAGCTTATCCAAGCCTTTGGAAGCCCTAGGGATTATTGAATATAAATCTGTGCATGAACCTATGCAAACAAGGTTAAAAGCTGTAGATATCCTGGTTCCTGTAGGCCTTGGTCAAGGAGATCTTATAATGGGGGATCGACAAGTTGGAAAATCTGGCCCCTTCTATTATTGGAGTTATCTTTTATAAAATTTTATGACATTTCTTTTATTTAATTGTGTTTTCATTGAGTTACACAACTTACATTCTATTTAGGAATTGTTTGGCCATATGGATTCGATATGAATTAGAATTCAAATCACAATTACCATATAATTCATGTGAATTGCAATCCTCATTTGTGTTTGGCACTATGAAGAGGGATTTTATGTCGATACATTCCTCCGTGCATATGGCATGGGTTCTACGAAGATCGTCTACATTTGTCAAGGGCCGCAGATCCCTAATTCGAGGTAACGACCTGTTGTCAAGCAGAGGTTGATGCTTGGCAACAACTGTGACAAGAGACAAGTGAACAAGGTCCACTGACAGTATAAGCCGATCAAAGAAAAAACGAACAACTGTTGCAATACGAACCGAGCTCAGAGAAAACTCGAGCGATGAGAGACTGAATCGATTCTGGGTCGGTCGTCTCCCAGCATCCATAGGCCCAAAACGACTTGTCCCTCCAGTGCTTATTGGAGGAGGGAGGATCAGCTATCAAGGCCCCGCCGGTATTTCACCATGCGGAGAAGTAGTACTAGCCGGGCTGAAGGGTGTTCGGCTTTACTTGAAACAAGTGGAGGAACTCATCCACTAATAGCTTGGGTTGCTCCATCTTAGCCCATAAGACTGTACAACCGAACAAGTCTCTCCACCTGTTCAGAGTCAATTGTCCCGAGGCGAAGCCGAGGCAGGACGGAAGACGCCGGATGATTCCTTGGAGTGGGAATCGCAGGACACATTGCAGGGCGACCTAAAAGATCACTACTGCCCCTTCAGGAGGTTGGTCCGGAAGTTCGTCCTCGAGCAGGAGCCTGAGAATCAAAGACTCAGGAATGTGGTACCCGAGCCTGATTTGGACTAACTCCTCCTCATATAAGGTCGAGGGCACTGGCCCCCTCGGATCCTCCTCGCCCTCGGGTTCCCCTGCTCCACCTAGTGGGTCACACGCTTCAGTGCCTTGCTCAGTCACCGAGGGCGCGCTCACTTCCTGTGCTCTGGGTGCTGTCTCATGCCTGGGAGTCGGTCTCTGCGCTGGGGATCGCTCCAGCGCTCTCCTTGACGATGAATACCGAAAAGCGGCATCCACCATCACCACTAGAAACCCCTTCCCGCGAGCTCATGGAGCCAGACATGATGATCGAATTGAAAAATTAAAGGAGGGGGAAGGGAGGCTCACCGGAGTGGAGATTTGCGGAACGACTAAGCTACGACAAAAAACAAACACCGAAAATTGCCCAAAGAGGAATGAGAAGACGAAAGGGGAAGAAGATGAAATGCGTAAGAAAGAAGCCCTAAGCATTAGGGCTCTCCTTAAACAGTCGAGCCACGTGGCAACCATTTAAGGCCCTCATCAATACTGTGTCGTACAATGCCCCATCGACTACCCCAACTTGACACTTAGCGCGATCTGACGCGCTCCTCGACTCTGATATCAAATACGAAGCCACGTGTCACGGCATCGTTAGTCCGTCATCGAAGAGACAACTTGATGCCCCACGTGACCTCGAGCCACGAGACGACACGTCATAATTACGGACTAACAACGCTTCGACTACCATATTGGCTGCCCTACCTGGCATTAATGACAACGCGACTCGACCAAAAATCTACAAGTCCATAAGTCGGCTTATGGAATGGACCAACTCTACTGAGCCAGCACGGGCCCGTGGAAACCCGAGCTCGACAAGGCCTCTACGTCCATAAACAGAGCAATCTTTGAGGAGGTCAATGCAATTGTAAGGACACGCAAAGAGCTAACAAGCTCACAGAAGTGACTAAAATACCGACCTAACTTATAGGTTGGCTAAAAGACGGTTATGGATCACCTGTAAATCAACCACGTGTTGATTACAGATCGACCATATCTCGGTCATAGATCAGTCACAGATCGATCATAGACCGGTAATAACTCGGTCATAAATTGATCATAGATCCATCATAAATCGGCCACAGATCGGCCATAGCTCGGTCATAGGTCGACTATAAATCGACGATACCCCTGGCGATAAATTTAGGCCTGATCAAGTCAATTGAACTAAGTCGGAGTTTTAAAATTTTGAGGATGGGTCACTACCGCTTTTAGTTGTGAAGACTAGTATTGGAGTATGGTCTTTTTAAATGAAGCCATCACCCCATAGGTCACCATAGCTCGATGATATCCCTGGTGAGGTCAAAAGGTCTCAACACCCAGATGAAGGAGACACATGACTGAACTCGCTGATGCAACTTGCTAATCTCAAATTATAAATTTATAGTTATTGTAAAATAAAAGAAAATAAAAAATCAAAAAATATAATATTAAAGATAAACTAAAGCATGTGATCACATTATCTTTAAAGTGTTATTCACTCCTTTTCAGAATAATTGAAATTGCTAATAGGTTGCACGTACATCGCTTCTAGGACAGGATGAACTTATATATATATATATATATATATATATATAGATATATATATATATAGTTCTGTGTTTAATAAGTACAAAATAACCAAATAGTAACAAACATCAAATCTAGCAACGAACATCAAACCAAATAATTTGATGATTGTATTTTGATATTTCCATTTTGACAACAATGGTGAAGAAGGTAATTACGTTTTGATAATTTCCGCTTTTTGAAATCAATCATTGCAATTCAATTAGAGAATGCATCCAAACAGGCATCATCGAGCAGATTTCAGAATATAGTGTTATCTAATTATGAACCACACCAGCATATGTTGAGTCGCTATAAGGACCACGTTACTTAGTCAATAAAGCAGTCACGTGGTGATGACTTTATGGAAGAAGACCCGACGTCTATGTTAGTGTGTGGTGACTCATCCTCTCACATGCCGCTTGGTCATATAGAAGGTTTTTAAGACTCGAACTCAGTCCTACTAACTCGCTCGAGCCTGACTGAAATTTAGACCGCGGGGTCAAAAATCATCCTGGCCCAAAACTTAGGTGAGCCACTGCACAAGGAAAACTTGGGAGAAGACACCCACCTGTGTTGTTTCTAGTCCATTCATCAGACGTTTGTCCCACCACAATGATGGGATAACCAAAAATCAGGCCATTACCTCAGGTAGGGGACACAATGTGAATGAGATGTCTTAGGCATGATTTTACATGTTTGCTTAGTCCTGGCCCACCTAAGTTTTTTATTGGCCTGATTTTATTTTGTTTTATTTTTTGTTCCTAATATGAACTTGAGGGAGAGAACACGACGGACGGTGTGGATGAGAAGCATATATGATGAGGAACCTACAACAGCCCGGTACCACCACAGGTACTCTATATATGAGGGTGCGTCAAGAGGATTTACACCGGTTTTAAATAGGAATATGTTCATATGGGGGCTGCATTTTATTTTTGGACTGAAAACGTCCTGCTTTAAATTATTTCCTAAAACCCACTTAAAGTTTTCACCTTTGGCCATTGATGTAGAGCGGGTCACGGATAGTTTCATGGCCAAGATGGATCAGAAAAGGCCCGGTCGACGACAAAAGTGATATAGACCGTCGGACTTAGATCAGGTGTATCTCACAATCCGGAATGAGTTAGCTGACGTAAAATATATGATTTTGGGGTAGAACGAGCTACTTTAGCCAACCAACCCGGCTATGCCGGGTTGTGACGCCCGGAATTGCGAAAAACCCCTGGATCGACAGTCGTTTTCCTGTTTTAATTTCGTTTTTACTATAAATAGTAAGTTTTAGGTTGATTATAACTCTTCATCCGTCGAGCTTTAAGAGTTGTGCCCAACGTGAAAAGAGCTTAGAATAATTAGGAGAACAGTTTGGTGAAGCCAAATAGGACACTTACTATTTTTGGCCGAAAACCTTGCGCACTAGTAGACATCACGACCGTCTATAAATAGTAAGTTTACTATTTATAGTAAGTCGCGGATTCTAGGAGTTCTAGTTGTAGTTTGATTCTGATTTCTTTCCCATTGCTTGGTACCCCTATTTAAAGGGTTGTGAACTCATTTTTAGTCATCAATTAATCAGTTTTGAATTTATTAGAGTTTATTTCTATTTTCTATTTTCTTTCCTTGTGGATTCGAGAAGTCTCTGTGAGGAGTCCAGAAAAGCTCCATGGATTCGGAGTATTTATCCTCATCACGTTTATCCCTGCGTCAAATTAAGCCGGATGCTGTTAGTTATGTATAGAAATGGGATTTTTTTTATTTTTATTTTTTTTAAATTTTCGAATTGACAAAACTATCTTACTTTACCACACTCGCAATTAGAGGTGGGCACGAGACGACCCGATCCGGCTAACTCTACTCGTCCGATTCGGTCCGATCCAACTCAACCCGAACCGAATGGGTGACTCGGTCCGAACCGAGTAAGCTTTGCCCAATCCGAACTCAAACCGAGTTAAGTTCGAGTTACCCATTAACTCGACCCGACTCGACCCGAAACTCGATCCGGTTAGACTCGACTCATCCGATTCGGTCCGATCCGACTCAACCCGAACCGAATGGGTGACTCGGTCTGAACCGAGTAAGCTTTGCCTAATCCAAACACAAACCAAGTCAAGTTCGAGTTACCCATTAACTCGACCCGACTCGACCCGAAACTCGATCTGGTTAGACTCGACTCGACTCGACTCTGTAACCCTACCCCGACCCGATCCCAACCTCTCTCTCCCTCCCTCATCCTCCTCCTCTTCCAAGCCTGGTGAAATGGCCAAGCTATATGTCCTAGAGGGGGGGTGAATAGGACTATGCCAAATTAAAATAAAATCAGCGGAATAAAATAAATAGATAGCCTTATAATTATAAATCAATTCACAATGCTGAAATCAATTCAATCTCAATAAATAAGGATTGAGAGGTTGATGCAAATTCAGTTCTAAGGACAACCTTATACCATAATAAACAAGGGCTTATGGTAGGACAACCTTATTTCTAGAACTTTTTTTGAATCAATAACTCAATCTGAATAGAAATAACTGAATAGCAAGGAATTAAAATAAAGTGCAGAAATAAAGATCTAACTTATTACAACAATCCTCACACTTGCTTGAAATGTAAATTGTTACAACATTCACATCCATACTTACAATCCACAAAAATTGAATGATAAATTATATGAAATTTAAGCAAGCATTCAATCCACAAGACAAAGAGTTATAGTGGTTTGCCTGTGTGTACACCAACTGTCTTTCAATAGCCACACAGAATGCTACTCTACTCCTAATATCCTCATACAGGGGATATTAACGTTCACTAACAAATAGGTTTTCACAGGTTCACCCAAAACCTTTACAATTGTGTCTTTTTAACTTGGGCTTACACAATTCAAAAATCCACACTTCTGAGTTTTCTGGATCTCCTCAGATAACCACACAAATTGAGATTTTTCTGGCGAATCTCAAACAAAAACTAAAATAGAATGAAATTTACAAAATTATAAAATTCCTGGATTTCTTCTTTTGTAGCAGCCCGGTAGAACCAATCAGAGTAAAAGTTTGAATCAATGTTCAATGTCTAATACTTACTTAAGAAATGGTTCTAGGTTCTAATTGATTTTAAATTAAACCAAATTGGGCGTAGGTCTATTTGGTTTTGTTTCCAAGAAGAAGGAATAAAGCAATTCCTCTTTTCAAATAAGATTGGAATACAGAAACAAAATCAAATTAAATAAGCTAGCAAAAAGAGAAAGCAATTATGCACAAAGTAGCTTAAAAATTAAACACAAACTTATCTCAGAGTGGAGCCTTGAATTCACTTAATTTTCAATATGAAAACTCTGAAATTCGTGTGCTATTTATAGCTGAAGAAATTCGTCTTCGACTGGTCCTAGGGTCACCACGACTGGTCCTGGAACAAACTGATTTTTAAATTTTTGAGCGCGATTGCATCAGACCGTTGTACGACCGGTCGTAGGTAGTCCACGACTGGTCGAAGGCAGTCCACGACCGGTCGAGACCCCTTTACGACAAGTTTTGCGACACTTGATTTAGTCGCTGGAGTTTGAGTCATAGCTTTACGACCGGTCGAAGGTCGAGTCGAGACCATCCCACGACCGGTCGAGCAGACTCCAAGACCGGTCGTAGCCGAACCAGAAAATCTGATAAATTGGAATAATTCTAGGACTGGTCTTGGAACTTCTTAGACTGGTCGAGACAGTACTAGGACTGGTCGAACAAGGTATAGGACTGGTCTTAGAAAAGACCAAAATCATGTAATAAAATTCTAATGAATTATGTATCCAAAGTGACCTACCCTAAGGTCAATCTAAGGTTTATCATACCTGGGACATGAGGTATGGACATTAAATACTTCATTTGCTTAGACTTTGATCATTACAAAGCTTGAGTCTTGAGCTTGAGTTCTTCTTTATGAAGCTTAACTACTTCTCAAGTTTTGAAATTAATGTCACTTGCACTTGAGTCCCGTACTTATATTTGAATCTTGGACTTCCACTTGCACTTGAACTTGAACCTAGACACTGAGCTCTTCTTCAATATCTTCTTTATTGTAGCTTGAACTCTCATGAAGCTTGAAGAATTCTTTAAACTAGACTTCAAATGTTGACATGGTGTCTCATACAGATTTATCAAGATATAAACACAAGACATACGATGAAGTTTTGACACACAAAATTTGACAATCAAAGAGGAATCAAATCATAGCACTTACAATCTCCCCCTTTGTCAAATTTGTGACAAAACACATTTCATAATTCATTATTCAATAAGATATGCATCACATTGTATAATAACGAATCATGCACCAGTTGTCATAAAGTCATAAAATAAGCATCATCCCTTGAGACAACTCAACTCCCCCTGAGTTAGTACACCAAGCATCATCCCTTGAGACAACTCAACTCCCCCATAATCCATAGAATTCAGAATACACAAATTCTCTCTCCTCCTTTTTGTCAAAATATGACAAAGGAAGAAACACAGATAGGATATGAAAGACAGAATTAGAAAAGGCAACTCAGAAAGATAAAAAGTGCAGAGTTAATACGTATCAAAAAAAGTTATCAAGTGAAGTTTAAAACTGACATCCACACAACCAAAGAAGGTAAATTAGTAACGTTATTACAGACCAAAGATGTAACATTCTCAATCTGATCCAGAAGATGGAGCAGGTATGTTAGGATCACTTTGATGAAGGCTCTTCTGTAAATGCCTAACATATCTGCGCATAATTTTAAATTATTGATTGTGGCCAACATTCATCTTTCAACCTTTTCCTCTAATGCACTTAGACGTGCATTGAAATCAGATGGTTCAAAGTCTGGATAATTTTCAGAATCAGAATCAATTTCATTAAAAATATCGTCCATGTCAATATCATCAAGAGACAACTCGTCACCTTCGACACCAATCTCAGTAACTTCACCCACATCAACATCAACTTGACCAGGGGCCAAACCCAACTTCATTTTATTCAGGTTGGAATTGTTAAATGTGAGGTGTTGGATAGGAGCTTCATCGACAGGCATAGCAACTAACATGTGAGTGGCTAATACATTCAACAGATATCCAAATGGAATATCACCATGACCAGGATGACTACGAATTTGAATGATAGAGGAACAAATCAAGGAGGGTAAACAAATATTAGCACCAGTAATAATTGAGTACAAAATATGAACCATAAATAGAGTTAACTCAGTCTTGTTTCTAGAGCGGGGATACAGATTAGAAGTGAAGATATGATGCAAAACTCTATATTTGGGTAAGAAGTATTTGGATTTAAGGGCATTCCCATTAGTAGTTCATGGTGCATTCATGTTACACAATGTTCTAGTATAAATACGTTTTTCCGATTTTGACACTTTCTCAGCAAGTGCACTAGGATGAACACCATCATCATTTACAGGAATGTCCATAAGGCCTGAAATTAAACGACGATCAATAGAAAAAGGCCATTCTCTAGTGCTAATAATGAAAGTCAGTTGCTCAGTAGAAAAGTCAGATATGCATGCAACCATGGCCTGTGCAATGGACTGGTATGCCGGCCCACCCCAGTGTGAAATGTTTTCCCATCCTATAGATTGAAGGAGAGGAAGGAGACCGTAAGGAGCAATATGATTTAAACTAACCGCTTTTTCAACAATAACATTGCGCATACGCAGGTCACGTACATGCAGATGATCATCTTCAGGATCCCTAAGATGATGTCTAGTGATTACATTTAAACGAGAAGAAGACGCACCTCAATGAATTTTCTTTTTACCTCTAGATTCCATATTCTTGAAGAAATGAAAGAAATTTCAAGAAAAAAGAGATGGGTTTATCTAGATTCAACAAATGAGGAAGAGAAAACCCAAAAAGTGAAAGATTTGTATGAAATAGACAACAATAATCAAGAAATCTAAGAGTAAAGATCAAGATTCTTCAAGAAAGTAAGAAAAATCGCTCCAACCTGAAGGAATCGAACACAAGGGTTCGACTAGTCATAGCTCGACTCGTTAGTGAGGAGGATTAGAATGAAGAAGAAAAGAGTTTTTCTCAAATTAAAAAAATCACTGCGCGCACGACCGGTCTTGGGACAGACTCGACCGGTCGTAGCAAGATTGGTCGAGCACGTCCTCGACCGTTCTTAGACCAGGAAAAAATATGCAATTTTCACAGAATTTTAAAATTTAAACATATTAACATTATATACAATATGATACAAAAATACATGATCAATCATTTAAAATTGCACATACCAAGATCAAATTTCAATTTGTTAAACCTGCTTTTGTTGAGCGGTTTAGTGAAAATGTTAACAAGCTGAGTCTCAGTAGGAATATATTCTAAAGATACTATTTTTTCTTCCACTAATTCACGAATATAATGAAACCGAATGTCAATGTGCTTAGTATGTGAATGCTGGATTGGGTTTTTTGAAATGTTTATCGCACTGGAATTATCACAGTATAAAACTACTGAGTCTTGTGCAATTCCATAATCACTCAGCATTCGTTTCATCCAAACCAACTGAGTACATGCATTTCCTACTACAATGTATTCGGCCTCAGCGGTTGAGAGCGATATGGAACTTTGCTTTTTGCTAAACCAAGAAACCAAGCAGTTTCCAATGTAAAAACAACCACCGCTGGTTGATTTTCTGTCATCTATATTTCCTGCCCAATCAGCATCCGAATACCCAGCCAATTGAACACTAGTATCATAGGGATACCAAAGACCCAGTTAACTAAACTTACAACATATCGAATAATTCGTTTAACAGCAGTTAAGTGAGATTCTTTAGGATTAGACTGATATCTAGCGCAAATTCCAACACTTAAAGCAATATCAGGTCTACTTGCAGTTAGGTAAAGTAAGCTACCTATCATACTACGATACAATTTAGGATCTACATCTTTACCTATAGAGTCTTTTGAGAGTCTTAGAGTTGTACTCATTGGAGTATCAAAATTTTTACCATTTTCAAATTCGAACCTCTTAATCAAGCTCAATGCATACTTAGTTTGTGAAATAAAAATTCCATCAGATTGGTGTTTTACTTGTAACCCTAGGAAATAATTTAATTCACCAACCATGCTCATTTCGAATTCAGATTTCATTAAATCTGCAAACTCAACAGTCATGTTAGTACAAGTTGATCCATAAATTATATCATCAACATAGATTTGAACCATTACGATATCATCGATATGTTTCTTAACAAAGAGCGTCTTATCGATACTACCCATCTGAAAATTGTGACTTAGTAAAAACTTAATCAATTTTTCATATCATGCTCTGGGAGCTTGTTTTAGACCATAGAGAGTCTTTTTAAGGCAGTATACATGATTAGTAAGCTTAGGGTCTTCAAACCCAGTCGGTTGTTCAACATATACCTCTTCAAGTAAGTCGTCATTCAAAAAGGCACTCTTCACATCCATTTGAAAAATTTTAAACTTTCTAAAACATGTAGTAGATATGAAAAGTCTGATTGATTCAAGACGAGCAATTGGGGCAAAAGTTTCATCATAATTAATCCCTTTAATTTTCGTGTACCCTTGCACAACCAGTCTTGCCTTGTTTCGAATGATATTTCCCAATTCATCAGACTTATTTTTGTAAAATCCATTTTGTTCCAATAATGTGTTTATCTTTAGGTTTAGGAACTAGATACCAGACATTATTTATGACAAATTGATTAAGTTATTCCTGCATAGCTACTATCCAGTTTTTATCAGAAAGTGCTTCTTTTATGTTTACCGGTTCAACTTGAGATGTAAAGCACACGTAAGTACATATGTCTTCTAGTTATCTACGAGTGCGCACACCAGTGAGAAGGTTTCCAAGAAGTTGATCAGTTGGATGATCTTTAACAGTCCTAATTTCAGAATTAGTTTCACCTGATGAAGTATCTGGTTTTTCAAATATAAGAGCTTCATCATTATCTGAACTAGGGGCAAGTGTATTCAAGTGATCGTCAATTACTACGTTTATTGACTCTTGAATCACACCGGTCCTATTGTTCAGAACACGATATGCACGACTGTTTAAAGAGTATCCTAAAAAGATCCTTTCATCACTTTTAGTGTCGAACTTTTCTAGATTTTCATGGTCACATAAAATATAGCACTTGCTGCCAAAAACTCGAAAGTATTTGACAGTAGTCTTTTTCTCAAACCACATTTCATAAGCCGTTTTATTATTAGATTTGTAAATATAAACACGGTTGATAATGTAGCAGGCGGTATTCACTGCTTCAGCCCATAAATTTCTAGGGAGTTTCATGCTATTCAACATAACATTTCCCATTTCTTGAAGCACTGTATTTTTTCTTTTCACAATACCATTTTGTTGTGGAGTTTTGGGTGCAGAGAATTCATGTGATATTCCCTGATCACTACAGAGTTTCTCAAAACCGCTATTTTCAAACTCGAATCCATGATCACTTCGGATTTTACTGACTTGAGAACATTTTTCAGTTTGGACCCGTTTGATAATATTTTTCACTTTATCAAGAGTTTCTGATTTGTCTCTTAAAAATGAAATCCAAGTGTATCTATATAATCATCTACGATGACCAAGATGTATTTTTTGCCACCTCGACTTTCCGTTCTAGTTGGTCCTATAAGATCCATGTGGAAAAGCTCGAGTGGTCTAGATGTGGTATTGGAGTTCACCTTTTTGTGAGAGCTCCTAGTTTGTTTACCATACTGGCATTCACCACATATTTTGTCTACTTTTTGTACTTTAGGTAGACCTCTAATTAGTTCTCCTTTACTCAATCTGTATAAATTTCGGTAGTGTACATGTCCAAGGCGTTTATGTCATAATTCTGTCTCATCAGTATGGGCCATGTAGCACATTTGATTAGATGAGCTTCCATTGCATACTATATAGCAGTTCTCAGAAGTTCTGCGACCAATTAATATTACAGAACCTTTTTTATCTATAATCTCACAACCTTGATTAGAAAATTTAACACTATGGTTGTTGTCACATATTTGAGATATGCTTAACAGGTTGTGTTTTAATCCCTCAACATATAAAACATTCTTAAATAAGGGAAGATTATAAAGTTAAACCGTACCTTGGCCAATTATCTTGCAGTTGCTACCATTACCAAATGTGACTGACCCATCAGTCATATTTTTTAGATTAGTGAATAAAGCCTTGTCACTTGTCATGTGCCTGGAACATCCACTGTCTAGGTACCATTTTGAATGGCTTGTTGCTTTGAACGCAGTGTGGGCAACCAAGCAGGCAACTTTAGGAACCCATTTCATAACTGTTTTGGGTTTAGGAACATAATTGGTCTTCTTTTGTCTGATGTTGTAAGAATGACCTACTGAGTTAGATTTTAAGAGCTCCTTAAGTAAATCAACTATTTTTTCAGTAAGAGGATTTCTGATCTGATTTTTAAAATAGCTGCTTTTAGGTTTTTGAAAAGTTTTTGTATTTTTAGAAAAATTTTGATAGGCACCTTTTCCTTTTGAGTTAGAAACTTCTCCTTTCACAAAGTTGAGAGGAGTATTCTTCTGTTTAGGAGATGTATTTTTATCATACCCCAACCCAAATCGATCGTCACATTTTCTTGATCCGGATAATAATTTTTCTAACTTTGAATCACCTTGAGCATATCTCCATGTATCCTTTAAACTCAGAAGAGAAAATACTTCGTTTTTAAGTTTCTCATTTTCATATTTCAAATCATCAATCAAGGAGGTTTTGAATTCAAAATCACATTTTGATTTTTCAAAATAATTTGAAATATGCAATTTTTCTAAAACAAGAGTTTCAGAACATTCTTTGAGTTTAGAAAATTTTTCTTTTTGAAGTTTAAGTTTGACAGCAATTTTACAACTTTCCTTACATAAGGCATTATAAGCATCTTGAACATCTTCTTCATTTTCATAATCACTATTCAAAATTTCTTCACTTGTTGAATCATCGTAATCTGAAAAAGTAAACTTGACTAGAGTCATGAGGGCTTTAACTTCATTTCCTAACTCAGTTTCAGAATTTTCTGATTCAGAAGAGGCTTCAGAATCAGACGATTCATCCCAAGTAGCCAACATACCCTTCTTTTTGGGTCTGTCCTTTTTAGGACATTTGTTTGCTAGATGCTCATACTCTTGGCAGTTGTAACACTGACTGTCTTTCAAAGACTTCCAAGTTTTAGACTTAGGTTTAGATCATTTCTTTTCATTTGTCTTTTGAAAATCGACCTTTTTCTTACTTTTGAAAATCTTATAGAACTTTTTTGCTAAAAGAGCCATATCATCTTCAAATTTTCTAAATCTGAGTTTTCTTAAGAAATACTTTTAGACGACTTCAAAGCGATAGATTTGCTTTTAGGAGCTTTAAAATTTAATTCACAGGTTTGTAATGAACCAACTAGTTCTTCTACCCTCATATTATCCGTATCACGAAGTTCCTGAATCGCGGTTACTTTAGAGTTGAACCGTTCAGGAAAAGAGAATAGTATCTTTGCACACGCTTTACTTTCTGGGATTTTATCACCAAGACCCCACATTGAGTTTACAATGTCATTTAATCTTGTGTAAAAGTCCATGAACATTTCATTTTCCTCCTTATGAATTTCTTCAAATTTGGTTGTGAGGAGTTGGACTTTAGATTTTTTTACAATTGATGTACTCTCGTGTGTCATTTCTAATATATCTCAGGCTTGCTTAGCAATATCACAGGATATGATTCTTTTGACTCATCAGGTGATAGTGCACAAGTGATTGCATTTAGTGCTTTTACATTGGCAGTACTCTCACTTTTCTGAAGTGTGGACCAAGATGTATAAGGTGTTATTCTCATTGATTTTGATCCATTGATACCAGTTACTTCAATGGTAGGAGGGCTCCATTCAGTCACTGTGGCTTGCCATGCGCTCTCATCCATTGATTTGAGGAAGATCCTCATTCGGGCTTTCCAATAGGCATAGTTGGAGCCATCAAAGGGTGGAGGCCTAGTGACTGATAGGCTATCAAAATTTGACATCTTATTAATATAGTTAAGATCGTTATCTCAAGAAATAAATTCAAATAAAAAGCAATAAGAATGAGCTATATGGCTTTTATACCACTTGAAATGGCCAAGCTATATGTCCTAAAGGGGGGGGGGGTGAATAGGACTATGCCAAATTAAAATAAAATCAGCAGAATAAAATAAATAGATAGCCTTATCATTATAGATCAATTTACAATGCTGAAATCAATTCAATCTAAATAAATAAGAATTGAGAGGTTGATGCAAATTCAGTTATAAGGACAACCTTGCATCATAATAAACAAGGGCTTATGGTAGGACAACCTTATTTCTAAAATTTCTTTTGAATCAATAACTCAATCTGAATAGAAATAATTAAATAGCAAGGAATTGAAATAAAGTACAGAAATAAAGATCTAACTTATTACAACAATCCCCACACTTGCTTGAAATGTAAATTGTTACAACATTCACATCCACACTTACAATCCACAAAAATTGAATGATAAATGATATGAAATTTAAGCAAGCATTCAATCCACAAGACAAAGAGTTATAGTGGTTCGCCTTTGTGTACACCAACTGTCTTTCAATGAGGCACACGAGAATGCTTACTCACTCCTAATATCCTAAACACGGGGATATTAGCGTTCACTATCAAATAGGTTTTCACAGGTTCACCCAAAACCTTTACAATTGTGTCTTTTTAACTTGGGCTTACACAATTCAAAAACCCACACTTCTGAGTTTTCTGGATCTCCTCAAATAACCACATAAATTGAGATTTTTCTGGCGAATCTCAAACAAAAACTAAAATAGAATGGAATTTACAAAATTGTAAAATACCTGGATTTCTTCTTTTGTAGCAGCCCGGTAGAACCAATCAGAGTAAAAGTTCGAATCAACGTTCAATGTCCAATACTCACTTAAGAAATGGTTCTAGGTTCTAATTGATTTTAAATTAAACCAAATTGGGCGTAGGTCTATTTGATTTTGATTCCAAGAAGAAGGAATAAGGCAATTCCTCTTTTCAAATGAGATTGGAATACAGAAACAAAATCAAATTAAATAAGCTAGCAAAAAGAGAAAGCAATTATGCACAAAGTAGCTTAAAAATTAAACACAAACTTATCTCAAAGTGGAGCCTTGAATTCACTTAATTTTCAATATGAAAACTCTGAAATTTATGTGCTATTTATAACTGAAGAAATTCATCTTCGACTGGTCCTAGGGTCACCACGACTGGTCCTGGAACAAACTGATTTTTGAATTTTTGAGCACGATTGCATCAGATCGTTGTACGACCGGTCATAGGTAGTCCACGACTAATCGAAAGTAGTCCACGACCGGTCGAGATCCCTCTACGATAGATCGTGCGACACTTGATTTAGTCGCTGGAGTTTGAGTCGTAACTTTATGACTGGTCGAAGGTCGAGTCGAAACCATCCCACGACCGGTCGAGCAGACTCCAGGACTGGTCGTAGCCGAACCAGAAAATCTGATAAATTGGAACAATTCTAGGACTGGTCTTGAAACTTCTTAGACTGGTCGAGACAGTGCTAGGACTGGTCGAACAAGGTCTAAGACTGGTCTTAGAAAATACCAAAATCATGTAATAAAATTCTAATGAATTATGTATTCAAAGTGACCTACCCTAAGGTCAATCTAAGGTTTATCATACCTGGGACATGAGGTATGGACATTAAACACTTCATTTGCTTAGACTTTGATCATTACAAAGCTTGAGTCTTGAGCTTGAGTTCTTCTTTATGAAGCTTGACTACTTCTCAAGTTTTGAAGTTAATGTCACTTGCACTTGCGTCCCGTACTTATATTTGAATCTTGGACTTCCACTTGCACTTGAACTTGAACCTAGACACTGAGCTCTTCTTCAATATCTTCTTCATTGTAGCTTGAACTCTCATGAAGCTTAAAGAATTCTTTGAACTAGACTTCAAGTGTTGACATGGTGTCTCGTACAGATTTATCAAGATATAAACACAAGACATACGAAGAAGTTTTGACACACAAAATTTGACAATCAAAGAGGAATCAAATCATAGCACTTACACCTGACAGCCCCCCACCACCATCACCGTCCTCCTCCTCCTCTCTCCTCTCAACTACCTCCCTCCCTCATCCTCCTCCTCCTCTTCCTCTTCCAAGCCCAAACAACCACCCACCACCATCACCCTCCTCCTCTCCTCTCCACTCCTTCCCTCCCTCATCTCTCAATCTGACTCGGTCCCAACTCAACCCGACTCGATACTTTTGACTGAATCGGACTCAGTCCGAATTAGTCCAGGCCAGAATGAACTCAGATCGAGTCAGGCATGCTGGACTCGATATCAAGTTGGATCGAGTTTGAGTTAGGCCTAACAAAACCGGATCGAGTTGAGTCAGCCCTAACTCGATCCGACTCGACTCGATGCCCAACTCTACTCGCAATCTCCACTAGATTCATTGTGGTGCCAACTACCAAACCATACCCCAACCATATGTAGGGCCCACATTGATATTCGTGAGGAATTCACCCCATTTATTTGTTTTTTCATCTCATTTTATGGCATGAGCAAAAAATGAGGTAGAACCAACTCAACGTGGCCCCATGATCACTCCAAGATATTTCAATGGCGGACGTTCTTTCCCACTGTTTCTCATCATGTGGCCACTTGAGCTTTGGATCTACCTCATTATCTCGCCCATGCCTTAAAATGAGCTGAGTTAACAGATGGACAGGATTAATTTGTCACAAAAAAAAACTTTGGCCCCCCGAATGTTTCAACAGCGGACGTTGAATCCCCAAATTTTTAATTCATGTGGCTCACATGAGCTCTATATCAACTTCATTTTTGGGCTAATGATATGAAAAATCCGATGGACAGGATGGATTTCTCACAAATAACATGGTGAACCCCACTTATTGTGGGTAGCTCTTGCCCCAAATTTAAATATGGAACAACCACTTTGATAGGTTATAACTGAACAATATCAGGCACCGATTAGACGTGGCGAAACCTGATTGGTTGGATACCAACCGTCTTTCCCTTTGCAATAAATGCTATTTTAGTTGGAACTTCGTTAGAAATCTTCTTCCATTTGGCTACGCACATACTCGACCTAGGGTGCACCTAATCCGCTCCCGCCCCAGATACAAAGCTTAGGTGGCCCTAGAAAAGTTTCAATCACCCAACTCAAAGAATACCCAAATTTTGTCAATTACAGGTCAATAGGTGGTTTGATGACAAATTAACATTACGAAGGCCCTAGAAAGTTTTCAATCACTAGTTGTCATTATATCCACTGTTTCATGTGGTGTGGTCCACTTGAACTTCTGATCTTCTTTATTTTTTGGTTCATGACTTAAAATGAGATGGAAAAACGGATAGACTACGTGGATATAAAAAGATTAATCACGTTGGCCCACAACGCCCAGCTCATCAAAACACCGGAAACACCACCTAATCTGCAACCCTTGTAACGTTACACATGTGATGCACCCTACTAGTAGAGAAAGACTTTGATAGTCTACCAGAGTTGGACGGTTCATACGCAAGCACCAAGGAATTGTACACCTAACATACAAGTAAATAAAATTTGACCGTCAAATTGTGTGCGTCCCAGTTTAGATGGTTCGTAAACTTAAAGTTACACACAATGACTTGATCTTTTAACTACTTCTAGTGGATAATCAAAATGAGAAAATGTTAAAGGTCAAAATTCAACCAACAAATGCCCATTGTTTATAAGTAAGGATCGTGAGAAGAAAAAACAATATTATTGGTTATCGTATGCCATGAAAAAAAAAAACACATGGAGAGGAGATGCCCATCATTAGTTTCTAAGAGGGGCTCATTATGCTGTTTAGACATCATCCCCATTGTTCATTGTGTGGGTCTCATGTGGATAAAGGAATGATTTGAAAATTAGAAAATTTCATAATTCAGGTGAGTCATGATATATGATTTAACAGATTGCATGATTTTATAATTTTTGACAGCATGGCTTGTGGAATGCAGAGCGGGAGCTCGAGCAGATTAGGGGCACACAGGTCGAATACATGCACAACTGGTCAGAAAAATTCTTTTATAACAAAACTCTAAAAATATGAGTTATAAAGGAAGAAACGGTTGATATCCAACTAATCAGGTTTCGCCACTGCAAGTGTTGAGTATCTTATGAATGCCCAACAATATCAGACCCATCACTTGATAGTTAAAAGGACCATCGGTCATTGTGCATATAAGAACTATTTTAAATGCATAAACGACATAATATTATTCTTGTTTTGCAAGCAGAGCTTGAAAAGCAAAATGTACCGATGAGGGAAATAAGTGCTACTCGTCGTGCGCGGCGCGGATTAGATACCGATAAAGTCAGTAGCGACCTAGATCTCCAATGACGTCAGCAAGCTCTGTGGACCTCACCATGATTCGTGTGTTGTATCCGTACCGTCCATCTATTTGGAGAGATCGTTTTATGTCATGAGAACAAAAATGAGATAGATATAAAGTTTAAGTGGACCCCACCATTGAAAACAGTGAGGACAGTAACACTCACATTCAAAACTTCTTAGAGGCCACGGTAGTTCACGATCGAGCTGATATTTTTGTTTTCACTTCATATATCTCTCTCTTAACTCATGAATATGTTAGATCTCAAAAATACATCATGGTGGGCCTTATAAATGTTTCACCCGTGGGTGTGTCTGCTCTCATGTTTTTCTGTGGTGGGTCCACTTTAACTCTAGATCTATCTCATTCCTTTTCTAATACAATAAAACTATCTCTACGGATGGTTGGACGGCATGAACATGAATACAACACATGCATCATGGTGGTCCACGGAGCTTGGTGACGTCACTTCAGTAGCGATTAGGCTACTGACCTTATCGGTATCTAATCCGCCTCCGACATGCACGCGCTTCAGCTGACTGCTAATAAACCATTTATTAGAGTTTTTTTTTTTTTTGGGGGGGGGTTAGCTTGTTAGTACATACTTATGTCAGTACACACGCCCCTGACTGCTAGTAAACCATTTATTAGAGTTGGTTGTGGTGCAACACTCACCTAGACCACACGGGGCACCACCTCGATGTTCGTGAGAAGTTCACCTTATTTATATTTGTTGGCAGCTCATTTTAGGGAAGTTCACCGGTATCAGGAGGGATGAGATCAATGTTAAGGTAATTGGTGTGCAGCTGGGATTGCTTATACCCCGGGACAAGTTCACTGGGTCTGTTCGGCACGCCTTGCATATGGGGGGATTTTACCTTCCAATCTATCCAACCAAGGGATAGGATCAATTTTAAGGGTAATGATGGTGATGTCCATGGCCCACGCCTTGCAATTTTACCTTCCAATCTATCCAACCAAGGGAT
Organism: Magnolia changhungtana; assembly: GCA_030180095.1. Classification (NCBI taxonomy): domain Eukaryota; kingdom Viridiplantae; phylum Streptophyta; class Magnoliopsida; order Magnoliales; family Magnoliaceae; genus Magnolia; species Magnolia changhungtana. Next base: position 392,108 of record JASAUF010000110.1, read on the forward strand.
AGGATCAATTTTAAGGGTAATGATGGTGATGTCCGTGATTGTCTTAAGATGCATGGGATTGCTCATATCCCAGGACAAGTTCACTGGGTCTGTTTGGCACGTCATGTCAATCCCAGGACATTGTTGATCCCATCCCTCCTAATACCGTGGAATCTGTCTGGCCAAACAGGCCCTAAGGCATGGCCCAAAAATGAGACAGATACAAGGCTCAAAGTGGGCCCAAAGATATTTCAATGGTGGCCGTCTTTTCACACTGTGTCGTGTAGTGTGGTCCGCTTGAGCTTGGGATCTACTTTTTATTTTGGGATTATGCCTTAAAATGAGCTTGTAAAACAGATGAACGGTTGGATTTGTCACAAACATCATGTTAGGCCTGATCTACCGTTCAGGTGAGAGTTGCACCAACGAGCGTGTTTAATTAACTGACGTCTTCAGAGAGGACATTGGATATTTAAGTACATTGGTGGTTGCAGACAATTAACGCTAACTGAACCTGTTCAGATGGGTTGTTGGACATTAAAGTATGGTGACGGTTGCCTGACCGTAGATGGGACCCACCGTTATGTTTGTGCAAACCCACCCTGTCCAACGGATTTTCTGCCTCATTTTAAAGCTTGGCCCCTAAACAAAGGGCATGCTTGGGAGCGTGGATTTATAACCCAGGGGTTAGGAACTCCTGGATTTGCAATCCTCCCGCTGTTTTTGGCACCTTTGGAGTGCGAATTAACTTTAATCTAAAAGTACCTATCAATTGTATATTTATGGGGTTTTAAATTTAATTACTAAATCAATTTTAATATCTTTAATTAGTGAGATAAGTAATTTTTAACACAATGGTTGTGATAAGCCTGCTGAAATATATGCTTTGCCAAAAAATGATAAAATTCTAGGTCTTGGATGGGCCACAAGCACAAGATCATGTCTAAGTGACAAACCAAGGATTTTTAATCGTTGATTTACATGGACAATGTTTAAATGGTGTTGGACAATGTTTGGACTGTGCTGATTTACATAAAGTGTTTGGACGGTGCTGATCATCATTAGTGTCACATGTTACACCTGCAACTATTGAAATGATTTTAGGTGTAATCAAACCCCCGAAACCCCCATATCCCCTCCAATTCACAGTGCCAAACAGCCCCTAAGTAGGGCTGTACATCGAGCCGAGTCGAGTTGAGGTGGGCCAAGCTCGACTTGACTTGTCTATACTATACTCGAGTTCGAGCTCGAGCTCAACATTGGAGCTTGGCTTGTTTGCCAAAGCTTTCGAGTCGAGTTTGAGTCGAGCTAGTGGTTCGAGTCGACTCGAGTCGAGATTAACTCGGTAGGGTAAGGGAAAGAAAAAGAGAGAATGGGGATGGGTAGGGTCAAGTGGAGTTTTTTAGTAAGAATTTTTATGTTTTAACTTTTTTTTAACTTATGTATATATATAATATTAATATAATATTATTATTAAAAAATATTACTCAAGTGAAGTCGAGTCAAGTTAAAATACACCACGTCAAACTTGGCTTGAACTCAACTCGAGCTTTAGTAAACAAGCTTAACTTGCCTTGAGTCAGCCTTTGAAGCCGAGTTAATCTGAGCCGAGTCGAACCGAATCGAGTGGGCTTTTCGAGCCAACTTGACTCGTGTACAGCCCTACCCCTAAGTCAGATCCAAGGCTCAAAGTCAGCACACGATGGTCCAAGATATGTCAAGGCTTGGTGTTCTGTTCCACTGTTCCCTGTTGTGTGGCCTACTTGAGATTCATATCTGCCTCATTTTTTGTCATATGGCATAAAATGAGATGACATAACTGATGCACGGATTGGATAGATACGGTTATCCAATCAAATTAAGATAAACCGATTGTACGGTTCAAATTGAGATAGTGTATGTTGCATGTACGATGTCCGTGGTGGTCCACCTGAGATTTAGATCTGCCTGTGGCGTGTGTTGTGTGATCCACTTGGGCAGACTCGTTAGTTGGACATAACCTGTTATACAATGTTGGGGCAGACTTGTAACTCTGCCCACCTTAAAAAATGGTGGAGGCTCTTCAACCATGCGCATGCCACAGCTGTACAGCAATCTAGACGGTCCAAAAACCTGAATCAGCTGTGGATGGAGCATAACCTAAAAATATTAATCACAAGTTAGTATTACCTTTCTAATTTTTCCTTTTAACTACTCACTGTTTTACCGTTAACAATCCATTTGATGGCCATTAATTGGATGGCTAGGAATGCTTAATCGGCCATAGGGAAATAAAAGCCCCTTCATGGTCATGGGATACCCCACAAATCAGGCCCATGTATGCTGTCACTAGGTGAGCCTGATCATATATAGAAAACAATGTACAATTATCCGAAAACCTTTAAATTCAATATCAATGGTTGGATCAACTTAATTTTTTAGGCGTCCAACGTTCATGATGTCTCATCTAACGTATGGAATAGATGGTACATGCTTATTTCATGATGGGGTTCAGTAGTATCACACAAAAAGTTTGAAAGTTGTTTGGTCGGGTGTGTGTGTGTGTATATATATATATATATATATATATATATATATATATATATAAGTAATGCTCACACACAATTAATTGGACAAGTCAAATTGGTCCAACTAGTGGAATATTTAATAGCAAAAAGTTACTTTTCTATCCTAAGTAATATACCACATGTGTGGATCCGAAATATCAAGTTTTATATAAATATAATATAAATTATATGTCAAAGATCTAGCCTGTCCATTAAATAGGGCTTACTAATTATATTTTATCTATTAAATTTAATAAATGATCATCATCATTGGAGCCATACATACAAGTTAAATATGTACGGCTAAAATGAATTTCTAATAGCCTTGTTTTCTTGTAAATAAATATCATACCATTAATCATTAAAAATAATAATTTATGTCCTTCACATGTTTAAAAGAAATCCTACTAAATTAATGGATCAGATTTCATACACATTCACTGAACCTTACAAATACATCACAAGTGTGCAACTTCTTAATTCATCCCATTTTCTCTTGAAATCCATTGGTAATTTGCATGTCAACTAAAGTTAATAAATGCTCTTGTGGTAAGAGAAGCTGCTAGATGTTACGTTGCAAAAGGAGTACCCAGCTTGGGTGGGCCTCACTGCGGTTTTAAAGTGAAATCCACCCCAACCATCAGGTGAGTCACCCTCTGTTTAACCCAGGGCCAAAAAATCTGCCCATCTTTATTTCAGTTGGGCTACACTTATTGGAAAATTTTTATCAGAAATTCTGACCCTCTACCCTATTCTCTAAATATGACCCACTTGAATCACATTTGAGCTTGATTTTTTAGTCTTTAAGCCAATATTTTGTTTTCGCATCTAATGGGTGTAATGGATTTTACATACACATTATAGTGGGCCCTGTAAAAATTGAAGATGGATGTCTCTCTCCCAACTATTTTCATTCGTGTGCCTCAAATTAATAACATCTCATCCTGATGTTTTGGCTACTAGCCTATAGTGGTATTACACAAATAATGGTCGGATTTGATTATACATATAATGGTTGGATTTGATCTCACATATACATCAACGTGTGGCCCTGTAAAATATTACTGTTGGCGTCCCTCCGTGCGGGTTCCCAGACAATAGTCTAGTTACGAGGAAAGATCGATATCTTCCCTAACAGACTTAGATTGTGTAGCGTTGGGAATCCAGATGGGCCCACTGTGATATTTGTGAGAAATTCACCTCGTTCATCCGTTTTGTGAGTTCATTTTAGGACATGAGGAAAAAAATGAACCGGGCCCATGCTCAATTGAGCCGAAAATGTGAGAATTGAACGTTCACAGTTGAAATATTCATGGGGCTATAGAAGTTTTGAATCTTGTTTATTTTTGTGTTTTCAGTTCATCCCAGTAGGATTGACTTTATGAACGGTATAGATGGTATGTAAACATCACTGTTGACACCAGGGAGGTTTCAACGGTAAGAATTTCCCTAACCACGTTTTCCTTTAGTATGTCCCACTTAAGTCGTGGATCTTTCTTGCTTTTGTTCTAATATCCTAAAAAGGAACTCACAAAACGGTTGGACGGGGTGGATTTCTCACAAACTTCATAGTGGGTCCCATCTGAATTCCCAGCACAAGAACTTCCTGCCAAAGGACAAACCCCTCCTCCCAATAAATGCCCAGCTAGTTGGACCAAAATTCACGGTCATTGTGTGAGCATTTCTCATATATATATATATATATATATATATATATATATATATATATATATATATATATATATATATATATATATAAGCATCCCCTAATTAAATTGTGCCACATCAGCTCTACAAATATTGTAAAACGTAGCTATACTACAATAAGGTGTGTGGGGTTCATCTACATCTACTCCATTCATAAGGTGTGGCCCTTCAAGTTCACTCTTATTGCAAAAAATCAGACTGATACAACACATAGGTGAGTCACACCAAAAGGAATAATTGGCATGGCAATGCACATCATTAAAATTAACCATGCATATGGTATGTGGGGCCCATAGTATTTTGTATAAATCATTCAATCTATTAATATGATGAGCCTAGCCAGGATTAGCGTGTTTACACCCAATTTGTAACAACCAGCTCCAATGAATAAGATATTGTCACATGTTGACACACCTATATAGAATACCAAAAAAAGGCATGACAGAGTGCAGAGCAATCATAAAGTCCTGAAAGACACTTCTGCCAAAGATGAATATCATGCTAGTAGTATTATAGCTCTAGAAACATATATAATTAAAACCCTAGAGGTGGTCCTCCTCCTATTAACGTATGGCCAGAAGGTATATATAAGTTGCACATGCATAGAAGTGCACATGTAACCTAGCGTAATGTTAAGGCAGTGATATATAGTGACATATGGCTAAAAATGATTGGCCATGGACATACAAAACTTGTTCGTGGTGTATTAAGTAGAGAAAACCGTTTGAAAATAAAAATATAAGCTAACATGTACATTAACATGCTAGATGGCTGGCCTCATCTTGAATTAGAAGCATATTACGTTGAGGCTGCGCGCCAATTGTCAATTAGTTGATCTCAAAAGCTAAGGGACTATATGCAACACTACTGCAATTCAAGTTTATAAAAGAGGCATAGACGGGAGAGCATCCGGCCCTCTCAAATTCAAACACACAAACTTTAATTTTGTTTAGATCAACACTATCTTTCTAATCCTTTCATTGCACATGGACACTTATCTTATTTTAACTTAGCCTAGTTTAGTATCTCCAACCTATGAAGTGTAATGTTGTAATATGTTCAGATCTATTAGCATAGTTTTAGTTTAGTCTTCTCACTTTTGTGTAGCGTACCGTTATAGTAAGTCGAAATTGGTTTAATTTTTTATCCACGGCCCTTGAATTGGATTCTAAATGCCCAAGTCCCAAGTGATTTCATAAGCTACAACTTGCCAGTGAAATGTCTTTTGACCATCCACGTTTAAACAACTGTCAACCATACGCACTCACGTACTCGCTTTGTCAGTAATTGCCTACCTTACTTACTCATATGTCAATTGGTAGACTTTCTAATTTTGTAAGACTTTCTTATTCAAGATAATAAAATCGACACTTAGTATTTTATTTCTTACTTCTTGAAGTTTAATTTGTTAATAAATGCTATGAGCTATTACCATGGTAATAAAATATCCTTCTTTTTAAGGTAAAAGAACTCATTAAGCTAACTTTTTTTTTTTTTTTTTTTTTATAAATTTTTACAAATCGTCTCATGGCGGGGTAATCAAGCCAATCTTCATAAATTTAGTCTTAATTTAAATATTTTGATGCCTAGAGTTATAAGGTGTTCAGCTCAATTCAAGTTATATATGACTCGGCACGCCCAATACTATCTTTGTCAATTACTACACGGGTGGTGGTGTCTGACTCGAAGCCCAATAAAAGGAGTTCATATGATGAACTAAGTGGATTTTTTAAAGACATGATAGTGGACTGAACACATATATGGCTACATAAAAGGCATACTTTATAGAGGTTGTCCACCTAGTGAGGAGAAATGATCCAAAAGTGAGAAAATAATTTAGAGTGGGTTGGAAATGCACCTTCCCACGCTTTCTTATGTTTTAAACTATCACATGAGATGGAACGAGGTTTTCAAGGAACCTATTTCTTTTTCCATGCTTTTCACAGATCCAATATTCGAAATTTTAAAAAATTATTAATTTATAATACTTTTTTAATCATTTTTATTTTAGCTACGAAAAGGTCAAGATATAAGAAATCCCATCCGATCGAGATTTGTGACGGTGATTCCCCACCGCAGAATTTGCTCTATCTCGATGCATTAAATGATGGATATTGGAGAATCACGTGGCCTGGACCGAGTATATCTCTCTCATTCTGATTCTATGTATCACGCGCATGTGGACCATCGAGATCAAAACATAGGCAAGGATCAACGATCGCCGAAGATCTGTCTATTGGGTGGTCTGGATCATCCAATCAAGAGCCTGGGACCGGATGGTGATGAAATAATAAGAGGGTCTACATGCATCAGCTAACGAGCCGTTGATCCAGACGGTTGAGAACAACCAAACAAAGTAAACTTAAGGCATGGGAAAATTAAGGGCCCACCATCACGCGGTCCGAATCTATTATTGGATCATCCGTATTTTTAGTCCGTGACAAATCCACTCAGGCCATCTGTTTTACAAGAACACAGTAGAATGAAAATTTAAAAATCAGGAAGATCCAAAACTCGTGTGGGCCATACCACACGAAATGGTGGGGGATTGAATGCCTGGGGTGACAGAAGTTTTGTATCAGGATAGTACTTGAGCCTACAGTTTAATTATCTGGTTGCTAATAACCATATGAACGGTTTGAATGGTATATAAACATCATGTTCAGCTCCAGGAAGATTTCAACGGTGGACGTTTCCGTTCCCACTGTTTCGTTTGTTGTGGTCCACTTCAGCTGCCTGATTTTTATAATCCCATCCTATTGTAGTCTTTCAAAACAGATGAAGGGAGTAGATTTATCAAGGACATATCTATGGATCCACAGAGCGTCGGGCACCGAGATATCACTGTGCCCAGGGTGACAGGCAATCCCTTTCGTCCTATTTTCGCATTGCATTACTTACCGTGGGGCCACCTCGATGTATTTATTCTATATCCATACTATCCATCCGTTTTTCCAGATCACGCTAAGGTATAAGCTCAAAAATGAAATCAGATCCAAATCTAAGGTGGACCATACCATAGGAAACAGTTTTGGATCAAGCTGTTTTTTTTTTAAAAAAAATTTAGAACTCATTCTAATTTTAAATTTATGTAATTTTTTATCCCATACTTTAAAATAATCTCCCCGAATGAATGGACAGTATGGATACAATACATATAAATTGTTGCAATATCTTTTTTTTAAAATTATTATTTTATATTTTTTTGCTGTCATTTAAGTTTTTTAATTTTATCTATAAATTGGATGGTAAACAAATATAAATAATAGGTCACACAGGTTTCAACAATGGGAATCATTATGCCCACGGAAGCCGATTGCGTCTGACCTTGCTCATACAATTAGCTGTCCAACTAGCACTCTTGTAGGGCCCACCGTGATGTATTTATTTATCCACTCCGTTTATTCATTTTCTTAGATCAGTTTAAAGAATTAGTTAAAATTCGAGGCATATCCAAAACTCAATTGGAGCACACCAAATATGATTCTTGCATTTGCAACTTAAGCTTGTTATTTGGTGCGGTCTACTTAAGAGTTGGATCTGCCTCATTTTTGGTCTCATACCTTAATATTATATGAAAAAATAAATGGACAGCGTGGATGACCAGATACATCATGGTGGACCCATAGGAGTGCTGGTTGGATGGTTTATTGTCTAAGTGGATGTCGGACGTAATCGATTTCCTATTCCTTGCCTGGCTGCGGTCCAATTTAGCTTGATATAGTCAAATGTACAGGCTGAGGGGATAAAATACGGCGGGGGATTGCGTGCTCAGTATGCTAATGGCATGTTTGGACAGTCAAGAGGGATGAGATTAGATGGTATTAAGAGGGTTATTGTGTGCCATCTCATCCCGTCTGCTGTTTGGAATGGCGGAATGTATTTCATCCACCGCGCCCCGATAAACACCGCCTGTCTCAAAGACGAATTCTACCAATCTCGATATACAAGTTTTCACCGCTATGTGGGGCTCACCGAGATATCAATGAGATATCCACTCCCTCCATCATTTTCACCAACCTACATTCAACCATGAACCTGTTTTGAGGCAGATATAAAATAGTGAGTGGGGCACACCACAAGAAGCAGTGGAGATGCAAACCCATCCATTTGTGACGGTCCAAATACACTACTATATATCCCATGGGCTATTGCAAACCCATGGGATCGACGGACAAACACCGACACCACCATCATTACCTTAAAAACCATTCCATCCCTCCTAATCCCATGGGATCGATCAGGCCAAATACGCCCTAAGCGTACTGAGTAAACTCTGTGGGGTCTACTATGATTTATGTATTTTATCCAATCCGTCCATACATTTTACGAGATGATTTTAGGCCTTATTCCTAATGGAAACATATAGAAAGCTAAAATGTACCACACCACGGGAAACATTGTGAATTGAATGTCTACCGTTGAAAATTTCTTAAGGGCCATAGAAGTTTTGGATCAATCTTATATTTATTTTTGTTCCATTCATCCATGTTTGTGTGATCTTATGAGAAGTTTGGATGACAAATAAACATCACTGTGGGGCCTAGCAAGGTTTCCTGTTTCCCACATAATGATCCACTTGATCTTTGGATAAGATTTAATTTTGGGATCAACCCTGAAACGATTCGGAAAAATGGATGGACTGTGTGGATAAACTACATAAATTCACTGTGGGCCCAAAAGAGTTTACTCAGTATAATAAGAGTAACTTGGTACGCATTCTAGTTTCATAAAATATAGAAAAAATTAGCACAGTAGATGCTTCCTTTTTATGCTTTTTTTTTTTTTTTCTAAATGGTTGAAAACTTATGTTAGGAAAATAGATTTTTCAAGTATGGAAAGAAGGTTTTGAACAAAAATACTCCTGATTTTTAGATAAAAGTAATTGAAAAAGTATGAGTATTTTCATCTTTATTGGGTTGTCCATACGAATAGAAGCCTAAATTGGTAAGTAGATTTTGTTCGAGTAGAAAAAAAAAGGGTGGATGAAAGGGAGCGTCTATAGTAAAAAATTACCCTAAGGTATATATACATCATGGTGGGCTAACCCAACTTGACATCAACAATACGAAGGTTAATGGCGCCGCTATTGGATATATAGTACTCCATGGGCTCCACAATGATTATGTATTTTATCTATTTTGTTCATTCATTTTAGATCATTATTTTAGGGCACAAGCCTAAAAATGAGATTGATCCATAGACCACGTCATAGGAAAATAGTGGTAATTGAACTTCGACAGTTAGAAACTTTCTAGGTTTATTGCAATGTCTATTTATCATCTAAAGACCTGGATAAGGAAAGTAAAAATATCATCTAATCCAAAACTTTCGTGGTCCTATGAAGTTTTTAATGGTGGGTGCTTAATCACCACTGTTTCGTGTGGTGCGGTTCACCTTAGACTTTGATCTCTGTCATTTTTGGTCTCATGACTTACAATGAGCTAAAAAAATAAATTAAATGAACGGTTTAGATATAACAAAAATATTATTGCGGGCACAAAGAGCACTGTCCAATAGGCAATCCGCGTCTCTATTATCCATCTAATTGAGACTTGGATCTCCTTCGCTTTTGGGCTCCTGCCCTATAGTGATATGGAAAAACGGATGGATGGAGTGGATACAGAATAAATACATTAAGGTGGGCCCATGGTAATGGTCTCACAATCTTTGGTGAGGGTGGGCGCACGAAATCTGCTCCCAAGTTCGCATGGAGTTGCCCTCCTATATCTGTATCAGCCTGACTTGTATCCTGACTTCAACCTGGTGAGTTACACCTTGATTAAAGATTAAACTTCATGCTGGCCCCCACACATCCTATTCCCATTGTTCCATGTGGTGTGACCCTTATGAGTTGTGTATAGAGCTGAATTTTTTGCCCTACGTCCAAGAATCGAGAATACAAACTGATGGACGGAGTGGATTTTACATTCATGGCGGCCCTCACAAGCTTAGGTGTTGCAATCGCTGTCTAAAGTAGGTGCTGTAGAGGATTTATCGTGGTGTGTCCCACTTGACTTTTGGATCTACCTTATTTTTTGGGCTTGTATGCTACCTTATGTTGTAACTTATGAACGGAATAGATGCAACCATGGACATCTGGGTGGGACCCACACAGCCCTCCAACAAGGGGTTACAAGAACCTGGAGTCCGAAGAAATGGGCGGATATGAAATTCGGAAGTGGACGTGACTTGGCTGCGAATGGGAACCTGACCGTGGCGCCCACCATGATGTATTCATTGTATATCTTCGCCGTCTATACATTTTGTCAGCTTATTCCAGAGGATGGTCCCAAAAATAAAGCAGGTAAAAATATGCGGTCATTCTTAATCCGTGGGGCCCACCTCTATGCGGTCAAAAATGGGCCTTTCTTTCTCCGCAAGTAATCAGGCCCGTAAACGACAAACTCTCAATCTCCATATCACTTTCTTTCATGCGTATCCCACCCTTCTCGTGAAGGCGCCACCTCTCTCTCTCTCTCTATTCCTTTGTACTCCAATTTTCAAATCCAAGGCCACCCATCTCGGAGAAAACCCGCATCAATGGCTACTTTCAATGCTCGAAACGATGGCATGTTCATGCTCTTCTCACACCCGTCTCCCTACATGCAAAAAGCCTATTTTCTCCAAAATCCCATCTTTCTACATGGCTTTTCAGCCTCTACCCATCTTGCTTTCATTCTTCTTCTATCCATGACATGGGTCATTAAGGGATGTAACATGGGTGGCCATAGACATTCAAAAGAGAGGCTGAAAGACGGTAGCTTTTTATATTACAAACCCGCCCTTTTCTCTTCTTTGGGTCTGTCTCTGTTTCATCTCGTTCTTTGCATTCTCAACTACTTTGTTTGGTATCAATATGGTTGGTCTGATGAAAATCTCTCCACCCAATTGGATTTGGCTCTTAGAACTCTTGCTTGGTTTATGATCTCAGCCTACTTGCATTTCAAGTTCCGCAGTTCGGAAGAGGAGAAATTCCCAATTGTTCTGAAGATTTGGTGGTTCTTCTACTTCTTCATGTGTTGTTCTTTCGTCGTTCTGGACCTGGTTTACTATCAGAAACCTGGAATTCTGCCCACACATATGTGGGTTTTGGATTTTGGGTCGGTTCTAGTTGGTTTGTTCCTTTGTTACGCTGGATTATTCGGAAAGAAGAGCAGAGAAGAAGAGGCACGCCTTCTTGAAGAGCCTCTTTTGAATGGAAATAGCGGTGGGTCTCGCAAGAAGAGTAAGAAGGATAATGTAACTCCATATGCAAATGCTAGTCTATTTAGTCTTCTTACTTTCTCTTGGATGAGTCCCTTGCTTAAAGTCGGTTATAAGAAGACATTAGACATTGATGATGTTCCTCAGCTTGCTGATGAGGATAGCGTTAATGGGGTCTTCCCTGTTTTCATAAATAAGCTAGAAGAAGATAGTAGTAATGGAGTAGGAACACTAAAATTGGTGAAAGCATTGTTCTTCACTGTTTGGAAAGAAGTGCTGTGGACAGCTTTGTTCGCGCTCCTGTACACAGTGTCTTCTTATGTGGGTCCCTACCTTATCGATGCCTTTGTTCAATACCTCAATGGCCATAGTGAATTCGCGAATGAAGGGTATGTTCTGGTTTCCACATTCTTCATTGCGAAGCTTATAGAATGCCTTTCGCAGCGGCGTTGGTTCTTTAAGCTACAGCAGGCTGGAATCCGGGGCCGAGCAGCTTTGGTTGCAATGATTTATAAGAAGGGTCTGTCACTGTCAAGCCAGTCAAGGCAGGGCCATACCAGTGGAGAGATCATAAATTTCATGAGCGTCGATGCGGAGAGGGTGGGGGATTTCAGTTGGTATATGCATGATCTATGGATGGTTCCTGTGCAAGTTATACTGGCTTTGCTGATCTTGTACAAGAATCTTGGGCTGGCTTCAATTGCTGCTTTTGTTGCAACTGTGGCTGTCATGTTGATGAATTTCCCGTTGGGGAAGTTGCAAGAGAATTACCAGGGCAAGTTGATGAAATCGAAAGATGTACGGATGAAGGCGACGTCTGAGATCCTTCGAAACATGAGGATCCTCAAGCTCCAAGGGTGGGAGATGAAGTTCTTGTCCAAGATAGTCGAGCTAAGGAAAGATGAAACAAGCTGGTTGAAGAAATATGTCTACACCTCGGCCATGACGACATTTGTCTTCTGGGGTGCACCTACATTCGTGTCTGTGATTACGTTTGGAGCTTGTATGCTTATGGGGATACCGCTAGAATCGGGAAAGATTCTATCTGCTCTTGCGACATTCAGGATATTGCAGGAGCCCATTTATAATCTCCCTGATACGATTTCCATGGTTGCACAGACAAAGGTTTCTCTTGATAGAATTTCTTCGTTCCTTCGCCTTGAAGACCTTCAGCCCGATGTTGTAGAGAGGCTTCCGGAAGGTAGTTCTGATGTTGCAGTTGAAATAAGTGATGGGAATTTCTCTTGGGATCTCTCTTCTGCGAATCCTACTTTGAAAGATTTGAATTTCCGAGTTTTGCATGGGATGAGGGTGGCTGTTTGTGGAACAGTTGGGTCGGGAAAGTCGAGCTTGCTTTCTTGCATCTTAGGAGAAGTGCCGAAGATATCTGGGACCATTAAATTGTGTGGGACCAAGGCCTATGTTGCTCAATCACCTTGGATACAGAGCGGGAAAATCGAAGAAAATATATTGTTTGGTAAGGAAATGGATAGGGAGAAGTATGAGCATGTTCTTGAAGCGTGTTCTCTGAAGAAAGACTTGGAGATTCTATCATTTGGCGATCAGACTGTCATTGGCGAGCGAGGAATCAACTTGAGTGGTGGCCAGAAGCAAAGAATACAGATCGCACGTGCTCTATACCAGGATGCAGACATTTATCTGTTTGATGATCCTTTTAGTGCTGTTGATGCTCATACAGGAACCCATCTATTTAAGGTATGTCTTATTTTTTTCCTCTGGATTTTGTTATATTTTCACATGTTACATCCCTGAAATTAACAACTAGTCCAATATATTAGAGAACAAACTCTTCTCATTTGTAGTAATATCAAGTGATTTTGTTTGATCACAGCTCACAAACGACATGGTAAGCTATTCAACTAGCTAGTAGTTGCAAACATTAGTTAAAAAAACTGAATATGGAGACCTCGATTTGGTTTATTGTGCACATGAATCGGGATGGCTTAAATATCGGTTGGGTTGGCTCAAAAAACGCAGTCCTCTTTCCCTATGAAAGGTTTTCAGGATAAACCCTGTTTTCCCTATTTAAAAACTGAGTTGGAAAAGCGGCCACGCCACAAAATTCAGCTGAGTTGAGTCGACCAGACTGAGTTTTGAGCTAAATCATTGATTTTTGGAACTATAGTTGCAAATTTAAACCCCACCCAAAGCACTCCTACCTATTGTTTTGCTTCTTTAAGCATTTGGGTAATTTTCATTTTTGAAGAGCTTTAATGCATGTATCCAACCTCTGAATGGCAGGAGTGTCTGCTCGGGATTTTAGGATCAAAGACGGTGATCTATGTTACCCATCAAGTAGAGTTTTTGCCTTCTGCTGACCTTATCCTGGTGAGCACTTCTCTGTTTCTTTACTTTGCATTGGTTCCACAACCCCGGATGAGTGCATCACCAATGCATAAGAAAAAAAAACCTTTCTCTGGCTTGGCAGGTAATGAGAGATGGGAGGATTACACAAGCCGGAAAATACAATGACATTCTCAATTCAGGAACAGATTTTATGGAACTTGTCGGTGCGCATAAGCAAGCCTTGTTAGCCCTTGATGCTGCGGAGACAGAGCCTGACTCACAAGCAAGTAATAGTGTGGAAGATGGTTTGTGTGATGCTGGAAGCAGAAAACAATCTCCACACAAAGACGCAGAGAAGAGAGAGGATCAGAATGGTAAAATGGATGAAATAATCGGGCAAAAGGGGCAGCTAGTTCAAGAAGAAGAAAGGGAGAAAGGCAAGGTTGGCCTATCAGTCTATTGGAAATACATTACAACGGCTTACGGAGGAGCTCTCGTACCATTCATATTGCTGGCCCAGGTTCTCTTTCAGGGTCTTCAGATTGGAAGCAATTACTGGATGGCTTGGGCGGCTCCTGTCTCAAAAGATACGAGAGCTCCAGTTGAAGGCTTGGTTCTCATTCTCGTCTACGTTGCTTTGGCCATTGGAAGCTCCATTTGTGTCTTTGTAAGATCGTTGATTCTCGTTACAGCTGGATATAAGACGGCGACTCAATTGTTCAATAAGATGCATATGTGTATATTCCGAGCTCCCATGTCATTCTTTGATTCCACTCCAAGCGGACGAATCCTCAATAGAGTAAGAGACCTATTTACTTCTTTTCAGGATTCAAGCCATGGGACCGGACTTATTTGTTATTTAGAGGCCACTATGGCTATGCATCTCTTTATGTAAGCTGCCTTTTTCTTTTACAGGCATCGACTGATCAAAGTGCAGTAGATACAAGCATTCCCTTTCAAATGGGGTCAACTGCCAATGCAATCATTCAGCTGCTGGGAATCATTGCTGTAATGTCTCAGGTTGCGTGGCAGGTTCTCATCGTTTTCATCCCTGTTATTGCAACCTGCATTTGGTATCAGGTAATGCCTGTAGCTGGGTCTTCTTCTCCTTGAATTTACAAAGAATTAAAGGACTAGATACAAAATGCAGACAGCTTCAGACATTTCTTTTTGTTCCCTAATTTTTAGTTTTTTAAAATATTTTTAATGTTTGCTAATCTTCTAAGATATATATGTACACAATCTGATAATGGATCACTTCAATCCATAATAGAATGATGCTGTAGCACGATAAACTTCAGGTAACTTCCTCTGATTTTTCTTACGTTTGTCATTCCACAGCAATATTACATACCGACAGCACGAGAGTTATCACGTCTTGTTGGAGTCTGCAAGGCTCCCAACATACAGCACTTTGCTGAATCTTTATCAGGATCGATGACAATCAGGAGTTTCGATCAGGAATCAAGATTCATGGATACGAACCTGTGTCTGATTGATGGGTATTCACGACCCAAGTTTCATACTGCTGGCGCAATGGAGTGGCTGTGCTTCCGCTTGGATATGTTATCATCCATCACATTCGCCTTTTGTTTGGTTTTCTTGATAACCATGCCAAAGGGTATAATAGATCCAGGTATAACTTCATTGAGTTCATTCAAGAAGAATGACATGATATGACATGATCCTCAACCTGAGGGTAGCATCCTCATGTTTTCAATTCATATATGTAGCATCCAGGATTCAGTGATCTAGCCTGTTGATCAGATGGGCCTTGCCTAAAACCTCCAGATTGGAAGATCCTAGCTGTTCAATCTTTAGCCTATTTTCATTTGGATATGGACCATTATGGTTTCTATTCCTAACAGTCTATTTTAGGCCACCCATGGAAAGGTTAGGATTGTCCCATTGAAGAGATTTGGACCGTTTCATTCACTGTGTGCTCATCATGCATATGGTCTGGATCGTGGAAACGTGGGCCCCACTTGTATAAACTTAGAACCCGAGGATACTATACACACCCTCAGATTGAGTATCCTCTATCCATATATTTGTGGAATGACCTCTGACTTCTCATTGATGACAGGCATGCGGAAATGGAATCTTACTCTTTCTATCTTCTTTTTCAGGCATTGCGGGCTTAGCAGTAACATACGGACTTAATTTAAACATGATCGCAGCTTGGGTTGTATGGAATCTGTGCAATCTTGAGAACAAAATCATATCTGTTGAGAGAATATTTCAATACATGAGCATTTCTAGTGAACCCTGTCTTGTCATAGAAACTAATAGGCCGGACCCTAACTGGCCAGCAGAAGGAGAAGTTGATATTCATGATTTGCAGGTAATCTCAAGTCTCTTACTGTCAAAGCTTCTTTGTAATCGATGATACCACAAACTCCCATCTTTTAAGAAATTCGTTCTGTTGGATGCATTGAAACCGCTATGGGATATTCATTTAGTTTTGAAATTTTTCTTCTTAATAATAATTAGTTTTTTTTCCCCCCAAAGATGATGGATCACCTACAATTGATTGTTGGCTAACTTAACCGACAACCATTGTTAGCATGCAAGGGATTATGGGTTGTGGGTGGTCGGTTCCTCTTTTCTACATAGTTGCTTTTTTGTATCTTCTTATATAATCACACAATTTTCTTCCTTCTCTTTCAATAATTCATAACATCTATTTGAAAATATTGGATACAGGTCCGTTATGCCCCACATATGCCTCTTGTTTTGAGAGGTCTTACATGCACTTTCCCAGCCGGGATGAAGACCGGTATCGTTGGGAGGACCGGCAGTGGAAAATCCACTCTCATACAGACACTCTTCCGCATCGTTGATCCAGTTGCCGGTAAGATTCTGATAGATGGCCTTGACATTTCTACTATAGGACTGCATGATCTGCGATCCAGATTGAGCATCATCCCACAAGACCCGACTATGTTTGAAGGGACTGTGCGAAGTAACCTTGACCCTCTTGAAGAGTATACGGATGAAGAGATTTGGGAGGTGTGTTTGTTTTACTGTCTGCATTGCTAATATATTTTCAATATTTTATCCATGGATTCCGAAGCACAGCGATTTGCTGACGTGAAATTCTTTCCTATTTTAGGCTCTAGATCGGTGCCAGCTAGGGGACGAAGTAAGGAGAAAGGAAGGAAAGCTTGACTCTACAGGTTTAGTTTCTTTTTGTTTAGCTGATATTTACTTCATCTGGACCACTAATTTTCAGAATATGATATATACGCACTAGGTTTTTTTTTTTTTTTTTTTTTTTTTGGGGGGGGGGGGGCGGGAAATGGACGCTATTTACAATGTATTACAGAGTCTAATGCCTGATGTTAATGGCAGTGGTTGAAAATGGAGAGAACTGGAGCATGGGTCAGAGGCAGCTGGTGTGTCTGGGACGGGTGATATTGAAGAAGAGCAAGGTCTTGGTACTCGACGAAGCAACCGCTTCAGTCGATACTGCGACGGACAACCTAATTCAGCAAACACTAAGGCAACAGTTCTTTGGTTGTACAGTCATCACGATTGCACATCGGATAACATCCGTTCTACATAGCGACATGGTCTTGCTTCTTGATAATGGTTGGCAACTTACCAATCCAGCTTTCTTCTTCCATCTTTTTTATCCTTTTCAAAGCATTTGATTATTTATTTATTTTTTCTTTTCTTTTACTGAACAGGCCTTATTGTGGAATGCGACTCTCCCAAAAAACTGTTGGAAAACAAATCATCTTCATTCTCAAGACTCGTTGCCGAGTATACCATAAGGTCAAACTCTAGTTTTGAAAACTTAGCGAATCTATGAATGGCTGGCAATACTTGGGCTGCCATTAGTTGATATACAACCTGATTGATTATGATGATTATGGGTGTGAGTCCGTGACATCTTCTCTTTTGCGCTGTAAGTACATCAGCAGCATCTTTTGCTATTGAACTGAAGGTTTAAAATCCTGTTTTGTGTATCTACAATAACATTTACTAAATGGTATCAATCTGACAAACCCATGGTACCCAAAAGAATGTCCACAGATTGAATGGTCAGAGAACAGCCACTTGGTGCAATTTTTTACCATTGTATCATCAACTAGGTGGGCCATCATTTGGTTCTGATTGAGCTGCAGATTCGTCTATCTTATTCTATTCACTAGGAGGTTGATAATGTTTCGTAAATGATATTGGATGCACACTGGGCCTGTCATACATATCTGATGTTTTTCTTATGCTTTTTTTTTTTCCTGCAGATCTCATGATTAGTCTCAACGGTGGGTTGAGAATACAAGGCAGGAGTGATTCACAAATGCTGTAGAAAATTTCACACAGTTCTGTTTTTGTGTGATTTCAATAATACTGTAACCTGAGTTTTGGATGTCTAGGAACTAGGTGTGCTTAAATAAAGCAATACAATTTTTGAGTTATGCGTGAAGGGCGCATTATTTCTTGGCTTGGCTAATGAGCTTATGACATGTTTGGGTGTTTACATTTTTTAGGGCAGATAGGATTTGCTCTTTTCAATTTCCCACTGGGATATCTCAAGTCTGACTTAAAGCCATTTATATGGCAATGTGGGGTAAGCATGCTTTGCAATCCCGCCAGCGGCTTGGTGAGAAATTGACGAAAACCCAATTACAAGAGATCTGTGACTGGCTTTGCAGGATCAGGCACAAACCTCTAGGAAATTGGGGACATTATTTTTGGAAATTTAGGGACAACCTTTTAGAGCCCATTTGGGTGCCAATTAAAAGATGAGTTCATCTCATTTTCATTGAACTCATTTTTTTAGTTAACAGTAATTATGTATTAGTGCTCATGGTTCTAATAAATTATTGGTTATCAAGATTGTCTTTTATCCTTATTGTAACCTCCAGTATATAATTACTGTTAACTAAAATGAGATGAACTCATTTTTAAGTGGCACCAAACTGAGGTTTAAGAAATCAAAATCAATCAATTATTCATATAAAAAATGCAATATTTCTTAATGTAAATATATCCTAATATAATTCTAACCTTGTTTCATTTTTAATTCTAGCCATATTTTAATTAAACATAAAACTAACTAAATTATCTTCTAATCTCGCCACAATATTATATGACTCTAGTAAATTGACCTTAATTCAAAAGGCGTCGAAATCATATAATCTAGGCTTGTTGAAAAGGTAACTTAATAAGCTTTAAAATGGGACTAATTTTACATAGTTTTGATATTTTATGATAACCTATTGTTTGGTAACTGAAAAGTAGGTTACAAGATAAGTGATAGTAGTAAGAGATTTGAATCCTATCTAGAAAACTAAAAACTAGGAGAAAATGTCTCCTATGGACCATTTGGCATGCATCATACAAAATGTAAAATAGCTTTGCCTCTAGTGTTTGACAGTAAAACTACCTATATTTGGCCACAATCTCAAAAAATTAGACTAATCCAAACTGATGTGGGCCAAAACCAGAGAAAACAATGGAAACATGCCTATCTAAATTTGCATGGTGGGGCTACCTATTGGAGTTGTGCCTTGAAAATCAATCTAGATATGATATTGATGATCTTAACCATGGATCATGGCGATTGTAGGTCAACAGACGAGTTACAATGCCATGATTAATATGTGGAGTGCCTGGAATGTATAGGACTTGGGTTAAAGGAGAGATTCATCCGTTTATCCTTAGAAAGTTGAGAGTGGATACAATGGTCATTAACTAGGGAGAGTTATGAGCCATGGATACCTTGTTATGCCATGGCCACCTGGCATGTTATGGGACATACTTTTGATTGCTAGTATTATTATATGGTCATCTCATGTGAAAGGGACTGATAATGAGTCAAGATGAAAGGTCTCCATCATTGGTCGTGATAATTAGTCTGTGTGACTTAGGCCCCGTTTGTTAAATCTGAAGTCTAAAGCCTGAATCTAAAATCTGAAGACTCTATCTGAAATCTGAAGTCAAAAAACTTGTTTGGTAACTATGGCTGAAGTCTGAAATTCTGCGTTAAGTGCAAAAATTCAGCGTCAACAAACACGGCCTTAACCCTATCCCACGTAAGAGTGTGATATATGCTGTTAATTTTGGAATTGTTGAGTATTTATATTAATGGGTTGAGTTTAAGTCTTTAAATCGAGATGCTCATTACGTTTGGATTATGATCAACTTGAGAATATATTAGCTTTGATTAATCTATAACCCGATGATATGTGAGGAGTTCGAGGTCTCCAGTACATGTGCTTTGGCTTGCTTTTAATGGTTATCATGTGGCCAACAGAAGTAGGTGCAGCTGGTGCATGTATTAAGGTCTGATTGAAGCTGCATGATCCAACAAGGGATTCATTGGTTTCCTAAGAACTTATGGTTTAAATATTAGAAATTCAGATGTTCACCAAATGATTTTTCCACTAGGCCTAGCATTTAAAATGTTTTACATGTTTTCAACTGTTATAAAAAGATTTTAATTGCACTTAATGATAATATAATGGTTTAGATCCAGTGCGTTCCACCCCTTAATTTGCATGGGTATTAGATCAATAGTAGATGACCATGATAGTGGAATAATTAAATTAATTTGGATACATGGGTCAAGGCATGATTACAAGATTCAAATGTACCATAATTGGTTTCCCTGCGTCTTTAACCTCTTATATTTGAATCTTATATAAAAAGGAGAGGAATACACAAGAGTCTTGGATGTCCCTCACTCTAGAGAGAGAGAGAGAGAGAGAGAGAGAGAGAGAGAGAATACTTCTCCCTCACTTTTTCTTCATCACACAAGCGGAATGTAGGGATTCTACCAGTGTGGATGTTTCTTTTTGTCACCCTTGGCCCTATTTCAAGGAGTGACATGTGGTTCTCATCCTTTTCTACATTTGGGATAGATAAGGGAGAGACTTTCTAGTTCAAGGAATTGCATAGTAAAATAACTGTTTTTTTAGCTGTATTGTTAAAGGTAATCCTACATATAGGATTTGTGTTTTTCTTTTTCTTTTTTTTTTTTTATAAACTTGAGAATATCTAAGTGGTGATCTTTAAAGCTATAAAAATTTAAAAACTTTTTATTTTCCACTACATTTTAAAAATCCCAACACCACAGTTTTGGAATATCTTTATTTTTCAATTGTCGCAAATGAATAGATTGAATGGCATACCATGCACAATTACTGGCAGGCGTGACCTCCCAATTGTTCCCTATGTTGTGACCCACTTGAGTTCAACCTTATTTGGTTTCCAGGGCTAACCAACGCACCTGGCGTATGGTGTGGATCTCATGCAAGTTACCTCCCTTTGTGTGGCTACACAAGGCAATGCTAAAACAGACCTTATTGAAATAGATGAATTCTACTTCTTTTTTTTTTAATCTCAAAGTCTAGCTATCGACGTAATGCAACACCCCGCCTTGGAGATAAAGTGGTGTGGGATAGCACCATTTTGCTAATTATCCTATGAGCATGGCATAGTATCAAATGTGAAATTAGGGCATTCGAGATGGATGGCTCATGATTACAGTCCTCTACTATCAAAATGAAATAAAAAACACATGAACATTCAGAAGAGATTATTACAATCATGTTAAAATTTCAATCTTACATGCTAGTATAGATGGTGTCACAAAGAAGTGAATATTCCACAATAAACTCAGGCTGATGTTGATGATTGATACAATTACAAGTCGGGTCTTTCTAAATCTTGTCAAAGATCCAATCTCCATCGATTTCATGGTCTTAGTTAAAGATGGGCCTTTGTTGAGGTCTAGAATTTCAACATACTCATCGAGCTCTTCTTTGGAAATTCAGGAAGAGAACTCACTCCTCCAAACATGTTGCTAAGGCGTGTTTGAGCTACATGGGGCCCACTAAATGATGTATACGTTGGATCAAACCAACCATTTTAGGCCTTCAATCCAAAATCTAGCCTCATCCATAGCTTGAGTGGGCCATACCAAAGGGAACAATGAAAGACATGGTGGAAGGTCAACGCCTACAGTAGAAAATCTCAGGTGTAGTTTGCCCCAACAGAAATTTGGATCAACAAGATTCTTGAGACGTATGATGAACATGAGGCGGTTGACAGTATGCATTTTTTTTTGAGTTCTACACAAACAATGCATTTTTTTTTGAGTTCTACACAAACAATAAAGGTGGGCCCAAAAAGCTAGAACACCCTATAACTACATGTTCTTGGATGCATCATGCATGCAAGGGAAAGGTACTTCTCTGCTTATCTTTTTTCATTTTGACCAAATTACCATCTCCTTAGGAAAAGCTTATCCAAGCCTTTGAAAGCCCTAGGGATTATTGAATATAAATCTGTGCATGAACCTATGCAAACAAGGTTAAAAGCTGTAGATTACCTGGTTCCTGCAGGCCTTGGTCAAGGAGAACTTATAATGGGGGATTGACAAGTTGTAAAATCTGGCCCCTTCTATTATAGGAGTTTTCTTTTATAAAATTTTATGACATTTCTTTTATTTAATTGTGTTTTCGTCGAGTTACACATCTTACATTCTATTTAGGAATTGTTTGGCCATATGGATTCGATATGAATTAGAATTCAAATCACAATTACCATATAATTCAAATCACAATTACTATATAATTCATGTGAATTGCAATCCTCATTTGTGTTTGGCACTATGAAGAGGGATTTTATGCCGACACATTCCTCCGTGCATATGACATGGATTCTACGAATTCTCACATATAATCCATTATGATGTTGATGTGCCACTCATTTTAGCTATAGGGCCAAAAATCAGCCTATTATGTGATTCAAGTGGACCATACAATTGGAAATAGTATATGAGGCGTACAACTTCCAACTGGTTCCCTCCATATAGCCCACTTGAATCATGGATCGGATTGATTTTTTAGGCTCTAAGACTAAAATAGAATGACTCACCTGGTGATCAAGGTGGATTTCACTTAAACATGCTGGTGGGGCCCACTAATTCTTGAATTTAGATCATTTTCATGCAAAAGTTACTGACTTGATCGGATGTATGCTTAAAAAATTCTCACATGTGGCCCACCATGATGTTTATGTAAAATCCACCCTGATTACCAGGTGCATAATTCCATTTTAGTTGTAGAGCCCAAAAATCAGCACAGTCCATCATTCAGGTGGACCATACGATTGGAAACACTATACAGGCTGTCCCTCTCCCAATTGTTCCCCTTCGTATGGCCCACCTAAATCACATATCGGGCTAATTTTTGAGCCCTACGTCTAAAATGGGATGACACACCTAGTGATCAAGGTGGATTTCACTTAAATATTGTGGTGGAGCCCACCAATTCTTAAGACAAACTTAGGCCCACAGGATAGTGTAGCAAAGGCGATTGAAGGAGCCGCTGCTTGCGGTGGGTTGGAACATCTGACCCTTAGCTGAGTCTCGGATGAAGTTCTCACTCCTAAGTGATTAGATTGAAAGGATTAAGCCCTTGAAGTTATTCTAATCTCTTCATTGGGCATATCCATTTTAGCCATCTGATTAAAGAACTTGGATATCTGATTTCTGTGATCTGAATTTGTCTGATTTCATCAGCAGCAGGTCCTTGAAAGCTTTGGTGGGACGTCTATCCATGAATTTAGTCAATTCCCAAATCATCTCACCCATGAATAACTGAAGTGGGACCATTTGACCAACCATGTAAAAGTAGGTGAACTAATCATTTCATAGATATTTCTTCTCCAAACAACAGATGAGCTAACAACAGCTCTGTACTTTGAATCACTAGTCCTTTGTATTACCTCAAGTAAACTCATGCATGATGTGACATTTGGCCCCCATCATCACATTTTTTCTGTTTTTTCTCCTCGCCAAATCAAGCTTTTACATAATTCATAGACTAATGAGGGAAGTTTTCATCTCAGTGCTGGATAGAAAGTCTCTTCCTCGTCGTCAAATAAGAGACCTGCAAGTTCAAAGGAAGAAGAAAAGGTTATGATGATGTGAAGATGATGATACATACATATGAACATGCAAGCATGCATACATGTATAGTGGGACTACATACTTGCACAGTACCTGTAAAACACGATCTCTCGTGCAACTGACACCATTGGATCTTTTTCGTTGAAGTGAAAATTGACCTCAGTTGAAGAATTCTTCTTTCAGACACCCGTCAACTTTTTGGAACTAAAAATTTATCTCATGATGTATGCTGTGACCAGTTTTGCAAATGCAGACGACTTGTTCTCTAACAATCTAGTAGGAGAGTCATATTCAACAATAATCCCTGATAGAACACAAAACACAACTCAAAATCAAGCATCTAGAAAGGATTTTTGGATGAAAGAACAAGTCCATTTATTCATACTAACCATTATCAAGAAGCAAGACCTTGTCGCTATCAAGAACAGATGATATTCGATGAGCTATTGTAATAACTGTAGAATTAGAGAAGTGCTGCTTCAATGTTCTCTGAATTAGGTTGTCGGCCACAGTATCCACAGACGCTGTTGCTTCATCGAGCACTAAAACCTTGCTTTTCTTCAGTAGCACCCGACCTAAACAGACCAGTTGCCGCTGACCCATACTCCAATTCTCTCCGTTTTCAGCTACTGCAACACACATTAAAAGAACAAAATTAAATCAAATAATACAAACTAAAAATAAAAATAAAAATAAAATAAAAAGAAGAAGAAGAAGAAGGAAGAAGAAGAAGAAGAAGAGGAAATACGATTGGTCATTTTCTTGGAAGAATGAACTATTGGAATGTATGCCCTTTTAGTCCAATGAATTATGTTTATTTTCTTTATTAATGCTTTGTTTATTCCTTATTGTTATTGTGTATGCATGGAATGGATATGAATGGGATGCATTTGTTGGGAGACTTCATTGAGGTATCTGTATCCCTGAAGAATGAAGTAGGATACGTTTGATACGAAATGCATTGAAACCTAAGTTGTCTTGTTCTTCATAGACCTAGAATATTATCATGGCCAACAGATAACTCGAAATAACTTAATCCGTGGGCCACTATACGTAATGTAACTGTTGTGCATATGATGAGTTTCTACCGTGAGATATTGTCCCACGAGCAGACAGTGTTCGAAGTATCGGTATCGCTACAAGTTTCGCTGGCCAGGGATATGGAAACAATATCAATATCGCCGATAACCGGAAATGCAGGGAAACGTGGGGAAAACAATGAATTAATTTTCAGTGAAACTTCAGGAGATGTTAAAATGTACATATTTGCATATTTATAAATAAAAAAATTTGCAAAAAGAATGCATGCATACACAACAAGTTTCCATTTAATAGGACCTTAAAAGAAAGTGTTGTTGTAAGAAATCAGTCCAACTATCCCATCCAACCTATTTAACCATCCAACATTCCATCCAAACATCCATCGATATTGCAAAATATCAACAACACATGATATTTCACCAAGAAATCATCAACAATTAGAAAGAAACGAAAGATTGTGGTCTTAATATCGCGCGTGTTGCGATATCGATAATATTGAGATATTATTAATATTATCAATGACAAATTGAACACTACATACAACCATATGCCCATGAAAAAAAATTGAAATAATTTTTTTTCTAATAAACAAATTTTGATGATATCAATACGTTGGCGATATTATTAAAATATCGTCGATACACTTACGATGCAAGCATAACCTAGAATTTACATAATCGAAAATATTGGCGATACATTGGCGATATTGATGCATTGGCAATACAAGCAACACCTAGAATTTACATAGTTGAAAATATTTACGATTACAATAGCGATATTGATATATTGACAATACTTAGTGATACATTGCTAATACTTGGAATTTCTGATACTATTGGCATTATCGGTATCGCTACTAGTGTTATCGGTATCGCCGAGCTGGAAATAAAGATAATATCAAAGATATTTTGATAATATCGGAGATAATTCGAACATTGCGTGTAGGTGTGTGCATGTATACACATTGACTGGATCTAAGAAGTCAAGTTGAGTTTAATTGTCTAGTAGTTGCATTTTCAATGTTAAGAGGACTTAGGGTCCAAGTGAGGATTTAATTGATTACTTTGATTCACCAATATGTGAGCCTTATAGATGGATAGTGGTGAGTTGGGTAATCAATCATGTTCTCATGGGCATTAGGATTTTCAACATAGGATCTACAGCTCTTATAGGTTTAGTCTTATATCAAGAATCGGAATGATTGATCAACATGGCCTGCCAAATTAGTTTTGTAAATTGTTTTGATGAAACAATTGATTTTACAATAATCATATGCATTTTTTATTTTTTATTACAAAATCAATGGTTCAAATTTGTTATTGGATGATCAATTATGGCCATGGGATATCATGGGTTTGGGATAGTGGACCTTAAGGCGGCACATAGAAGGATGTGTATGAAAGCATAAGATAGGGCGATCACGTACATCCATGTGGTGTACATGTGGAAATGTCCAAACTTGTTTGACTAGTTCTTGTGTGGTTAGGCAAGCATATTGTGGGTGTTGCTTGCACTTTAACCTATGAGTATTTCCATAGAGTGCTCTCTATGACAAGTTGAGCTTGGTGGCAAATGCTTACAAGTCTTTTAAATACATGAGAGCAGCCAAGGAAGCCCCACAGAGTTCCATGCTCCAGGAAAGCTATACATGAAGCGAAAATGCTAAGGTGGTTGGTTTGAGAGAAGAAGGAGAGAGAGAGAGAGCGAGGCACTGATCGTCTTCCATTCTCCATAAATCCATAAACAATACGGTTGGTTTTAAATTCATGTTAATTCACGAATGCCTAAAATAGATTTGATTTGATTTGATTTATTCCGCTTCTGCCACTTGCAAACGCTTTCACAAACTATACAAATGGGGCCCACATTTAAGTTGTCCAAAATTCCAAATTGTTCATACTAGGCTTGTGAATGGAAATACCCCAAAATTCTCCTCCATCTGGTGATCTAAATGTCTGATTAGATTCTTGTTAACTGTGGACAATTTGTTGGAACTGTCCAATTTCAATGGAAGCTAGGATAATCTGAAAGTGGTAAATCAAGGCACGACCCTTTGATGGGTCCCACCTGATCATCGCTTACCAAGAGGTCCATCCCACCTATGCCAGTTAACAATTATGTGATGAATCTAAGTATGAACAGAACCTGCGGAATAAAGCTTTTCCTCTTTCTTACTAACTTCTCTCAAGTGACACTTGTCTAGAGCCTGAAACAAAAGCGATATTGCATTAGCAAATCATCATGCGCAAGCATCAAACAACAAGTATGAGAATATTATTAGAGATGTGTGCATAGTAAAACCAATGAACCTCCCAAATCTGTTCATCTGTAAACTCTTCAAGTGGGTCAAGGTTGCTCCGCACAGTCCCCTCAAACATAGTCGGATCCTGCGGGATGATGCTTAATCTGGACCTTAGATCATGCAATCCTATTGTTGAGATGTCAATGCCATCGATCAGAATCTGACCACTTGCAGGTTCTATGATACGGAAGAGTGTTTGTATGAGAGTAGACTTTCCACTACCGGTTCTCCCAACAATCCCAATCTTCATTCCTTCGGCAAAACTGCATGTGAGACCTTTTAGAACAAGAGGCATATGTGGGGCGTAGCGGACCTGCACCCATTAGCATAGAGACAAACGATACTGAGCAATGAGCTATTCTTTGAAAGGCAAGCAAGATGCATTCAAACCTGTTACGCTAAAATGTCTGTACATATACATCATATGCCATACAGAGATTATTGTTATTTCAACATAAGCACATATAAAATAAATAAAGATTTGCCATTGGTATCATCATGGCAATGGGACCATTGGTTATTAATAATAATAATCATCATTATGGTTATTAGGAGAATCATTCTTTTCATCATCATCATCATAGCCATGTCCCAGCTACTTGAGGTCAGCTTTACAAATACTGTTTCGCCAACATGGTAATGTGGCAAAAGCTCGACCACAGTCTGTCCAGCTTACATCAAACCTATTTGATCTGGGCTGGGGAACAGTGATGCAAATACTATCAGACAGAGCTGTCTATGGTCATTAGGACAAAACTTAATTTATTATTTTATTTGTTTTCTGCTGTTATGTGTACACTAACTGTATAGCAGACTTAAAAATCATATTATTCAACCTGAATACAGCAAAAAGCTACTCTTGATTGGAATTGAATCCTGTTTGATTAAAACTATGTAAGAACTGTAGCAATCTCTTAAAATTGTAATGAAATAGAGTTTCATGAGCAGTAATGGTTTTAATTTTGTTTTATGTTATGGACTGAAGGCTGACGAAATGGAATCACGAATGAATACTAGGGGTCGTTTGCCAGCATGAACCAGTTAGGAATTGGAATCCAGGATTTTTCAATCCAAATCATGTTTGGCACCCCCAAAATCCTGGATTTCAAATCCACTTTGGAGTGGAAATCCTCAAAAGGGCCCCTTTCAGAATCCACTAGAAAAGGTG
This sequence comes from Magnolia changhungtana, assembly GCA_030180095.1. Classification (NCBI taxonomy): domain Eukaryota; kingdom Viridiplantae; phylum Streptophyta; class Magnoliopsida; order Magnoliales; family Magnoliaceae; genus Magnolia; species Magnolia changhungtana. The sequence goes on from JASAUF010000110.1 coordinate 420,295, forward strand.
GGGTGCAAAATCGTAGATTTTCAGTCCTCTCCAACTGTCATAACTGCTTTCTCATCTCCTTTAAGGGCCAAGTAAATATCCATGCTGCCAAACATAATTTCTGGATTCTGCAGGATTGAAAATCCATGCTGCCAAATGCAACAGAAAGAATGCAAAATCTGATTTGAAAATCCAGGATTTGGATCGTTAAGTCAGAATCCAAATCCTGCTACCAAACGATCCCTGACTTTTCAATGTCAAATTGGTGTGAATGCTAAATATAGTTCAATACCACATTGAAATGACATGAAACATTATGAATCGGTTGAATCTGATGTGAAATGTTAGAATGTGGTTGATTTCATCCAACCAGTTTCCGATAAAATTTTTACTTCTATAAAAAAAATCAATAAATACTTCTCAAAAAATCAGTAAATCTTTTAATTTATGATCTGAATTTACAATTAGAATCAATCTAGCTATCTTAACATTTAATTTGCACTCAATTCCCAAAGCCTTGTCATATAGCTTTAGCACATTTCAGTTTATGTACACACGTTTTCAAGTACCTTATTGGAACCCATGGATTTAAGACTCGAACGATTCCGATAGGACTCATATGATTAGAATCAGATTCACCTGATCCAGTTCAATACCATTAGTTGGCCCCCCAAATCACCCTTGACTCAGGTGAGTTGGGCCGATATACCTGCTGACTCAGGCAAGTCATGACACTACTACAGACCGAACAAGTCAATCCGAGCCGCCAAGTCCAAAAACCATGATAGGAACTAATATGATAATACACTAATATGCATTTCAATAACATCATACAACATGGGTATAAAGGGTTGACCATGGCATAAAACAGCTGATAATCAAATAATCAGTGATGACAATATGAATTCCAAAGAAGCTTCCATAAAAATGAGACTTGAGCTCACTTGCAAATCATTGATGTCAATTTGTCCATATGATGGCCAATTACGATCTGGTCTGTTTGCTTCTACCACAAGCGGAGATTCTCTAGGGATGCATGTGTACTGAAGTATTCTCTCAACAGATATGATTTTATTATCAAGATTGCTAAGATTCCAGATAACCAATGCCTGGAGTGCATTCAAATTAAGCCCATATGTCACCGCTAAGCCTGCAATGCCTGAAAGTAGGAAAGCAATGAGTGAAATTCCAATGCCACATGTCTACAATCAACGGTCACAATTGGATTTTTTTAAAAAAAAAAAATTAAAAGTTTCAGAATTTCTTACTTGGATTAATTACTCCCATTGGCATTGAGATCATGATTACCAAAGAGAACGCAAATGTAATAGATGACAACATATCCAAGCGGAAGCATAACCATTCCATTGCACCGGCATTATGAAACTTAGGTTGGGAATGCCCATCAATCAGATGGAGAGTTTCTCTCATGAATCTTGATTCCTGGTTGAAACTCCTGATTGTCGTCAATCCCGATATTGATTCAGCAAAATGTTGTATGATAGGAGCATTGCATACTCCAACAAAACGGGAGAGTTCTCGTGCTGCAGTGATGTAGTACCGCTGTGGTGTAATGAGAATGGTTGTAAGCAGATTCATGTGGATCGAAATCACTAGTTTGACAATTTGTAGTTTCGGAACTGTAACCTTACTACTAAACAGTCTATGATCTGATATAAACAAAATGATCAAATGGGGATGGCAACTCACAATTATAACCAAAGCCCAGAGTTCTGTGATTCCCACTTTTGAATTGACTTATTGCAAATTTGATTGAATTGAGAATCCAAACACAGCCAAAATGTACATGAAAACACAATATCATTGGGAAAAGGGATAGCAGTAATGAAATCGGTATTTCAACTTCATGAGTCATATGATATCTCATTACCCATCCAATTGCTCTAGTCATAGCCATTTTGAAAATTTCTAAGAGTGAACCATGGTGTTAATTATCAAGTAGCTGACAAGATAACCCCAATGAGATTCTTTGGTTTTTGAACTACTGTTCCTATGTTCAACATAGGCATATGCATTACCTGATACCAAATGCAAGCAGCAACTGTTGGGATAAAAATGACGAAAACCTGCCACGCAACCTGTGACATTACTGCTATGATTCCCAGTAGTTGTATGGTTGAAAAGGCAACTGATCCTATCTGAAAAGGAATCGATACATCAACTGCACTTTGATCGGTTGACGCCTGCAAGAACAAAAAGACACCCAATTAACAGACAGCATTGGCTCTTAGAATCATCAAGGGTGGGGTTGGATGTTCAATTCTATTTAATTGGAATAAACAACTCAAAGTGAGGATGACAGCATTTTAATTCATAATCATGACCAAACTGCAATTTGTAATTTCAAGCATTGCAAGTGTGACTTGAAATGATTGTAATGGTAATTTGGGGGACCCTTCTCTCATTATGAATGGAGTAGAGCTGGCCATTTAACAGTTATTGGATTGAATTTTTTCAGTTTATCTCAATTGAATGTCTAAACATGCCTGAAAATAGTGACATGGCTTGCATTTCGAAACAGGAGAGATGTTCGCTTACTCTGTTAAGTATACGCCCACTTGGAGTGGCATCAAAGAATGACATTGGAGCCCTAAAGATGCAAGTATGCATTTTGTTAAATAGCAATGTAGCCGTCTTATAACCAGCTATTGCTTGAATCAAAGCTCTTACAAGGACACAAATGGAGCTCCCGAGGGCCAAAATGACATAGACAATGATGAGAAGTGAACCTCTAACTCGCGGTTCTGCATCTTCTGACACTGGAGCTGCCCAAGCCATCCAATAATTGCTGCCTATCTGAAGAAGCAGAAAGAGAATTTGGGCCAGCAATATCAGTGGTACAAGAGCTCCCCCATGTAACTCTGTAATGTATTTCCAGTAGACAGACAGACCAACATTTCCTCTCTCCCTTTCTTCCTCTTGGATGAGCTGTCCGTTCTGTCCAGTTATTTCATCTGTCTTTCCATTCAGTTGATCTCTCTCCTCTTCTTTGCTCAATTCCTGTATTCTACTTTCTATATTACATAAACCATCTTTCACATGAGCACTCAAACTTTCAGCAGTAAGTTGCTGGGTATTGCAGGACATCTCCATAGAATCAAGGGTTGACAAAGCTTTCTTATGTGCACCAACCAGTTCCATAAAATCCGTTCCTGAATTAAGAATGTCATTGTACTTGCCTGCTTGTGTGATCATTCCATCTCTCATAACCTGTAAAATCATAGAAAATAGTCTTTCTTATACATTGTAGATCTGCTTAACGAGGGTCATGGAAATCAAACCAATGAAAAGAAACAAACGGAAAACTGCTTACCAGGATAAGGTCTGCATATGGTAGAAACTCTACTTGATGGGTTACAAAAATCACCGTTTTTGAACCCAAAAGGCCGAGTACACACTCCTGCCATACATATTTTGTTAACAATTTTAAGGGTCTTGGTGATGAAAATACTTAACTAATAGAAAATAATCATAACAACATAACGGTATGACAGTCTCTTAGGTGGTTCGAATCATGTTTCTATGGGATACTATAGGGTGAGAGTGTATTGTCTTTGGATGCTTCTCGTGTGCTATACTGCACCCACATCCAATAATTTTCCATAGAAAATGAGTAAGACTGAATATGCTGTCTCTCTCATCTCTCTCTCTTTCTCTCTCCTCACAGAATTTGAGACTTGAGTAGTATAGCTCACTCGTTCACATGAAGCTAGAGTCCAACACAGCAACCTTGAATTGTATTATTTTAAATTCTAAGTAATTAGATTTGGTCTTGATTGTGTACTACTAGTACAGTTATCAATTTCATGATTGTAATTTGAGGTGTTTTTTCTTTTGAGGAATGTTGCACTCCCCCCTCTTTAATCTATCACTCATCAACCTTTTGTGCACGGAAAGAAAAGGATGTAGTGTTTTTCTTTCTTGCATCACATGGGAAAGCCTTTTATGGCTTCATGGATAGTCCCACAAACTTTTTAGGTGAAAGAGAAAATGCAAAAACAATTTGCATTTCTTATCTATCTATCTACACACGCATGCAAACATATGCAAATTCTATTTGGTTGTGTTTGGATGCACAACTGAATTGAATTGCAAACATTCATTTCAATCAAGAGGAAATGACTGACTGTAATGGCATTTGCTTGTATTCATAATGAAGTAGCCCTCCAACCAAAGTTGGATTCTTTTTAAGTCCAGTTTGGAAGTGAAACCAATACCAATTGGATTGTAGTCTCTGAATATGAATATGAAGGAAGTTGTAATTCAGTTCTTCCACTTCATCAAAATTAGGAGCTAAAAGAAGAGTTACCTTGAAAAGGTGGGTTCCTGTGTGAGCATCCACAGCACTAAAAGGGTCGTCGAACAGATAAATGTCAGCATCCTGGTACAATGCACGTGCGATCTGTATTCTTTGTTTCTGTCCACCGCTCAAGTTGATCCCTCTCTCACCTATAATCGTCTGATCCCTGAACGGTAGAATCTCCAAGTCTTTCTTCAGTGAACATGCTCCGAGGACACGCTCGTACCTCTCTCTATCCATTTCCTTACCAAACAGTACATTGTCCTGTACTGTGCTACTCTGTATCCAAGGAGACTGAGCAACATAGGCCCTTTTCTCCATCATCTCAATAGTCCCAGATATCTTCGGGACTTCACCCAAGATGCAAGAGAGCAAGCTCGATTTCCCTGAACCAACTGTTCCACAAACAGCCACCCGCATGCCATGCAACACTTGAAAATTCAAATCTTTCAGTGTAGGATTCTCTGTAGACAGGTCCCAAGAAAAACACCCATTGTTTATTTTGATTGCGACCTCTGAAGATTCTGGAAGCTTCTCAACTGCATCAGGTGGAAGCTCGTTGAGGCGAAGGAAGGATGCAATTCTGTCAAGGGAAACCTTGGTTTGAGCAAGCACCGAAATTGTGTCAGGAAGATTATAGATAGGCTCTTGTAAGATCCGAAATGCTGCGACCGCAGACAGAATCCTTCCAGGTGTTAGTGGGACACCCAAAGACAGACAGGCGCCAAATGCAGCCACTGACATGAATGTAGGTGCACCATAGTAAAGAAATGTTGCTACAGCTGAAGCAAATGCTTTTTTCTTCAACCAAGTGGTTTCGACCTTCCTGAGCTCCAGTATTCTGGACAAGAACCTCATTTCCCAACCTTGAAGCTTGAGAGTTCTCATGTTCCGCATGATCTCAGACATCGATTTCATCCGCATGTCCTTTGCCTCCATCATCTTGGTTTGGAACCGCTCCTCCAACTTACCAAAAGGAATGTTCGCCAGCATAACTGCTACGGATGCCACCAAAGCAACAAGTGAAGCGGGGCCCAGATTCTTGTACAAGATCAACAAGGCCAGCCCAACTTGTGTTGGGACCAGCCAGAGATCAATCATATACCAACTGAATTCCCCGACCATTTCAGCATCAACACTTATTAAATTGACAATCTCCCCACAGCTATTGCCTTGCCTTGATTGGCTCGACAGTAACAGACCTTTGTGGAATACCATCGCGACCAATGCTGCTCTGCCCCGCATCCCAGCCCGCTGTATTCTGAAAAACCAATGCCTTTGTGCAAGGCACTCAACGAGCTTCGCGGCAATAAATGCCGAAACCAACACATACCCTTCATGCTGGAACTCTTGACGGTCATCTAGGTGTTGAACGAAGGCATCAATCAGGTAGGGACCAACATAAGAAGTGAGTGTGTATAAAAGAGAGAAGAAACACGACCACAGCACTTCTTTCCATACAGATAAGAACAAAGCTTTCGACAATTTAAGTGTTCCAATTCCATCAGAATGACAATTTCTATTATCCCATTCAAGCTTATCTCTAAAAACAGAGAAGACCCCATTAACACGATCGTCATCTGCAAGCTGGGGGACATCACCAAGATCCAATGTTTTCCTGTTACCAGCAGAAATTATATGGCCCGCCCAAGAGAATGTAAGGATGCTAAGAAAGCTGGCATTTGAATAAGGACTTGCATCGTCCACGGCACTCTTCTTGCAGGCTCCCCCATTCAAAAGAGGCTCTTCAAGAAGAGGGGTCTCTTCTTCATCCCTCTTTCCAAAGAATCCAGCATAACAAAGGAACGAACCGATAAGAACTGACCCGAAATCCAAAACCCACAAATGGGTTGGTAGAATTCTAAGTTTTCTATAACGAACAAAGTCTACAATAATGAAAGAACAGCACATGAAGAAGAATAAATTCCACCAAACCCTTAGAAACATAGGGAATTTCTTCTCTTTTGAGTGATAGAACTCTACATGCAAATACATGGAGATGACGAACCAAACAAAAGTTCTAAGGACTAAATCCAATTGTGTGGGAAGCTTCTCATGAGACCAACAATGTCCATTCCAAACAGTGCAGTTGAAAATGCATAGAATGAGATAAAACAAAGAGAGGCATAAAGAAGTGAAAAGGGTTGGCTTGTAATACAAAAAGTTACTGTTTTTCAGCCTCTCTTTTGAATGTTGATGGTCACCCATCTTACATCTTTTGATGGCCCATGTAATGGACAATACAAGCATGAAAACAAGATGGGAAGATAATGAAAACCCATGTAGGAAATTGGGTTGTAGAAGAACGGAACTGCTTGTATGCATGTGTACATATGGTTGTAATAAGAACATGGACATACCATTCCTTGCTCCATACAATACATCCATTGCTGCAAGTTCTGATTTCCTTTTCTTGGAGTGGTGCCTTTGATTTTGAATGTGAAGGAGAGAATCTACTGATCCTAAAAGCAAGCTGCTTCAAAAGTCCATGTTCGCTCATAAGGTGGGCCACACCTGCATGCAAGTGGTAGAAAGTAGGAGTGCAAGCAGTTGAATGGCTACTGGGCCTCACCCATTAAATATGGGCCTAAGTTATGTCTTTTATGGTACCATTGTATGTATTGGGACACTTAGTCCAATCCATAGATCCAGACCGTTTATTAGGTCAACGGATATTTTATGGCCTACCATGAAAACATCTCACCAATCTGACAAAAATTAACCATTGATCAATGGGCTTTAATATAGACGGTCATGATTATTTACACAAAATTATTCAAATAGATAATTTGATCCATTTATTTGTTAGGGGCTATCATGGATTGATGATTATTCTAAAGAATTATTTTTGTTAGGGAATCGTAACCATCTCATCCATTGCTTGGAAAAGGGATGGATATAGAAACTAAGGTCAAATCAAGGATGGATAGGATCATCTAATCAGTGTAAATTTGGGTTTCTTGGTAGCTAGATTGTCTATCAAGACTTTCCATCAGGTCCATACAACTCTTCTTTCGCTATTTTGCAAAATTAACAGCAATTGGAGGGTCCTAAACATATGTGGCTGGACTATCTTCTACAAATGATTTTGTCCATCTATTTTTTGCACGCCAGTGATTGGACGGTTGGATCAGTATGATTTTTTAAAGGAAGCCTGCGACGAGTGGGTTGGACCTAATGGATAGTCTAGATGGGTGATGTGGTCCCAGGCGAATCCAACTGCAACTACCTGCATGGAAAGGTTTTCATACATTGTACCTCACTGGGCCTACGTGTATTTGTTGGGCTAAGCTTGGGCCCAATCCAACTCCAGTCCAAGTCAACGTTTCTTGGGCTCCAAGACACACACAGAGAGAGAGAGAGAGAGAGAGAGAGATCACATGTGAGAAGGGTACATCTCACTCATCCAAAAGATGCACACCAACATAATTATTAGGTGGAAAAAAAATAAAGTTGATCTAATTATAAGATGAGCCCGTCCATAAAAATAATATACACCACTCAAAACATCCAAATTCAAGTGTAGCCTGTATGATGATTTGATCAAGCTAAGCTTTTGTTTGTGCAATCATAATGATGGGGTGCATATCTTGGATGGATTGGACGTTATACATATATCAGGTGGGCCGCATACAATAAATGTAGGAAACATTTCACTAACTATCATGCAAAACCCACGAAAATGAAATAATCATTGATTTGGCCTTATTTTCTATAATCATACTTTCTCCACACCACGTTGTGACTGTCTAAAAGTGATACTTTCAAAACTGATTCGGTCAGTCTTTGGGTCGACCCGCTCAGGTCAACATCAAGAGCAGAGAACTTTCAAGTTTTGAGCTATTTTGGTACGTTCCGGGCTCCCTTGATAGAGTAATGACCTAACGGGCTAAGTACATGAGAGAAGGTCCCAACATATCTGGACTGTCCATCATGTTCAGTCTACTCTTTATAAGCTTTCTTGAAAGCCTTTGGCAGGAATTTCCAGTGCAAGGATGTTGGGTGGGGCCCATATATAGAGATGTTTCTGAGAAATTCACCAAGCTCATTTTAAGACATGCCACCAAAAATGATGTGTATCCAATACTTAAGTGGGTCACGCAAGAGGAACCAGTGAGGATTCATTGTGAATAGTTGAAACATTCTTGTGGCCATAAAATTGGTGTCAGGTATTTATTTATTTATTTATGTTGTATTCTTAGGAAGGTTCAAGCATAAGAATTTTCTTTCCCCCAATTTTCCCTCTTGTGTGCCCTACTTTAGTTTTGGATCGACCTCTTTTTTGGTCACATGTCTTAAAATGATCTCTCAAAATAGATGAACAAGGTAGATTTCTCACAAACATGGGATGCAAGGAATGATCTAAGTAGTGATGTAAACTCAACTAGCCAAAATGCAACCATGTGCACGGAAAGGTTTCTATACAGCGCTCAATATTTCTCCTCTTAAGAAGCAGATCCAATGCTCAAGTGGACCACATCACAAGAAGCCATGGTGATAATGACACCCATTGTTGAAACTTTTATGATGATAATGACAGCCATTGTTGAAACTTTTATTGGACCCATCGTGATGTTTATTTGCTGTCCAACTTATTCATAAGGTTACATAGATCTACATGAAGGGAAAATACAAATTTTTAAAATTTGTGTGCCTTATGAAAGTTTTAATCATGCGTGTTCAATTCCAACTACGTAGTTGACTTGAGCCTTGGATCTATCTCATTTTTCATCTCATACCTTAAAATTATCTGAAAAAATGAATGGATAGCATAGATAAAACCCATACATTACAATAAACCTCAGCTTAGACCATTTTGGTACAGTTGGGAAGGACTCAATCTCTTCCCCTCAAGACAGTTAAAATTATCTCTCTTAAGAAATGGTTTTACTATAGCTATCTCATTCCAAAAGCCTTTATTATTATTATTATTATTATTATTATTACTGTTGAGAAAAGTCTTAAATCTGAAGGTTTTGAGGTCATTCGACCGGTCGTGGGAAGCTTCGACTGGTCATGGGAGACGCTCGACTGGTCGTAGGTTCGAACCCTGGCACGACTCAAAGTCCAGCGAGTTTTGCTGTTTTTTTACTGTAGCTACGACTGGTCGAAGGGATGGCTCGACTAGTCGAAGGGGTCCTACGACTAGTCGAAGACTCGACTAGACTAGTTGTACGTTACGCAGTTTGTTCCACGATTTTGCGCGAAACTGCATATTTGAGTCCTTTCGCAACTGAGATGCGGAAGGGAAGTTTCCTAAACTATAAATAGGTATCCCTAGGGCTTTTCTAGGGCTTGGTAATGTATAGGAAGACTTTCTAAAGTAGTTCCAAGGGTTCCTAAAAGGGTTTGGGGTTATCAAAGGGTGTAGCAAGGGTGAAATTCGAGATTGTTCGAATCGGGTAAGTCCTTTCTCTTTGTAATTGATGCTTTCATAGTGGTGATTTGTCGCTTTATGTCGTGGTTTTTTCCCGCAAGGGTTTTCCACATTAAATCTGTGTGTTCTCTTGTGTGCTTGGTGCCATTGGATTGCTATCCTAGATCTAGATCCGTGTGATTCCGTAGGTTAAAAAAACCCCAAAAGTGGTATCAGAGCAATTGGTTGGGGCACAGATCTAAATCTGAGGGATTAGTAATAATGGCAAGTGTTAGGTATGATATTGAGAAGTACTCAGAAAAAAATAATTTTGAGTTATGGAAGATCAAGATGATGAGTTCCTTAATTAAGCAAGGCGAAGATGGTGCTCTTGAGAAGTGGAAGTCCACTATGATTGATGGTAATTGGAATACTCTTGATAAGAAGGCTTTATCATTGATCGTTTATGTCTCACGGATGAGGTTCTCTCCAATGTCATGAGAGAGAAAACTGCGGCTAAGGTATGGGCGAAGTTAGAGGATGTTTATGCGAAGAAATCCTCTGAAAATCGCCTACACTTGAAGCGGCAGTGGTATAACTTCAAGATGGCAGAGAGTGGAGATCTGGAGGCTCACATCAGCAACTTTAATAAATTGGTTTGCAAATTGCTGGATATGGAGGAGGTGATGAAAGATGAAGAACATGCATGTATGTTGCTGAATTCTTTCCCGGCGTCTTTTGAGGCATTCAAGGACACTATGTGCAGCACGAATAAAACTCTAAGTGTCGATACCGTTATATCGGCTCTTCAAGGGAAAGCTATGAGACAACTAAACAGCGACATGGGGACATCTTCTGATGCATTGTTTACAGTAGGTAGGAATTCTGAACAAGGTACAGGTTCTTCAGGTTCTAGATCCAAATCCAAGGGCAAGGGCAAAGGGAAGGTAAAGTGCTAGAACTGTGGGAAGGAAAGACATGTGAAGAAGAATTGTAGAAATCCTAAATCGAAGAGAGAAGATTCTGAGGCTTCATGCAGGGAGGCCAACGCTGCCACGTCAGATGGATGTGATGGTGATGTTTTGTCTGTGTTTTCGCTCAGACAGTCATGGGATGATCGTAAGGATGAGTGGATGCTAGAAACAGGGGCATCTTTTCACATGACTCCTCATCAGAGTTGGTTCGCTAGCTATAAGGAGTGCGATGGTGGACAGGTGTTTATGGGTAATGACTTTGCCTATAATATTGTGGCTGTTGGTACAGTACGCATCAGGATATTTGATGGGGTGGAGCGTACCTTGACTCATATCAGGCACGTTCCTGATTTGAAGCAGAATCTGATTTCTTTTGGTATGCTTGAGGCAAAAGGATGCAAGTGCATAGGTATTTATGGTGCTCTTAAAGTATCTAAGGGGGCACGAGTAATCATGAAAGCGCAACGACTCGGTAACTTATACAAGTTGATTGGGAGCACTTCAAACAGTGGAGCTACAGTAGATGTAGTGGATTCCACCTATGCACGTGTGTGGCATGTTGGGCATGGCCACATGAGCGAGTAGGGTAGGAAGGCTGAGACGTGCGGACAAGGATACAGAGCAGGTGGAGCAGTCACCTGTGAGAAGAATCACACGGCATAATCGCAGGATATCGACGAGGTGCATGGATGACTCCAATATCGCAGGGGATTCATCTTCTATTTAGATAGCTCTAGGTGAGCCTGATGCTGAGAAGTGGAAGGTGACTATGGGCGATATGATGGATTCATTGTACCAGACCGACATATGGGAGCGGGTGGAGCTTCTAGTGGGCCAGAGAGCGGTTGGATGCAGGTGGATCTTCAGGAGGATATAACATAGATACAGGGCGATGTTGGTAGTGAAAGGCTATGCTCAGAGAGAAGGGATCGGCTTCTCAGAGATATTCACGTCGACGGTATAACAGGTGTCTATTAGATCCGTGTTTGGCGCTGGTTGGCCAACGTGATCTTGAGCTGAAAGGATGGATGTGGAGTCTGCACTTTTGTAAGGGAAAGTGAAGAGCAGATCTACATGAAGCAACTAGAGTGGTTCGAAGTTAAAGGGGTTGAGAAAAGACTTTGCAAGAGGTCGTGCTTCAACCTGTCGCCTAGGCAGTGGTTTGATTCCTTCATGGTGGGACATTCAGGATGAAGGATCGGGGGGCTATAAAGATGGTTCTCGGCATTGAGACTGAAGGAGGAGTAGGCTTTGGTAATCATAGGAGGAATACCTTATGTGTAGGTATTGATCTAGGATGTGATGGGTCAGATAAAGCCAGAGAGCGTTCCCTACGCGTCTCTCCTCAAGTTTTCCTCAGGACATGTCCTAAAATAGATGAGGAAAAGCAGGATATATCATGAGCCTTATTCGAATGCGGTGGGCAGTGTATGCCACGGTTTGGTTTAGACTGGTTATTTCATAGGCTATCAGTGTTGTGAGCAAGTACCCGGCAAGCAATATTGGGTAGCGGTGAGATGGTAAGAAGACTACGTCACTGTAACGCCCTGGAAAAATCGGGGGTCGCGCATACGCTCGACTCCCGAGTCTCCAAGTGTCACTTATCATTAATTTTATGGTTTTATGACTTATCAAGTTTAAATGCGCAGCATGGAATTAATTGAAACATGAGGCACATCCACAACTAGTCTACTAAACTGAAATAAAACAATATATATAGGTTCAAAAGAATATAAAAGGGCCGCACAAGGCAAAGCCCAACAAAATCGTAAAGAAAATCATATGCCCATAAGAATGGTACGCTGAGCCCACGACTCAACGCTCACAGAATCCAGTCTCCTAAGCCGATGGAGAGCCGCCCATCACCTGCAAGTAAGAAAAGTCTGTCCTCCTTGTCCAAGCTCGCCTCGCTGTGAGCTCCTCATGCCCCTGAGTCACTGCATATATGAATGGGTGCAGTTGGTGTTTTAAAACACCGTCCCAGTGGGAGTGAGTGATCAACTCAGTGTGAACTATTAGTCTCAAGTTACAACAGGCATCAATTAAATTATGAATTTAATGAAAAGCAAATATTCATAAATACCTAACTAATCTTGTTAATGTATATGCATGATAGATGATATGATGTATGCCCTCGCCACAACACTCCCTCGAGCGACTCCGTCTAACGATCGCGTATGTCAACACTCCCTCAAAGCGACCTCGACTTCCGAGTCGCCACCCTAACTAATGTATGCAGTGATAATGTTAACCAAGTTCTTAGTTAAGTCCATTCATCCAGCAGGTTTAAGAATCTGGTACACCCCACGTATCAATGCCCTAAACGGGTTGCGAGGCCAAGACCCCCCAATACGTGAGGCCGAGACCTCGTGGTCCGTGATCCCGTCGGGTTCCTCATCCCCGACTTCAAGCACATGAGCAGTGCCAAGAGAAAGGGATCGCTCGCGGTCACTACGGGGAGGCGCGGCACCCCAGCGTAGGCCGACAGCTCGGACACGGTGTCCCATTCCACCATGCCCGGCTCACGAGGCAGTGGACCAAAAATCAAATGGTTATCGAGGGGCTACAACGGTTGTAGGGTGTTCCAGGTTCCATTACATGTGTGAGCAAACATAGTTAACAATCAGAATTTGTCAGTAAGTAGACTAAACCGCACGAGTCAGGCGAACACGAGACGGACGACATCGAGTACTAGACCCATGCAGTCGAACTGCTGCCGCCCATACGCACTCGTCCAACTTGCGTGTTTAGTCTTAGGAGAGTCCAACCAGAGGGACTACCGCCTAACCTCATGTTCCTGACCAATCCAAGAGTTCGACGATAATTCATAGCATGCCATCATCAAGGTTATCAACCAACATACAACATCATGTTGCATAAATCCTACCATACAATTCAATGTCCCTAACAAGCATAATACATTAATACAAACAAAGTGCATGTGAGAAGTGTGGGTTGGCGAGGAAACGAACCGATTCCTACGCCTCTTAGACTTAAAATGTGCTAAGGCAAGCATCATACAAGACATGAACAACAACATATGAGGCAAATTAAGCAACACATAGGCATATGATCATCTACTATATCACCAAGCATGTGAGGGGCACAAATGCGAATATAAGAAAGAAAACCAACAAACATGTGATCCCACACATCACCAAATGATACCCAAATCCTAGGGTCTCTCTAGATTTCACAAACACTTCACTCAAGCAAGCAAAATCATTAAACACATGATAAAATCGGTGCTAGGCCACCTAAGATTAATAGTCCGCACCTTGGATTTGATGGAGGCTTGGAAACGACCTAGGAGATATGGATTTCGGGGTAGATCGGCCGGAATCCCTAAAACCAAACCTTGCATGTGAGAAATTTCATGCCAATCCCTTCTCAATACATGGATTCCAAGAAGAAGAAGTGAAGGATCTTACCTAGACGGCCAACGGATGATTATGGAGGTTGTGGAGGAGAGCTTCTCCCTTGAGGAGAAGTAGGAAGTTGAAATGGTTGATTTCCTTGGGCCCCACCTTGATCTAAGGTCCACCTAGCTCTCACCTTCACTCTCTTTCTTCACTCTCCCTAGCTCTCTCTCCTCTCTCTTTACTCTCTCCCTCTTTCTCTCTTTCTCTCTTTTGGAAATGGAAAAATCGTATGGGAAGAGGGGGTGCCCAAATGGGGCCTTTTTATAATGCCAGGTTTGGTGTAAATGGCCCCAAGGGCTAGGTTTTTACTATATTAGACTTATGGGAGGGTCTTTATAGGATCTAGGGCCCTATCACCCCTCTGGCCACCAAATTCGGCGTGTAGGAGCCTTATGGCCCGATTAGGGCCCATGCAAAAATTGAGGACGAACGGATGAACAGATATATGATCTGAAAAAGTGTTTCTACCTTTAAGTGGTCCTGTGGGGGCCATTTTGGTGATTGGAGCATTTCTGATGGCCCTCTAGCCATGAAATTTATAGGATAAGTGGTCCATGGCCCGATGAGGGGCCTTACAAAATTTGGGAACGAACGGATGCGGAGTTTGGTCGTACGGGTCCGATTCGCGATCAACAGTCATCGTGCCACGATCGGGGCCCAGATTTGGTGGGAAGGCGTTGAAAAATACATTAAACCTTCACCGTAAATTTGGAAGAAATTCGACGGCTGGAAGACGCAGAGTCTCAGTTTCTTATATCAGTGCGATTTTAATCGCTGCATTGGTGGCGCATTGGGCAAGTGCCGGATGGTACTACGGGTGTCCACCGGGTCCACGATCGCGATGGACCACAAGCCCAGTGAGATCTATGATTTTCTAAAGTTTTAGATTTTTCGACCCTTCTCGGTCATTTGGGTGGCCCACACACATTGTTAATATAAACGGGCCATCTGGCTTGGCGGCCCGCACTTGGTCCCATCATAACTAGACTAGTCCACCCCAGAATAAACTAATATTGAGTGCTAATGGTTATTAAGTGATATTATAAGTTAATAAAAATAAATAAATAAATAAATAAATAAATAAATCTCAAGGATTTTTGGAGATCCAAAACAGTGAAAATTCGGGATGTTACAGTCATTCTTTTGTGAAGACAGGAGCAAAGGTGATTAGGCATGTAGATTTAGATCCGGCAGACATGATCAACAAGAAATTCCTGTAGAGAAGTTCAAGTTTTGTGAAACTTTTCTGGGCTCGGCGATGGAGGAAAAGAAGGACGGAGTGTGATCTTGAGTTATGATGTAAAGCAGAGATAAGAGAAGAGTTCAAGGAGCTATACGGTTGAAGATTGAAGACTTGATGGAGATTGTTGAGAAAAGTCAAAAATCTGAAGGTTTTGAGGTCGTTCGACCGGTCGTGGGAAGCTTCGACTGGTCGTGGGAGACGCTTAACCGGTCGTAGGTTCGAGCCCTGGCATGACTCAAAGTCCAGCGAGTTTTTGCTGTTTTTTACTGTAGCTACGACTGGTTGAAGGGATGGCTCGACTAGTCGAAGGGATCTTACGACTAGTCGAAGACTCAGTTAGACTAGTCGTACGTTACGCAATTTGTTCCGCGATTTTGCACGAAACTGCGGATTTGAATCCTTTCACAACTGGGATGCAGAAGGAAATTTTCCTAAACTATAAATAGGTATCCCTAGGGCTTTTCTAGGGCATGGTAATGTATGGGAAGGCTTTCTAAAGTAGTTGCAAGGGTTCCTAAAAGGGTTTAGGGTTATCAAAGGGTGTAGCAAGGGGGAGGTTCGAGGTTGTTCGAATCGGGTAAGTCCTTTCTCTTTGTAATTGATGCTTTCATAGTGGTGATCTATCGCTTTGTGCCGTGGTTTTTTCCAGTAAGGGTTTTCCACATTAAATCTGTGTGTTCTCTTATGTGCTTGGTGCCATTGGATTGCTATCCTAGATCTAGATCTGTGTGATTCCGCAGGCTAAAAAACCCCAACAATTACCCTTTATTATCACTGTTTTTATGCTGCCAAATGGCTTTTAGAAGGTGATTGATTTTTCAAATTACCTTGTAAATACGAGTAAGTAAACAATTATAGTTTTTAATATCGATTTGGCAAGAGGTGAGTATTTCCTCCTCCAAAATCGATCTAAAGAAGGTTTGCTTAAATTTGCGGCCCCATTGGGATGTATGTGACTTATATGTCTGTCCATCTCTTTTCACCAACATATTTTAGAACATGGGTTAATAAATGAGGAAGATCTAAAGTCTAAGTGGACCATACAACAAAAAACAATGTCCCAAAGATGTCTTCCGTTGAAATTTGTTTATATCCACAAGGCTCACATTGATGTTTGTTCGTCATCTAAATTATTCATAAGGTCACATAGACATAGATAAAGGGACAAGGAAAATATCAGCTTGATCCAAAGCCTTTAGAGATCACAACAAAATTTCAACAATTCTCATGTTTCCATTGGTGTGGTCCACTTGAGCTTTGCATCTCTTTCATTTTTTATTTTTATTTTTTTGTCTCACCCCCTAAATTAAAGGGGCTGAAGGGATGGATGTCATGGATAAGACTCGTTCTATCCCATTCATTAGTACTAGGTATTGATACTTTGTCATATTTGTTCTAGCTCATGAATGAGTCCTGCATAGGGGTGTACATGAACCAAGCTAGCTCGGTTAGCTCGCTCGACTCGACTTGAAAAAGCTCGATTTGACTCGGTTCGAAGCTAAGTTCGAGCCGAGTCGAGCTGATTTTTTGAGCTCGAAAATGATTTCGAGCCGAGTTCGAGCAGGCTCCAGCTCGACTCGACTCGGATCAAATCCCGCTTGAATCGAACTTGGAACGAATCAGTTTGGTGACTCGGTTGCTTTGCCATTGATGTTGCTCACCAACTGTTTGATAAAATGACTTAACCAAATGTGGCTGGTGGCAAGGAAGGTTTGGCTAGTGGCAAGGAAGGTATGTACATTAAACAAATACCTGTTTTTTTTTTTTTTTTTTTAAATTTTATTTTAATGTTACTTAGAAGGTGTTTCATAAAACAACTGTAAAACCATTGCCTCTGTTTTACAAACAGTGAGATTGTGAAGTTGTAGTTCAGGTGTTTGTGGAAATACCTTAATGATGAATTCGGCTTGATCTTGGCTCGAACTCAGTCCTGAGCTGGCCCGAGTTGTTGACCGAACCGAGCCGAGCTGGCCAGTCAGGCTCAAGGACCGAGCCAAGCCGAGTTCGAGGTAAGGTCAGCCAGTGTTCAAGCCGCGTCGAGCTGAGGCCAGCTCTACTCGATGTACACCCCTAGTCATGCACATAAAAAAAAATAAAAAAAATAAAATAGTGATTGTTCTAGAAGAAATGAAACATATAAAATTTTCTTTTGTGATTCTTCTAAAAGAAATGAAACAAAAGATACTATAAAACTATGACAATTATTACATGAGGTCTATTATAAGCTAAATGCAAAGGCACTTGATAGATAGATATAAACATCATAAGTTGTCCCATTGGCTCCATTAATTTAATTTAATTTGTTTATTTATTTATTTTTGTACTACCTCATTTGAGTTCAAAAGGTATATCAGTCAAAGTCACATGGAGAATGGCACTGCAATCACCTACTCTCCGTAATTATTAGCTATTTGTGACTATTTCCAGCAGGAAATGAGAAATAAATTACCGGCAATATTGGATGGTAAAAGTCCATTTGATCTGACTTTAATCCTTAATCACAGGTGGGCCCACACGATGGACATTCTAATCCATAAAACTTTCTCATAACTTTTTTACTATTTTTTTTTTTTCCGCCACTAATTGGAATTAGTGGCAGTGACCACATGATGAATGGTTAATATACATGATCAAATACTTTTTGTTAATAATTTGGGCCGTTCACTCAGCCATGAATCCAGTAGCTAGGATCATTAGATGCAAATGATTCTTGATATAAACAGGAAATAGTATGGTCGAACAAGACATACGATCACCAACAACCATGAATTAATGATTTTTCTCATAAATAAATTAGAATATGTGGTCAGTCATGGATAGAATGCCCAAAGATAATCACATCAAAGTAATTCTTGAGAGGAATGAGGAATAAGAGGTGGGGTTCACAAGATTAATGATTTAGATACATGATGAGATGGTTTTTGTCATTAATGATTTTGAGATTTCTTCTCATTTTGTTAGCCATTAATTGAAAGGTTAAGATCATCAGATCAAATATAATTGTTTATAGAAGTATATACTAGAAGTGGGGCACACAAGATGATGGTTCAAATGATATAAACCATCGACAGTTACCATGCATTCTATTCATGATGCTTCCCACCTTTTTCCACCGCTCAGATGTCCTACAAGTCTGGTACATGGACCTGGAAAATGCTCAGCATCTAAGGTTGCATGTAACCATCCATTTTGCAATGCATGGAATTGAATGTTATCAAGAGATAAGTCATGGTGTGACCCACTTTAATTTTGGATTGGCCTTATTTTTTGGATATCCGTTTATTATTGTGGGGCTCATCTTCTGAATGGATTGGATGTCATATAAAAGAAAACTTGGGCCCCACACACAATCTTAAAGCTTTTTAATGGTCAGCATCCCATCCCTTCTCTTCCCTGTAGTGTGGGCCCAACTGAGCTTTGCATCGGCCTGATTTTTGGGACCATGGATAACATGAACAGTCTCACATGATGGACGGATTGAATGTCATGTAAACATCAGGGTAGGCCCCACTAACGGCTCTTGTAGTTGGGCTTAACCTACAATGCTTAGGCGAGCGATTATAATGTCCAGAATCGTCTCCTTGCATATACCTTATCCAGAAGTGGGGTCCATGGTTCGGTGATCGACGTCGTTGATATGATTCTCCTCACAGAGTATGGAGGATGACAAAATCTTTCGCAGATCCCATCCATTCAATCTATGAACAGTCAGTTTGGACGGTCAATGTTTTTTTTAATTACTACTGCTTATTTTATGATAGTGATTCAATAGTTAGGATCCATCTAAACTACTATTTTTTTCACATTCCCCATCCATTGTGAGTTTCTTCGGATTAATGGTCAGGATCGTCCAACATGGGTCCAACATGTACAACTTGCAGCAACAAGATACCGTCCACGTTGCTATGCATCAGGACATGTAATTCCTCGCAGCCTACCCCGAACTAGGGCTGTACAGCGAGCCGAGTCGAGTCGAGGTGGGCCAAGCTTGGCTTGGCTTGTCCGTGCTCTTCTCACGTTCGAGCTCGAGCTTACTATTAAAGCTTAATTTGTTTGTCAAAACTTTCAAGTCGAGCTTGAGGTGAGGTAATGGATCGAGCCGAGGCCAGCTTACCTTGAGTTTAGTTGAGCTTGCTCTCAACCTAATCTAACCCGCAAGCTACACCTAACTTAACCCAACAACCTGACCCACCTGACCCAACTCCCAAATCAAATATTTAATTAATAATACACACTCACATATATATAATATTAGATAAAATTATAGATGGTACTTTGTTGTTGATATAGAGAGAGAGAGAGAGAGAGAGAGAGTGTGTGTGTGTGTGGCAGGTTAAGGAAGGGAAATGGTATGAGAGAAAAGGACAAACATGATAGGATTTATGTTTTAATTTTAAATTTTTTTAAATATAATATAATATACATTAATATATATAATAATAATAATATATTCGAGTCGAGCCGCACTCAAGCTTTGAGCCAAGCTGAGTTCAAGTCTAATCAAGTTAAACTCCTCTATATTTGAACTTCGCTTGTTTTCAAAATGGATTGGATATATAAAGCTTAGCTCACCTTGATTCATCGTTAAACTGGAGTAAACTCGAGCTAGATTGAGCCAAGCCTCCAGCTAGCTTGACTTGTGTACAACCCTACCCCGAGCTTAAATCTAACTGTACAAAATTGTTGTATGCCTTGCACGCAGATCATAGCCCCAGAATCAGATCCATTGAACGACTCCCTCCTCTCATAAATGTACATTCGATTGTTGCATTTGAACCGTTTACTAATTTTCATTTAAACCGTTGATAAGATGCCCATCGATTGGCCAGTTTGAAGATCAGTTCGGTACGTCTTTTTAGTTTATGATCCATCTAAAGCTTGGCCCATGACCAGAACGGTTGAAAGCGAGCTACGTGGCTGCTTCATGTACACTCGCTGAGTGCATGCGTGTGAACCATCATCGTGTACAACACCAATTTTAAACTGCGCTCTTTGGGACTGTATATGTGAAATCTACTCCCTCCATCAGGCGATATCTCTGATGTTTACCGTACATACAAAAGATTGGCACCGTTAAAATCAGATGGGCCACACCAATGGGAACACGTTAAATTGCGACTAAAACTCTTTAAGTTAATGCATTGTGGCCTATTTGAGTTTTGGATCAAACTAATTTTTGTATATTCCCTCCTTTCAGGTGAGTCACGCCTAATAATAGGTTTGATGAAGGGAGAGTCGATTCGGTCCGGCTGGGACTGAGTTCTATTAGATTGTGACATGGCACTATTTTATTGGTACACAGGACATGGTGATCATGACCAACGCGGGTGGATTAGGTACAACCCGCCTGTTCGGAGATCGGTACAGGCGGAGGCTCCATGGGCCGCTGAGGGGCCACCATGATGTATGAACTTTATCCACACCGTCTATCCATTTTTTCATATTATTTTAGAATATTATTTCAAGAATAGAGAAGATCCAGATCTCAAATGGGTCACACGGTGGGGATTAAATTTCTACCGTTGAAAAATTCTTAGGGACAACAGAAGTTTTGGATCAAGATTATATTTGTTATTTCACTTCATCCAGGTGTATATGACCATATCAAAGGGTTGGATGGAAAATAAACGACAAAGACGGTGGGCGTCCTTAGCTTGGATCAAGATTATATTTGTTATTAGATTGTGTACTGCACTTGAGCTTTGGATCTTCCTTATTTTTGGTTTGGTACATTATTATAATGATATGAAAAGAGAGATGGACGGTGTAGATAAGATTCATACATCACGGTGGCCTCTCAGTAGCCTTCAGAGCCTCCGTCTGTCCGGAGCTTGCTAAAGGCGAGGGTAGTACTAGTACCTAATCCTCACCCATGACCAACAAGCTTTTGAAAGGTGGTGAGCTCTTCTTTGACAAGTATCTCACGAGCCAATGAAATGACACCACATCTTATTGCCGTTGTACATGATCAGGTACCATCGATAACCTTTTGAAAGTTCTCTCTAACAAATGTATAACAAGCCAATGAAATTACAACGTCATGACCTGAAAGAACTCCTTATTACTTAAGTCTGGCCAAATACACTTATTGAATAAAGATACACACTATATATGGTGATCCATGTAAGATCATCACATCCACTATTGTTCCCTGTGGTGTGGGTCCACAGAGTTATGGATCTGGATGATTTTTTGTCCCTAAGGCCTAGTATCAAGGTTCGAAGCCGATGGACGTAATGGATTCCACATGTGCAATGTGGTGGGCCCAAAAAACTTATTGCAGAGGATTGCAGTTTAAGTGGGCTCTGAGCCCAGAATTTAAATCGGGCTTGGAAAGCCCAAGACTAGCCCATGGGCCATGACTAATTCTAGTGAGAAATGCTACTGCAATTCCCCTCCGAAGGCATGAATCTTGGAGCACATGTGCAATATCTAGGCCAACTATTTGGTGGGACCAGATCTGAACATGATCTAGCCCATAAATCAGGCCAATCCACCAATCAGGTGGGCCACATTTTCATGATGAAAGTCTGAAAGAAAATCACCAACGGCTCGTCCTCAATATACACGTGGCCCATTGGATGAGTGGACCACGCATGCTTCCGAGATATGGCATATTCGTGTTGATCACCCACCTGATGCACGGCCTGGATCATGCACACATGCACAATGTTCGTGCGATCGCCGGGATTCACCTCTTCAATCTTAAAACACTACTATAATTTAACAAAGCTTTCAAAACATATGTAAATCTAATGACCCAAACAACCTAAAGTTTCAAAAATCACAAAGCATATGATTTAGTAGACCATATAAACTTACCCATTTAGTAAAAAATCCATCAAGGCCGTGGACCAACAAGTGTACAGAAAACCATTATCGTAGACATCATATTTGATGGAAGAACACAAGGAAAAGAGCAGAATTAGGAGCTCCCTTCAGTCCAAAGTAGAAGATTAGAAACCCATGAATTGTTTTGGGCTGAAAGGAACCCCCATTTCTGCAATTTTCTCACATCACGAGAGAGAGAGAGAGAGAGAGAGAGAGAGAGAGAGAGAGAGGAAATTTTGAAATGAACAAAAACTAGTGGAAGAGTCAAAGGAGGTTTGAGGAAATTTTGAAATGAACAAAAACTAGTGCAAGAGTCAAAAGAGGCTCCTCTCATTCACATTCTATCTTCTATGGTTATGCCCTTGTAGAGTATGAATGGATGTTTTGTAGATTTATGGAATGTGGGCGTAGCATAGATGGTCCATGGATGCATGGGTTGGGTCATAACATGGATCCAAGACTCATCACTTGGACTGACTCATCTGGGCTCAAGTTGAGTTGTGACCCATGACTCAGATGAGTCAAAATAAGTCATGCTTATTTTCAATGATGACTTATGGAGCTGGACTAGATCAGACTCAACTAAGTCCTACTCAACTTGAATGAGTCATCACCCAACGTGTCATGACCTAGGGATTTTTATAGCAAAATTCTTTAAGAATTCTCATTGATTTTTATTTCACCCAAAAAACACTTTTCAACATTTTTGGAAAGTCTTGGCATTCTTTAGAAAAATTAGAATTATTGAGATTTTTTAAAAAAGTACTAAAATTCACTAATATGTACATGTGGCACACATTTCTTAACATAGCAACTTGAAAAAAATAAAAAATAAAGCTCTCCTACCAGCTGACACAATGACTCTGATAGTAAATCATGTAGCAGATGTGTAGTGGAAAAAAAAGAGGAGATCACCCATCTTCTTCCTCTAAGACAAACATAAGATCCAAGAAGAAATTAAAATTCGCAAAATACAAAAAAAAAAAAAAAAAAAAAAAAAAAAAAAAAAAATCTTTGAAAGAAAAATATTATTCAAAAAAATTTGAATAACGTCTCTCTATAAATAAATTGAGATAATTTATATAAGCCCTAAATCATAAATTTATAACTTTTTTGAAATATTAAAAATTTTATAGTAAATTTATTAAAAATGGTAAACTTCTAAAGTTACTCAACCCTTTCCAATTATTCAAATAAGTACTTTAAGTACAATTAAAAATTTTTTAATCCTAAAAGCACACTTAAAGATATCAAAATTTATAACTTACTAAAAATAGTAAATTTTAACTTCAAATTTAAAATTAATTTCTAAAATGTCCTTATTTAAAAAAATAATTCAAGAATCAATGACTTTTGGCATCACCCAATACGTAGACCTTGTCGATAGTTTACCAACAACATATTTGGGTATCCTTAATCCAACTTATTTTTGGCCTAATTTCCTTCAAATCCCGTCCGTTTATGGTTTTCCTTAAATTTGACCTAAGTCATGTCTACACGTACAAAATTGCTTATCCAATGAAATTTGACCTAAGTCATGCATGCCAAGGGCAAGCCCTCCCCTACAGAACTTTTCAAATGATCCTAACCATCCAATTGAAAGTATTCCTATGGATTGACCACAGGCCCATTCCTAACATGGATTCATTAACTTGGGTAACATTTCATGCCTGAATTCAATTACTCATCCACTCTTTCCCCAAAATACACAATAGTCTAATTATGGAAATAAAAGAATTAGTTGTACCTATGGTTATGCCCCACTTCTTTAGTGGTCCTTAGTGGTCCCCAAAAGCATCACCAACCGTTTATTTTTGGACTCCAAGTCCTGTTTGGTCTCTTTTCTCTAATTACCCACATATATACCACTTTGGCACATGAGAAATTCCTTAGTTTCCCATGTATAGAAAGGAATGCACATGGCATTGCTTTTCTACAGTTCTCATCCATGATGTGATTCACCTCTCTCTATCAAAAACTCAATCTTCTGTGTGATTGTTGCTTTGGTGAATCTGATTCCTAGTCTCATTAGGATTCATGGTTTAAACGGTGACATTACCCACTTCTTATTTTATCCAGATTTTCTATGTATGCTGTTGGGACCATGCCAAGATTGTCGTTGGTCTGATTGCATATGGATATGGGCCATGGCCTTATGATGGCTAAGATCTTTCCATGGTGTATGTCTGAATGCATGCATGTTCAATTGTTCAAGTATTCATACACACACTTCAATTAATAGATAATGAAAGTGCAGTAAAAACTACAGTGGGCCCTACACTTCAATTAATTAAACATACAACTAGTTGTGTGTGAGCATTTTCTCTTTTCAAATTGTATAAACATAAATTTTAAATAGAAATGATCCAATTATATTTTAGAGTAGTATTAAGTTACTGTGTTCTTACTTGCATTAAGAGACTTGAAACTAGTCTTGTTTGCCAAGTAGGTTCACCACACATTTCGCAAGCTGCCATTCTACCAATTGGATGTTTCTAACCATACAATTAATTGCCTTTAAAATAAACAGTCAAGATAATTTGAAAAAGATAGGTCTAATAAACCATTTGATTCATCTACTTAGTGGTGGCTATTAGAGATTTGTTATAAAAAATAAAAAAATAAATAATAAATAATAAATCAGCTTTTACTTACAATTCTACCCATAATCCTCCGCTTGCAAAACGATTAGTCTGAGAAAAAGAAGGCCAACTTATGTACAGAACAGATCACTCTACTGCGATTTTCACATTGTATCCCATGAGATGTATGTCGAAGCTAGCTAATAGACTGACCAGATCGACCGATTGGATTATCCAAGCCTGCCCTCTTGAGCAATTCCTGCATTTATAAAAGGTGTTAATACACACACTAGTAACACGAATAGCATTATTATGGGCCAATCCTGATGCAGAGAGGGTCGCAGACACTTTCATGGACAAGATGGACCAGAGAAGGCCCAATTAGGGGCCGAGGTGATCAGGACTTTTAGAACCTTAAAGCAGTCATATCTTGCAAAGAAATGACTTTTTTGACATATCATATATACGATTATATTTTGGGTAGGAGAAGCTACTTTAGCCAACCAACCTTGCCATGTCGGGTTGCCTACGCCAGATCTGTGAGATTCCATTGTATTGACGGCCAAAAGTTCATTTTATTTCCGTTTTTACTATAGTTGTACATGAAACGAGTTAGCTTGGTTAGCTCGCTCGACTCGATTTGAAAAAGCTCGATTAAACTCGGTTCAAAACTGAGTTCGAGTTGAGTCAAACTGATTTTTTAAGCTCAAAAAAATTTTGAGCCGAGTTCGAGCTTACCCGAACTCAACTCGACTCGGAACGAACCCTAACTCGATCGAATCGAACTCGGATCGAACCAGTTCGATGACTTAGTTATTTTGATATTGATGTTACTCAGCAAGTGTTTGATGAAATGACTCAACAAAGTATCGATTGGTGGCGAGGAAGGTCTGGATATGAAATAAATACCCTTGTATCTTGATTTTTATGTTTCCTACCGAATGTTTGATGAAATACCTATAAACCAATGCTGTTGTTTTATATTTCGTGAGAAATTGAAGGTGCACTCCATGTGTTTGAGAAAATGCCGCAGAGGCTCAATCTTAGCTCGAACTGGCCCGAGTGGCTCACCGAATTGAGCCGAGCTGGCCAATCAGGCTCGAGGATGGAGCCAAGCCGAGTTCGAGCTAGGGTCAGCTAGTGGCCGAGCCGAGTCGAGCTGTGCCAAGCTCGACTCATGTACACCTCTAGTTTTTACTATAAATGGTAAGTTTTAATTCAATCATAACTTTTGATCCTTTGAGTTGTAGAAGTCGTGCCCACCATGAAAATGACTTAGAAAAATTAAGAGATTAACATGGTTAGGCCAAATTGGACGCTTACTATTTTTGCCATGAAGTCTAGTAGGAAGCATGACCATCTATAAATAGTAAGTTTACTATTTATAGTGAGTCACGTTTTCAAGGAGTTTGGAGTATAAAACTCCATCTTAGGTTTGAGTTCACCATTTAAAGGGTTGTAATTACATTTTTATTATCAATCAATTTATTTTCGAATTTATTAGAATTTATTTCTATTTTATCCCTCATGGATTTGAGGAAACTTTGTGACGAATCCAAAGAGCTCTATGAATTCGAAGTAGTTATCCTAGAGGAATACCATGATGGATCTCATCCCATCCTTCCTGCTTCAAGCTCAAACCAGTCGATGGGTTGGATCAGGTTGAACCTTAGAGTTCTAGGACGGGAGTTGATTGAGTTCAGGTCTTGCCAGGTTTGGGTCTCATTTTTAAGGACTCAGACCAGATCTAACCAGGTTTAAGTACTATGCCCATTGGATCTTTGGACCTCAGTGTTGAGTCATTTTTGGGTTGGCTATTGTTGAAGCCCACATCAAATAAGGGTATTTACAAGTTCAGGCCCACCTAAATGAATGGATTAGATCACACACGGGCATCAATGGGCCTCATTAAAGTGTGACCATACACATGGCAGGGAAAGTTTCTAAGTGCGGAGATGTCCAGAGAGAGGAGTTTCTATTATTAGAGATAAAACCCAAAGACGACTGTTTATAAAAGGAGTCCTGGTACCAAACTCTTTCAAGGTTGGTGAAGGTATTCCATTGGCATGCAAAGAAAGGAAAAGTAATGCAAAAGATGAAAGAGAGAAGTTTGGAGCTCCGAAGGAACAATAATTGTAGCATGAATTGATATTTTAGGCGCATGTGTGCGGCCTCTTAGCTCCATGATTTGATGTACGGTGGATTCTAGGGATTTGGAAAGAAGTCAATTGCATATCTGAGATAACGACCTGACCACACCTCACTATTCCTATTTCTTTAACCTAGTAAAGCATGCTAAACTTAAATTTGACCTAAGATTATGTTAACTTTTTATGAAATCTATGATTCCATAGCTAAGGTCATATATATATATATATATATATATATATATATATATATATATATATATATATGTGTGTGTGTGTGTGTGTGTGTGTAGAGAGAGAGAGAGTCATGCTCACCTACGCATGATGCACACCTTTGCACCAGTGTCATGGGCGTCTAATCTGAACGGTACTCCATATGATGCGAAATCCCATGAAACTCCACCCTGATCTAAAACTTTTGTGGGCCATAGCAAAGAAAAATGAAAATCAAGGGATGAAACTGTTTTCATTTTTCTTAGCCCACTAAAGTTTTGGATGGGAGTAAAAATTGGGCTTGAAAGGTTTCATGATGTGCTCCTTCATGTGGACTGTTCAGATTTTGGAGTTACATCACGTATGATGTGTTCTCAAAAAAGTTTATGCCCGCGCGTGCATATATATATATATATATATATATATATATATATATATATATATATATATATATATATATGTGGTACTATGCCCTCCAGCTGATGGGAACGTCCCATGAGGTCAAGTTGTGTGGGCCCCACCGTGATGTGTTTCGAACATTTACTCCATCAGTCAGATGCACCATTCCATTGTGGGCATAGGTCTCAAAAATCAAGTCAATCCGTGACTTGTGTGGGCCACACCACATACAGAAGTTCAGAGGGGCTGTGCACCATTAAAACATTCATAATCATTTTTTTGGGCCCACCGAGATGTGGTTTGCAAATCCAGCCCATCCATTATGTGTGTCCCACTTGGATGAGGGTTCAGACCAAGTTTTCAAGTGACATTCAAAACTCAGGTGGGCCCCACCAAGTGCTTTTATATGTTTTTGACATGTCTTCACATGATTTTAGATGGTATGGCCCACCTGGGTTCCGTATACGGCTGATTTTTGGGATATCCCATAATTTAAAGGGGACCCATCAAATGCACGGTGTTGATGGTCGACACGCGTATCGTGAGCTCGAGCGCTCGACCTCATGGGAGTTTATCATGGATGATGTATGTGTGGGCCCAGTACAAGTCACAGGCAAGTGAAGTCGAAGGGTAGATGATGTATGTGTTTTAACAACTCAACTCAACTCAATTAACTAGAGTGGTGTGGATAATCTGTGGGGCCCACCACGATGTACATTTTTTATCCATGCCGTTCATCTGTTTTTCCAGCACATTTTAAGGCATGAGCCAAAAATCAAAGTGTATCCAAAGCTCAAGAGGACCACACCACAGTAAATAGTGGTAATTGAACGTTTGAAAACTTCTTAGGGCCTACAGAAGTTTTGGATCAAGCTGATATTTGTGTTTTCCCTTCATCCATGTCTGTGTGACCTTATCAACAGGTTAGATGACAAAAAAACATCACTGTGGGCCCTGGAAAGGTTTCAATGGTGGACATCATTATCCACACTATTTTCAGTGGTGTGGTCCACTTGAGTTTGAATACACTTCGATTTTTGGTTCCCATACTAAAATGACCTAGGAAAACAGATGGATGGCATGGATAAATCACATACATTACAGTGGGCCCCACAGAGTGTCCTCACTACACAATCCGCGTCCCTGTAAGAGCTTCTATTGGCATTTGGCACCCACCCTTTTTACACTCGCATACAACACATACTTATTTCGGGAACTGAAACAGTACATAAATGTATTAAAACAGTTCCCAATACTTACTAGTTGAATTCCCAAGATGAAAAAAATGGTATATATGCAAACTATCAATCAGGGGTGCGGTCAGATATCATTTTCCCTACTTTATTAATTTGATAGCTATTCTGATGTGAAATGTTGCATCTATGATAATGAGCACTGTGGGGCCCACCCCATGGGCCATGGCTAGCGACATTCTTCTCATCTGGTTCTCTCTCTTTAATTGCACAATCACCAACCTTCCACATTTCTAGCTTATCTCAATATCCCCGGTTGGCCGTGAATTTCCCACAGCTCTACAACACCTGTTTCAGGGAGTTCGTCCAACAAAAAGCTGTGGGGCCCACTGAGACGTCTATGTGGCATCATCTCCGTCCATTCATTGTGCAAGCTAATGGATGGGTGTGAGACCAAAAATCATGTATAGTCAAAACTCAAGTGGGCCACACTATAGGAAATAGTGGTGATGGGCATGTCCATCATTGGACCTTATCAGGGCCCAATAAAGTTTTCAATCAGGCTGGTATTTGTAAATTCCCTTCGTCTCGGTGGAACTCACCTTATCAACGGTTGGATTGTATACAAACATCACGGTGGGCCCTAGAAGATTTCGATGGTGAGAGTCCCCATCTCCACTGTTTCCTGTGGTGGGGCCCACTTGAGTTTTGGACATAACTAACTTTTGGGCTCCATTCATAAAATGAGCTGGTGAAACTGATAAACAGGGTGGATGTCACCCACACATCTTGGTGGGCCCCTCAGAGTTTATGTTGCACGGGCTCCTTGTCTTGTAGGAAATTCGCAATATCATGCCTAGTTGTAGAACAAGCTCATTATTCAATCATGTTTATGGGCCTCATGGTCCGTTTGGACTCAAATCCATTCCGCCCATAACGTGTACCTCATAAATTTCATCTCGCAGCCCAAAAATGAGGCTGATCCAAAATACAGGTGGGCCACACTACATGGAACAGTTCATATGGGAATACCCACCATTATAGCTTTCCAGATTGCATGTGGGGCCCACCGTATTTTTTTTTTATTTTTTTTATATTTCATCGAGTCCAGCCATAAAATGCGCCCCACTAGGATGAATGGACACCCGAAAAACCAGGCCATTTCAAATACCAGGAGGGCATATTCATGATTTTAAATGGTGTGTCCCGCATGAATTTTGTATTAGTCTGATTTCTGGGATATAAGAAGATCCTATGGGGCGTGCACATGATGGACGGATTGGATGTCATGCAAACACACCTCGGTGGGGTCAGTATACAAAATTGTACAACATGTTTATTGTTGCATAGAAACCACCCTCAAATGTGTAGCAAATTATTTGGGGGAATGATCCATCGAGACGAATCCGTGGTGTGTTTGTGAGCCATCCGGTCCGTCCAACAGGCCTGGCCAATCATCAGGCACGAATATTCCAAAAATCAGTCCAAATCAACCATCAGGTGGGCCACATCATAGAGAACAATGGATAACCGGCCAAAATCCTTGGAATATCAATGTCGGATCTACTATCGCACGCGCGTGGTATTATCCTATCCAACAGGGCCGCACCAGTATGAACAAGGAACGCCCCAAAAATCAGGGCGACCCAATCATCTGGTGGCCCCCACATATAATATAGGGACATTGGGTGGGTGTACGTTGTTTTCCATTGCTTTCTACACTGCCACATCGATGGCGGACTTCGAATTTCAAATGGATGGCTGAGATGAAAATGGATTATACGATAGAGACTGATGGCTCGAATAGATATGAATATAAACCAAGGGCAATATCCGGGAAGGTCCCCACTAGATGGACGGACCGGATCAACCTCCCGACCTGCCAAAGAGCTATTATCAGCCACAAACATCGCTTCTAGTTCTAGTTTCAGTATGCAAGATGGTGGCTCGAGAGAACCACTGTCGGGCATCGAGACCCACGGTATTATTAGATCTCCCTCCATCTAACATTTCCGTGCGAGATCGAAGCCGTCCATCAGATGGCCCTACCACGTATGTACCCAGACATGAGAAACCGCTGGTCCATTTACTCGTGCACACCTGATGAGTGGACCGACCTGATTTTTGGGCCAGATCATCTACACGATGGGCCCCACCTGATTAACTGCTTGTATGCTCCTACCCACCTCTGCACATCTGGCTGTATGTGGAGGGGCTTAGATCCATGCCTCCTAACAGAAATGTCAACAGGCAACGTCGTATGCCAACTTCCACGTACAACCCTTTATTTCCCGCCAAAATGTCACTTGTTCAGAACATCTGAGCCGAGCAAAAGATGGATCCCGCCATAAAGATCACCCAAATAGAAAACGGTGATGGCCCACACATCAGGAGCAATACACCAAAATTGATGGAGAGCCGTTGGTCTGGTCTGATTTTTACTTGATTTTTGCCTAATCAAAGAAAATTAAGTAAAATAAAATTATTTTTTCCCCATACATCTCATGACCAACTCCCCAACGGCGATCACTGGTGACACGTGTACACAAACCCATTAGGGGTACCCAATCATAAAGCCGTTGGATGAGTGGGTCCCACATGTGCTGGCTCTTCAGAAACACAACCCACATAGGACAAAGATGCAATAGTCCGGTGAGTCTCCACCACAAGACTATACCAGCCTCATACAAATGAGAACAAAACAAACATATCAAATCTCTCCCAAACATCACCACAATTTCATTTCCCTTAATCAAAGGCAGCAACACATGGTTTGTTCCTTTAATTATTCAAATCAACATTACATTAATGGTCCACTATTAATGATTTCATGCATTGAACATTTCATGGCCTTTATATATACCTGTATCATCTGCACACCTAATGCAACCAACATCGCATGTGTGGCTAGAAATGGAAATGAAGCAAAGGAAGGGATCCATCAGTTTCTATGGCTTCGGTGCCGGAAAGCGCACGCCGGGATCCGGTGATGTAGTAGAAGTGAAGCCGGCAAAACCCATGTCACAAAATGTAGGCGGAGGATCAAAGAGGTCGAAAGTTCGAAACATGGCGGGCCGCACCATGCAGAAGGAGATGGAGGGCCATGTCATAGTAGGAGGAAGGAAATCCGTTTCACATGTCGAATCGAATGTGGAGTCAGTGGCTGCATTCCTTCATGTGAAGGTGGTTTCTTCGGATATGCCGGAGTTCATGCAAGCACATGCATTCCGATGTGCTCGGCGGACCTACGATAGCTTAGAGAAGTTTAGCTCCAAGCACATGGCCTATAACATGAAGAAGGTATGGATTGCACTTCTTTTTTAATCAACCATTTCATTTTCATTAAACTATAGATAATTGAATTTGAGTCTTATGATAATTCTATCATGGTTTTAGAAAATGTATAAAATCCAAGAATTTAAAGTATCTTCTTTTGGGTGTTTTTGAATGCACTACATCCAATTAAATTTCAATAGTTAGTCTACCAAGTGGAATAACTAACTTGTAATTTCATTCTTCAGCATTAGCATTGAGAAACTGAGCTCCAAATCTCAATTTCAAGTTGGATTTGAAAGGAATGTAATTACAATTTTAAGGACTAATTAAATCATACGTTTGCGATTCACAATTCAATTAGTTGTACATCCAAACGTGGCCTTAATTGGAAAAATGTATTACATGGAGGTATGCTTTACACATTTTATGTTCTCAATGGACACATGAATAAATGAACATGTGGGCTTGTTTGACATTGTCTTGTGTTTGCCCAACCAAAAGGTACAGAAAAACAGTAGATAGGTTACCCTATTTTAAAATAAAGATGGCCCATTACCTGGTGATGTTTGTTACACCTCTCTCTCTCTCTCTCTCTCTCTCTCTCTCTCTCTCTCTCTCTCTCTCTATATATATATATATATATATATATATATATATATATAAGTTTTTAATTTCTTGTATGGTTGAATTTGTGGGTTGATGATATGGGCCATGTGAACCAAGCTAGGTGAAAAACAATAAAATAAAGATTAAAAAAATCCAATTTTTGTTTAATTATATAAAAATGATAGAGACAGATTCCACTTAATTATAGTTCATGTGACCGGCATGTGCAACGGGCGGCATTGTCCTGCTAAGGAAATCTTGAGTCTCAGGCCATCGATCCCCACATGTGGCCTGATGATCGGATAATGCAGACCATCCATCCAAAGGATCATACAATTGGTGGGCCAGGGTGCAAAATGTATGTTTTGATTAGAGATCCTAGCAATCCAATTGGTGGTTAGGTGAAAGTTAAAACAAAAGAAATGGGATGTGTTAATTTGGATTAATATGTTAAAAAACCATTAAAAATTGCGTTAACAATCATTAGAAAGTGGGGAAATCAACGATTACGGATTGGATCTTATTCGGCCGAACAAGTTCTTGGGTCTGTTTTTTTATGATCCAAACTGTTCATATGGTGGGTCCCATATTGAGTGGTTAGGATGATTTGATTAGAGATATTATCAGTAATTAAGTACAAAAATTCCTCTACCATTGATGATATTCATTGTGCCTCATTAAAATTTGAATTATTCTATGTGGACAACTAATTTGAGACTGCTGTTTCAGGAATTTGACAGGGTGTATGGGCCTGCCTGGCATTGCATTGTGGGGACGAGTTTCGGGTCGTTTGTGACGCACTCGACGGGCTGTTTTTTGTATTTTTCTATGGAGAAAATCATAATTTTGTTATTCAAAACCAAGGTTGAAAAGGCATTAGATTAATCAAAATCCGTACAGATGTGGGCATTGCAAGCCTGTTTTTGGTTTATGCAAGAGCAGCCATGTGCTCTGCACGCGTGTGGGGTGTGTGAGAAAGTGGGCCCAAGCATGTTTTATTTTTGTGAAATTTATATTTTTTTTAAGGGAGTTGGAATGCCTCTATTAAATAGAGAAGCATACGATTCTCTGGTGGACTGAATGTTTAAGCAGTGCTGTTGGAGTTTTCAGTTTGTACGGGTGAGACCCATGGTTCAGTGTTCAAAACCGTTCATATGAAGGACCCAACCATGATGGGTTGGGTTGGGCTTGAGCTTGTGAATTTAACTTGGTCTGGTCGGGCGCAAGGTAATGGATTACAGGTAGGGTCCTTGCCCAAATTCTTCTTGGTCCATTTAATAAGTGGATCAGGCTTGGAATGACCCTGACCCAACCCCTGACTAGACCCAAACCCAACCCATTGGAACATCTAATTCCAACAGTGTTAAATGACTTGAGTGGGGATGCAACTTGGGTCTGGCTCAACCTGGGTTGGGATCGGGCTAGAAATTATTAGTCAGGTTGTGGCCTCAGGCAGGCCAACCCACCCCAAATCAGACCCACCCCAAATCAGACCCTATATATATATATATATATATATATATATATATATATATATATATATATATATATATATATATATGGGAAAAGGTACAATGAGCTCGAGCGTACGAGTCTGTCACATGCGGTCGAGCTGTGTGGGCCCCACCGTGATGCATTTCGAAAATCTACCCCATCAGTCAGATGCGTCATTCCCTCGTGGGCCTAGGTCTCAAAAATCAAGTCAATCCGTGACTTTTGTGGGCCACATCACATACAAAAATGGAGAGGGGGCTGTGCACCATTAAAACATTCATAATCATTTTTCGGGCCCACAAAAGATGTGGTTTACAAATCCAGCCCATCCATTATGTGTGTCCCACTTGTATGAGGGGTCATACCAAGTTTCAGCAGCATTCAAAACTCAGGTGGGCCCCACGAAGTGCTTTTATATGTTTTAACGGTGTTTCATATGATTTTAGATGGTATGGCCCACCTGAGTTTCGTATACGGCTGATTTTTGGGATATCCCATAATTTAAAGGGTACGCATCTGATTGATGGTGTTGATTGTCGAAACGCATCACGGTGAGACCCACACAGCTCAACCTCATGGGACGGACGTGTGCGCTCGAGCTCATTGTACCTTTTCCCATATATATATATATATATATATATATATATATATATATATATATATGGGAAAAGGTACAATGAGCTCGAGAGTATATAGTCGTCCCATGAGGTCGAGCTGTGTGGGCCCCACCGTGATGCCTTTCGAACATCTACCCCATCAGTCAGATGCACCATTCCATCGTGGCCCTGGACGGCCCAAAATCAAGTCAATCCGTGACTTTTGTGGCCACACTACATACAGAAGTTGAGAGGGGTCGTGCACCATTAAAACATTCATAACCATTTGTTGGGGCCTTTCGAGATGTGGTTTGCAAATCCAGACCATCCATTATGTGTGTCCCACTTGGATGAGGGTTCAGACCAAGTTTCACCTGCATCCAAATTGTAGGTGGGTCCCACCAGTGCTTTTATATTGGCATGTATACTTATGGTTTTAGATGGTATGGCCCACCTGAGTTCTGTATACGACTGATTTTGGACCGTCCAGGCCCACGATGGAATGGTGCATTTGGTGGACGGTGTTGATGTTCGAAAGGAATCACGGTGGGGCCCACACAGCTCGACCTCATGGACGACCGTAATACGCTCAAGCTCATTGTACCTTTTCCCTATATATATATATATGTGTGTGTGTGTGTGTGTGTGTGTGTGTGTGTGGGAAAAGGTACAATGCGCTCGAGCTAACGATAAGCTCCCGTGAGGTCGAGCTGTGTGGGCCCCACCATGATGTGTTTCAACCATCAACACCGTGCATTTGATGGGTACCCTTTAAATTATGGGATATCCCAAAAATCAGCCGTATACGGAACTCAGGTGGGCCATACCATCTAAAATTATGTGAAGACACCGTTAAAACATATAAAGCACTTAGTGGGGCCCACCTGAGTTTTGCATGCACCTAAAACTTGGTCTGAACCCTCATTCAAGTGGGACACACATAATGGATGGGCTGGATTGTAAACTACATCTCGGTGGGCCCTCAAAAATGGTTATGAATGTTTTAATGGTGCACGGCCCCTCCCCACTTCTGTATGTGGTGTGGCCCACACAAGTCACGGATTAACTTGATTTTTGAGATCTAAGCTCACGATGTAATGATGCATCTGACTGATGGGGTGGATGTTCGAAACGCATCACGGTGGGGCCCACACAGCTCGACCTCATGGGGCGTTAAAATCAGATCGAGCGCATGGTACCTTTTCCCTATGTGTGTGTGTGTGTGTGTGTGTGTGTGTGTGTGTGTGTGTATTTGCCATACCTTATATTATATCCGCGTCATCTACATTCTCATACAAACATGTTGAATATATATATTTTTCGCATACCTTATATTATATCCGCGTCAACCACATTCTCATACAAACATGTTGAACAGCTACTACCATTTTGGTGCAAACTAAGAATCTAACCCTAATTACAACTCGAACGAACTACCCAACCAACCCAACTCAAGTGGACGACACCCAAGATGAGTTAGGGTTGAGGATTTGGCAAATTGGGTTAGTCTCGGGTCGTGTTAGGCCACAACTTGAGCCAGTTTGATATCAGATTGAGCTTAGGTTGACCAGATCCTAATGATTTAAAGAGCCTAACTTAATGCGTTCCAGGCTTTTAACAATCCTCAACCTAAGTTGAGTTGCACCCTTAGGCTTGAGCCACCGAACAATGTGTTAGTGACGCAGGGATGAACGTGATGAGGATAACTACTCCAAATCCACAGAGCTTTCTCTAGACTCCTCACAGAGACTTCTCGAATCCACGAGGAAAGAAAGCAGAAAATAGAAATAAATTCTAAGAAATTCGAAATTGATTAATTGATGACTAAAAACGAGTTCACAACCCTTTAAGTAGGGGTACCAAGCAATGGGAAAGAAATCAGAATCAAACTACAACTAAAACTCCTAGAATCTGCGACTTACTATAAATAGTAAACTTACTATTTATAGAAGGTCGTGATGTCTACTAGTGCGCAAGGTTTTCGGCCAAAAATAGTAAGTGTCCTATTTAGCTTCACCAAACCGTTCCCCTAATTATTCTAAGCTCTTTTCACATTGGGCGCAACTCCTAAAGCCCGACTGATGAAGAGTTATAATCAAACTAAAATTTACTATTTATAGTAAAAACGAAATTAAAACAGGGAAACGACCGTCGATCCAGGAGTTTTTCACAATTCCGGGTTGCGTAACTAGGCGTAACAGGGTTGGTTGGCTAAAGTAGCTCGTTCTACCCCAAAATCATATATTTTACGTCAGGTAACTCATTCCAGATTACGACATACGCCCAATCTAAGGTCCGACGGTCCGGATCACTATTGTCGTTAACCGGGCCTTTTTTGATTCATCCTGGCCACGAAATAGTCCGCGACCCGTTCTACATCAGTCCCCTCCACTTCAAAAGAACTCGTCCTCGAGTTCTCATCCTGCGCTGGTTCATGATACTCGGTCAGGTCCGCGACGTTGAAAGTCCGTGAGATCGTCATGTCATCTGAAAGATCAATAACATAAGCATTGTCATTAATCTTTCGAATGATTGAGATGGGTCCAATCTTCTTATTTTTCAACTTGTTGTACGTCCGAGTCAGAAATCTCTCTTTGCACAGATGGACCATAACACGGTCGCCCACCTCGAACACTTTTTGTTGCCGGTGCTTGTCCGTTTATTCCTTGTACTTCTCATTTGAGGCATATAGCTTGGTTTGCACTTCCGCATTGATGCCCATTATCTTATCTGTCATATGTTCTGCTGCAATGCTCGTGCTCGGGTGCTTGGGCAGAGGGATCAAGTCAAGCGTGTGGCGAGGCACTCATCCATGGCTAATTTGGAACAGTGATTTCCCTGTCAAGCGATTCACCATTTTGTTGAATGCAAACTCTGCTTAAGACAAGACCAACTCCCACTGCTTCGGTTTTTCTCCTGAAATACAGCGAAGGAGGTTTCCCAACGTGCGATTCACAATTTCGGTCTGCCCATCAGTCTGTGGGTGGTAAGCATTGCTGAATTGAAATCATGCATCGAATCGAGTCCACAAAGTCCGCCAAAAGTGGCTAATGAACTTCGTGTCACGATCAGAAGTAATGGTCTTGGGGACCCCGTGTAGCCGTACGACCTCCTTGAAGAATATATTCACAACGTGTATTGCATAGAGGGTCTTCTTGCATGGGATAAAGTGTGTCATTTTGGAGAAACGATCTACCACCACGAACACCGAATCCATACCGCGTTGTATTCGTGGGAGACTAAGCATGAAGTCCATTGATAAATCCTCCCAAGGACCGTCAGGCATAAGTAACGGGGTGTAAAGGCCCGTATTCTGAGATTGCTCCTTGGAGGTTTGACAAACATGACAACGTTGTATGGCTTTTTTCACATCGTGTACTAATTGCGGCCAGTAATACCGCTCTTCCACAAGAGCTCGAGTCTTGTCTCGCCCAAGGTATCCACCGAGGCCACCTCCATGTAGCTCCTGAATAATCTGCTCCCTCAGAGAACTTTGGGGGATGCACAATCGATTCCATTTGAAGAGAAAATTGTCTTGTATATGAAGGTCACTGGGATGACCTTCTTGGCACTTCACCCAAGAATCTTTGAAGTCTTCATCCTCGGCATACAGCTCCTTGAGACAGTCGAAGCTGACTACCTTGTTGCTCATCGTAACAAGTAGTAATGCACGACGGCTAAGTGCATCAGCCACCTTATTCTGCTACCCTGACTTATGCTTCAGAATGAATGTGAATTCCTGTAAAAACACAACCCATCTAGCATGCACACGATTCACGTTAGTCTGACTATTAATAAACTTTAATACTTGATGGTCAGTGTACAGAACAAACTCTCTTTAAATCAGATAATGCCGTCAATGTCGCAGCGCCTGAACAACTGCGTACAACTTAAGCTCATAAGTCGACCACTTCTTTTGGGTTTCGCTGAGCTTCTCACTATAAAAGGCTACCGACCTGCCTTCCTATGATAATACTCTCTCAATTCCGACGTATGAAGCGTCACACTCAACCTCAAACAATTTGTCAAAATTAGGAAGCACCAAGACCGGTGTTGTAGACGAATGATACTTGATCTCATGAAAGCTCTTGTTAGCTTTATTGTCCACTGGAATGGTCTTTTTTTCATGCAATCTGTTATAGGCGCGACTATGGTGCTAAAATCTGGCACAAATCGACGATAGAAACTCGCCGACCTGTGAAAACTCCTCACCTCATGAATGTTTGTCGGGATCGGTCATTCCCTAATATCTCACACTTTTTCATCGTCCACACGAATGCCTATATACGTTACAACAAATCCTAGAAATAACAGGCTGTCAGTTAAAAAACCACACTTCTTTAAGTTGAGGTACAACTTGTTAATTTGTAGGACGTGCAGCACTTGCCTGAGATGTTTCCTGTGCTCCACCTCATCCTGGCTATATATCAATATGTCATCAAAATATACTACCACAAATTGGCCAATGAATGGTTTTAGAACTTGATTCATCAAATGCATAAAAGTACTTGGTGCGTTCGATAGGCCGAAGGGCATGACCAGCCACTCATACAACCCTTCCTTATTCTTGAATATAATTTTTTACTCATCACTAGGTCGGATACGAATCTGATGGTACCCACTCCTTAGATCTAGTTTAGAGAACACCTTGGCTCATTCTAGCATATCGAACATGTTGTCCAACCGTGGTATTGGGAACTGATATTTGATGGTAATTTTGTTGACTGTCCGGCTGTCGACACACATGTACCAGCTTCCATATTTTTTTAGCGTTAATAATGCTAGTATGACACATGGGCTCATGCTCTCCCTTAAGAGACCCTTACGGATCAATTCCTCCACTTGCCCCTGAAGTATCTCGCACTCCTTCAGACTCATCCGATAATGAGGGCGGTTGGGCAGGCTAGCCCCAGGGACGATGTCTATGTGATGTTGGATGTCCCTCATAGGGGGTAATCCATCAAGTAAATCCTAAGGCCAGACTTCTTTGAATTCGTTTAGCAACAGTCTTAAACTTGGAGGGATGTTTGAGGGCTCTTCTTCCTCACCCTTCACCACTACGGCGTATATTTCACTGGTTTCCTTAAATTCCTCCATGAAATTCTGAATGGTTAAGAGGGAACTCCCCTCTAATTTAGAGGTTTCAGGGTGATTCTCTGGTGACATAGGGGTAATGATTATTTTTTGACTATACTTGACGAATATGTAGACATTATCTCGTTCCCAATGGGTCGCATCACGGTCTGACTGGGGTCGACCGAGTAGTATATGACAAGCTTCCATGTCGATCACGTCACAAAGTATTTGATCCCTATAATTTTTGCCAATTGAAAATGAGATAGTGCATTGTTTAGTTACCTTGGTCTCATTCACTTTTTTTATCCAGCCAATTGAGTACGGGGAATGATGTTTCGTCGTCAATAGCTGTAACTTGTCTACCATCACTCTTGAGACGATGTTCTCGCTACTACCACTGTCTATGATTACATCACAGACCTTTCTGTTGACAGTGCATCGAGTACGAAATATATTATGTCGCTGTGGATGTAATTCCTTTCGTGGGGCATACAGTAATTGTCATGCCCCAAACTCGAAAACCGGGCTCACAAAATTCCTGATCGCCGAATCCGATGCCGACAGCCTCCGTAGTACCCCATTCTTGGCTCCTAGCGTCCATACGCCAGATTCCGATCCTGGGATCCTACAAGGAGGATTTTTCAATGTACATTTAACTCATAATAAGTATAACCACAAGTTTACCCAAGTTACAAAGGCAACATCATCATCACATATCCATTAATATAAACAGTTGAATACAGTGCTGAAAGGAAAATATATATGTCAAAAATCAAAGCTCCTTGAGTCCGCTACACGCTCCAAGCTTAATGTTGTTGCAGCCTAACGCCACCTGCACACATCTATCGTGCATAAGTTTATAGAAAGCTTAGTGAGTGGTGAAAGTGTGTGCACAAAATAAGTGTCAAGTAAGCAATATCAATGTAAGCGAAAATACTGACAAGTCATGAGTATTCATGGTCATATCAATGCAGAAACATGGCAACCCAAAATGCTAAGTATTGTGAATGCAATGTAACATGCAGTGCGAATGAAATGACCATGCTGGAGTGAAGTCGGGATGATAGTACGTAGTATTGCAGGCTATGGGGTCCATCACAAGGGACTTCTATCCAAACCAGTCTCATACTCAAATTTGGATAGTCAGACTCAATGTGGTAAACTCCTGATCTCAGGTTAGTAGCGCCCCCTAACCGAAATCCTGGCCATTGCAAAAGTTCACGTAACAAATAGTTATGCACCACCAGCCCGAGTGGATAGTGAATGAACGAATGAGTATGCAAATCCTACTCAATAAATCCACATATCAGTACGGTTCATCTCTGAGATCATCACCGGGGTCTAGTACACTCCACGCTACCTGCCGCCCCATCAAGCGCACAACTGGGTAAGTGAAAGAGACCTCACCATCCGCCTGGTCAGTAGTCTGCTAATACCTACTCAGCTCATTGATAGCGGACTCATTCCTCGAGCTGGTCAAACTCAGCCTAGCTATGCCTACTCCCTCGGGCGGGTAAGTCCACACCCCCTCCCAACAGACCACGACACAGTGGGGGACGCGACCTCCTGGTATTCGGCACTCGGGCGCTCATGTACATCTACTCGGTCTCGACGTTGGGGCGTCCTCTAGTACCAAGAGGGTTTTAGGGATTTTCACTCAGGCCATCTATAGCAACCTGATGCTCGAACCAAACATTTTCGGTGTCCCATCTGGCCATCCACGATATGCCTGTAGAGGTTACGACTTGATGTTGCTAGGGCGTACGGTAATCACAACACACAATGCAAGATGCATGAGTCATACAATCCAGTCATGCACAAATCCTGCGCATATCGTGTAACATCCCGGATTTTTGCCAACCTGGAATTAGACGTTCTTAGGCAATTGGTTGATCCTAATACCTTATTAACTTGTCAGAAGTCAATCCCAAAGTCTAAAACCGCTTTTGAATCCATTTCCTTCACAAATTATACCCTTCACCACCTTGTTCTTTCAATTTTTTTAAGTACTTTCACCCTAGACACTATCTTAAACTAGCTAAGTATTATAACTTGGATCACTTTATATACAAACTATAAAGGCCCAGGTACCACCTCAGACAGAAATTACTCAGGACTAAATCCTTTAGAAATTAGGCGAGAATTAGCCAGTGTTAAACTAGAGTACCTGTAAAATTAGCACCAATCACTTTAAATACGATCTGCAAGACCTCAAACTTATAGAATCATTGACGCTACATTATCCTAAAATCTAGGATCAATCTCATTACCCAGCTGCTCTCGGGAGCATCTCGAAACTCCGTATCAAATCTGGACCGCACGTCGGAAGTCCGATTAACACAAAGTTAAGGAATTAGGACCGCCTTGCTAGGCTTGACAATCATCTCGGAAATCAAATCCAGATAGTGTCCCAGTGCTATTCGCTTGAGCTTGGAGCGGGGAGTGTGAGAAATGTGAAAATAATTCTAAATTAAATTCAAAATAAATAAATCTGAGAAGTTTCGCTTGCAGGTCAGTATTAAGCAACCAGACCATCGGAATCAGGCCAAATTATACCCTCGGATCAGGGATATTTCCCCAAACATATCTATGTACTCGAAATCTTCGATTGAGATCCACTCACCGTTGAATTGAAACTGGTCCGCCACGGGCGATCTGTAAATCCGATCGGACCGAAAACGTAACTAAACCTAGATCCAATGTCTATGAGCTTAAGTCCGACCTTTGGCTCAAGGGGGGCCGCCAGAAGTCCTCCGTTGAGCTGAAACTGACCCACTTTAGTTATAACCTAAGTATACCTTGACCTTAGGTCTATTTCGGTGTAGTTTTAGGCTATATAAGGACCTTAAAACCCTCTCTCATTCAGCCATATGAATCTGAGAAAAATCCTAGGAGAGAGAAGAGAGAAAAGAGAGAGAAAGTGTGAGAGAAGTGGGAGGATCTCCCTGATGCTCTACCCTGCCATATCCAAGCTTAACCATCCCGATCTAAGCGTTTTCTCAGCGATTCCGACTTCGTTTCTAGGTAAGAAACCCTAACCCTAAACTGATTTGGGGTTTTGATAGTTGTATGTTATGAAATAACTAACTTGAAGCATGCTATAGGTTGCCAAATTACCGTATATGAAGACTTAGCAAATCTATCAAGTTCTTTACAATTCTACGACAAAAGGTGTGGACTTTAGGTGTATAGGTTATGGTTTTCAACGCTTTCAATGTCAAATAATGATAGATTCATGATCTGCATGCAATTGCACATGTACAAAGTGTTGTCTATTTTCCGTTTCGGTTAAATACGAAGAATATGGAATTTTGTGTATTCTAGGTATTTGTAGAAAATACTGTATACGTACAAATTTTGAAAGTATGTTAGCCATGATTAATTACTATATGAACATGCTATATATATGTATAATACTCACTCGGCGAAAGGATTCGCCCTAATACACTTTTTGGCCAACATTGTTTATGTAGGCTAATGTGTGTAGTCTAAGTGTTTGTTGAAATGTCTAAATAAATATGGATTTATGATTTATGCCTACCATATGTATTGAATGTAAGAACATGATTGATGTGTATGAGACAACTCCTTGATATGAGGATTTGTCCTATTTTATGTTGAAATCAACATACGTCATGTATGCTGGAGTGGTGTAGTTTAAGTGTTTGATAAAATGCCCGTGTGAGAAATTGTGTGACGAACTAAATTTAATAGTGATGTTGAGATAGGATTCTCAGCTACCTTAAAGATGTATATGATTTCCTCCATGTTGTTTGTTTAATTTAACCGCTTACTTGTGAAATATATGTGTTTATATTTCCTGTTTATATTGTGCTTTATAACATGCTTGAATAACTTTGTTTATTCTGCTTTACTCTACATGCTTCTGAATAAGGATTTATTGTGTTTGAGGCCATGATTATAGTCCAGACAATCAGAAACGGAAATGAACGCGTGGTTGAGATTCATTCGCCATGCGAGATTTGTTCGACGAACCTAAGTCGTACTTCAGTTAGCGATAATGGTTGGCCACACGAAGTGCTTATGCACTTCATGTCGTTTAACTTGTCGTGCGCTCGAGCTAGCCAAGTGCGTCAAGTAATCCGATCTATCTAATGTATGTTCACTATGTTTGAACACTACTGCTTAAACCTAAGGTACCGAACTTACCAGTGGAATCCCGTTAACCTTGGTACCTTAATCAGCTAAGACTCATGAGCCGGGTATGGTGGTATGGGAAACTGTGGTCGAGCTGTCAGCCTACGCTGGGGCCACGTGCCTCCTCGTAGTGTCCATTGAGCAACCAGACTCGTGAACCGATTATGGTGGTATGAGACACTATATTCGAGCTGTCAGCCTACACTGATTGGTGACGAGCCCTTTGTAGAGACCTCGAGCATACTCTAAATTTGCAGTGAGGTGATGAGTCTTGCCGTGGTGAATAAAGTATGAACTAGGCCTGTATCAATTTAGTGATGAGCCATTAAAAAGGTGATGGGGGAGTGGTGTAACGATTGCGTGTAACAGTCCTGGCAGCCTTTGCAGCGCCCTAGAACCACACTATCGTATGAGATTATCTAGGTTTGACGACCCTAGAATGGGTCATGTTTGGGAATGACATAAGGGAGGTACCTTAGTTTCTCAATCCTGCTGTTTGAAATGGACTAATAATAACTCAGTAATCATGCTCATCATCGCACTGCATGTGCCTGGAAGATATGGAGCACTGAGGAATGAACGCATGTCGCGGACGTAAGATGGTGTCGCATGAGGGAGTATGTCGGTAAGGGCATGCATCATGACTGCATTCATACTTACATTAACAAGAGTACCTAGGATTGTTGATTGTACTGCTTTATCATTACTGCTTGACTGTTTTGATAACATGTTAACCTATGCTTTATTGTTCCACTGAGTTAATCACTCACTCCCATGTTACGAGACGGTGTTGTACACACCAACCAGACTTGTTTGAGTTTCAGATGATGGCGATGCTGCGAAGCTGAGCCGGACTTTTATGAGGATGACGAGGATTCCTCCTTTATGCAGTTTCAGGCGGGTTCCTGTGAGCCGTGTCCTGATCGACGGAGCTTTCTGGGGTATTGACTAGATGACCTTACACAACTTGGTATAATTTGAAATTG
Organism: Magnolia changhungtana; assembly: GCA_030180095.1. Lineage (NCBI taxonomy): Eukaryota > Viridiplantae > Streptophyta > Magnoliopsida > Magnoliales > Magnoliaceae > Magnolia > Magnolia changhungtana. The sequence goes on from JASAUF010000110.1 coordinate 465,147, forward strand.
TACTTGTAATGAATTAACCTGGTAACATTATCACATTCTAGAGACTCACCACAGTTTATATATTTTACATATCTATCATAGTCTTCCGCTTATAAATTTAACTGTCTCTGGAGTATGATATGTTGTTTTGGTATAATCTCATTCATGTTTCAATGCTCTCATCATAATCATCATTATCTGTGTTGCATAAGTGATGTGTTGGAACTCGGGAGCTGAGCTTTGCTCGACCCCCGATTTTCAGGGCGTTACATATCGTGCGCTCATGTGAGATAACCTCCGCCTATCAGGGAGTCTCATAACAACCTGCCTAATGACATATGTAATGGTCAACCACATCTCATAACAAACATGCAAATGATGCGTATGGGCATGTGTCATGATGCTATGTGGTCACATACTCATAATCGGTATCAATAACCGGCATCGACTATCAACCTCGACAATGTGGACATTTAACCAACATTGCCCCCAAGGAATGACCCATATAAAGCCTAACATATAGTGGACTCATGATCTCACACCAGGGCCAAATATACAACACCATGTGCCTCACTCAAGAGCTTAATATACATCGCGATGGGCCTCACTCACGAGCCACATATATATCAAGTGGGGCCTCACCATATGGGCCAGAAATATATCACAATGGGCCACGTCCCATGGGCCTCGAATAAATCACAATGGGCCTCGACAATCGGAATTGGCCTCAACAATTGGAATCGGCCTCAACAATTGGAATCGACACTTGGAATCGGCCTCGATACTTGGCCTCGACAATCGAAATCGGCAAATTGGTCACGACAATCGGAATCGATCGATAATCAAAATCAGCAAATCAGTCATGTCAATCAGAAATCGGTAATCGGTCACGATAATCGGAATTGATCGATAATCAGAATTAGCAAATCGGTCACGTCAATTAGAATCGATAATTGGCCATGACAATCGAAATTGATCGATAATCAAAATATGCAAATCGGTCGCGTCAGTCGGAATTGGCAATCGGTCACGACAATCATAATCGATCGATAATCAGGATCTCAAATCGGTCACGTCAATTAGAATCGGCAATCGGTCACGACAATTGGAATCGATCGATAATTAGGATCGGCAAAATCAGTCACGTCAATTAGAATCGGTAATCAACAGATAAATAAAGCGGGATCCATAAATGATCAACTGATTAACCATAATATAAAGATCGGCACTTGGTCATGGTTATATCAAATCCGATAGCACGGAGCCATTTGTCTACGATGAATGGGGCCCACTTATTTGGGTTAACCCACGAAGAGAATGGGCCTAATAAGGCCTAAGGGAAGGTCACAATGAGGACATCTAACCATCATTGCTCGTCAATGTGGACATCCAACCAACATTGCTCCCAAGGAGTGGCCCACATAAGGGATTCATATGCAATGTAACGACCACTCATACATCACATCAAGCCTCGCCCACGGGCCTCGAACAAATCACAATGGGTCATAAACCATGGGCCGAAAATACATCTCAATGGACCACGACCCATGGGCCATATAAACATCAAGTGGGCTACATTACATAGGCCTCAAATACAAAACAGGTGGGCCCTATCACCTGGGCCAAACATACAAATAGGTGGGCCCTATACATGGGCCAAAATACATCATGATGGGCCCCATATGCATCACGTCGGGCGTCACAGATGGGTGGCTGGGATAAAACATCTACATGATGGTGGGTCAACACGTGTAACATGTACATCATAACAGACCCTTATAGGGCAGCCCATGGCCCCGAAAATGGATGGACAACCCATTTATACATCATAGTGGGCCTCACAAGTCAAGCTCATATTTCGGTAAAATGGATGGGTAGCATGTATATACAACAAGGTGGGCCCTAGACATACAGCAGGTGCGCCTCAAAGGTTTCAACGGTGGGTGACAACCCACTATTTCCTGCGGTGTGGACCATTGAATTTTGGAGCTGCCTCATTTCTCTCAAGCCTTAGGACGAGCTCACCAAATGGGATGGAGGGTATGGATTAACCGTATAGAGTAGGTGGGGTCCACGGTCACCTAATGGGTGATCGGTTGGAGGGCATATATATATATATATATATATATATATATATATATATATATATATATATATTAGGTGATCGGTTATATATATATATATATATATATATATGTCATGAAAGGCCCACCATCCAGCCATCTGGACGGTGGGATACAAACATACATTATGGTGGGGGTCTGGACGTCCTGCTGACGTCCACAGCAGTGGGACCACATACCTTGGTGGCGTCATTACACCAGCCATTTACTGGTGTGCGGTACCCAACCAAACTGCTGGTGCAGGCAGGCCCCAATGATCGACGGTGTGGATGGGTCATCCTCACACGTGGGACCCAGAATGTACTGACGTTGAGAGAGAGACAGAGCGAGAGACAGAGAGGGAAGCTACTTTTTACCTTTTTCTTCTGTTTTTTTTTTTCTTTTTTGCAACAAAGTAGAGGTGAGTCCCACGTGAGGCCCACCCTCATGGATTACATGTAAAATACATAATATATATGATTATATATCTGCTACTGTGCAGCTTCTGCATTAAAGAGGGGTGCAGAGGTGGGTCCCACGTAGGGCCCACCCTTCACATCTACTCTATGATATTATAATATAATATATAATATTATATTCAATATTATGCAACGTCCAGGCCATCCATGGCCTGGACATGCGAATACATCAAGGGAGGTCCCCACACGTGGGGTGGGTCCCACCGTCCAGGGATGGTGGAGACCGCTCGTACATGACGGTGTGGCCCACCCTTCAAATGGATGGACGGATCACGTGGGTGGGTCCCATGGACCCCACCGTCAGCTGACACTCATGTCAGTACACACTCCATGTTAGCCACCGCCACAGATACCTAAGACCTCACCGTGAAACGAGGTATCCTTCACTACGTCTGCCAGTTGAGCGGTCGATCTGGGTCCCACTCCCTGGATGGTCTGGATCTCACGTGGGACCCATAGAACTGCTGATGTTAATCAGCAGTGGACCCCACCACCTGGCAGATGGATGGCTTGGATGTACAAATCGGTGGGCGGTGTGTATATAACGCCCACCCCATGATCAAATCCACCGTCCTAGGCCATGGACGGTGGGAGTATACAACATATAAAGGTGGGTCCACGTTGCTGGGCAATGTCATTGCAGCAACTCTACGGCTGCTGTATATGTACAGCAGCTGTCCAACTCTGTAAGACCCGTATCCTAGTTCGTACTGTTCCGATGAATCCTGCAATCATTTCCGTCAAAATCCGGCAATCCGCGACTAATAATCGACGTTGCGCACGATCGTAAGTCGTATCCTTTAGATTCGAATCGGTCTAATCTGAGACCTGTATCATTGCGACCGCACCGTCGCCGCGGTTCTAACGCTGCGACTCACGCACCGATCCGATACCCTGACCAGAAGATGTGAGTCATCGTTTATTTCGAAGAAACACCGCGCTTTCTCGATCCTAAGAGAATCTCTACACAATGTCAAATCAATCCTATCAATCAATCAATCACATCAATCAATCAATCACTTCAATGTCAAGTACAAAGCAACCCATGCTTCCTTTCTCCATAAGTAAAGCAACTACCAAAGTCAAACCATCACTCACCTCACCCATTACTCATCTCACATCACTCACCTCACATCCATCACTCTCTCTCCCTTACAACCCTCTCTCTCTTTCTCATTTCTCACTACAATTCCAAGCAACCAAGAGCACCCACGTACAAGCCTTCCATGAGAGAAAAAAATGCATGTGTGAGGCCCACCTTTCCCATTCCAAATCCATCATCCTAGCCATCCATTTCCCAACTCCACCATCAAAGAGGAGCACAAGGAGGGTGGCGTTCCAACGGACCGAAGAGATCAATCGGTGGGTGCTTTATAGGATAGGTTTTTCATGTTTTTATGATGGGCCAAGTGAGGCCTACCGATCAATAGTGTGTATCTCACTTTGGACCCTAAGATGTGGCCGATAGCCCACCTTGATTATCATTTGATGTATGATTGGATGCAAGGGAGGGCCCATAGTGTCGGGGTCCCTCCATCACACGTGTGCCCCACTCTTTTCTCTCTCTCTCACTCTCTTTTTCATTTTCTTTCAAATGATGATGATGTGGCCGTGTGGCCCACACAGATGGACCCCACCATGAAGTAAGTATTTTATCCGAGCCGCCTATGAGTGGGGACCACCTTATATGTATTGCACCCACACCAACCACCATTTGGTGGCCCACCTAAACAGGGCCCACCTTATGCGTGGGTTAAGCCCAGACCGTCCAGCGTCCAGGTACGCTGGACGTACATGGAAAACACAAATATAAGCTTGGTTTACAAGCTTCTTGGTGGCCCACTCACATAAGCCCCACCTTGATATTTGGATTCAATCCAAGCCGTCCATCTTATTTACCAACTCATTTTAGGCGTTAAGCCAAAAAATGAGGTTGATCCGATTACCTGGTGGGCCATAGCATTGAAAATAATGTCATTACCGTTGAAAATTTACCCTGATAATTATATACGCCGAAAAATATCCGATATTGGACTTGTTTGGTCCATCTCAGGCCGTGGGAACCAATGGCGGAGGTGGATTTGGCTGAAATGGACCCTACGCATGAAAAACCTTAGAAAAAGGAGACTTCAAAAAAAAAAAAAAAACAAACACAGGAGTAGCATTGTTGCTGTAGCTGTCAGAGAGAGAGAGGACACTGCGCGTCAGCGTGAAATGGGCAGGGATCCACGGGTCCCCTGCTGTGGGCCCCACCATGATGTATGTTGTCATCCACGCCGTTCATTAGGTGGACCACTGCTTGACGTGAGCCCCCTCCAAAAATCAGGCCAATCCAGCGCTCAGGCGGCTCACATCACAGGAAGCAGTGTGAATTGAACAGTCTACCATTGAAATCCTTTTTAGGTTTACGGAAGTTTCGGATCAAGATGAAATTTGTTTTTCCTTTTCACCCGGGTATGTGGGACCTTATGAACGGGTTAGATGGAAAGTAAACGTTATGGCGGGCCCCACGTGGGACCCACAGTAATGTATGTGTTTTACAGTCCACCGTCAGTGGACCGTGAGCCCCCCGGACGCATGTGTATATCCACACCGTCCCTCTGGACGGTGGGCGTGTGTGACTGTGCACGTGTGTGCATGCATGTGAGAGTGTGCACGTGTGTGTGCATGTGTGTGTGAGTGTGCACGTGTGTGTGTGCATGTGTGTATCTGTGTGTGTGTGTGTGTATATATATATATTGTATATACTAGATGGTGGGCCTCTATGGGCCCCACCATGATGCTTATATTGCATCCAAACCGTCCACCCATTTTTGTAGCTTTCGATTAAGCTAATGTTTGTTCCACTACATCTATCCCTATGTTAACTTAGGTACAGGTTAGATGGGAAATATACTTTATGGTGGGCCTTAGGAATTTTAAATGATGGAAATCATTATCACCACTTATGTAAGGCCCATGTTATGGGGCCCATTCGATGTATTTGTGGCCGTTACTGAGGCCCACCTTGATGTGTAATTGTGGCCGTTATTGAGGCCCACCTTGATGTGTATTTGTGGCCGTTACTGAGGCCCACCTTGATGTGTATTTGTGGCCGTTACTAAGGCCCACCTTGATGTGTATTTGTGGTCGTTACTGAGGCCCACTTTGATGTATATATGGCCCATGTGTTTAGGCCCATTCAATGTATTTGTGGCCCATGTTACAAAGCCCATTGTGATGTTTTCAAAAGCCCATGGGATATGGCCCATTGCAATGTACATAAGTCCCATTAGTGCAACCCACTTGATTTATATAAGGCCCATATGAGACGGCCCATTTGATGTATCTGAGGACTATGGGTCGAGGCCTAATGAGATGTACATAGGTCCATTGCAATGTGCGATTCCCTATGGTTTGTGTAATGATATTTTGTAGCGGGTCATGCCTTGGGAGCAATGTTGGTTTGACGTCCACATTGTAAGAATGATGTTAGTTTAATGTATGCATTATAAATCTCCCTAGGGTCCGTTGATAGGCCCATACTGGTTATGTATAGGCCGTCTAGGCCCGTCTTCGGTGTAAGGATAGTTCATTACTTTATAACATGCTTAGTGCACTTCCATGATTCATACGCATACGCATCATTTGTATGCTTGATATGAGGAATGTTTGATCATAACATAAGCCGTTGGGCTGAGACATTTACGAGACTCCTTATGAGACGGAGTGCCCCACATGATCGCATAGTACGCGTGAGATTGCTGCATAATTGTACGGTGTGACTCATGCATCTCGCATATGTGTGACTTGATCACTGCATGCCCTAGCGACATCAGGGCCGTGGCTCCACAGGCACATCGTGAATGGCCGTATCAGATACCTGAAATACTTTGTTCTAGCACTGTGGGCACTTAGAATGTCCTTGGGTGAAAGTCCCAGAACCTTTTTGGTACCAGGGGATGCTCCAACGTCTAGACCGAGTGGAAACATGAGCGCCCAAGTGCCGAATACCAGTAGGCCGCGTCTCCCACTGTGTCATGGTCGGTTAGAAGGAGGTGTGGCCTTATCCGCCTGAGTGAGGGGGCTATAAGCTAGGCTGAGTTTTACCAGCTCGCAAATGTGTCCGCTATCGACGAGCCGGGTAGGTATTGGCAGACTACTAGTCAGGCGGATAGTGTGGTCTCTTCCACTTGCTTGACTGTGCAGCTAGGGAGGAGGTAGTCAGTGTGAGGTGTATTAGACCCCGGTGATATCCAGAGAGGAACTGTACTGATATGTGTACTTGATGAGTACCGGCACGCTTGCTTTGCATCTCGCATATGATATTTGGCTACATAGGCCTCGCATCGCATGGTCTTGGTATGGCCGATAACATTCATTCCTTGCATTACATAGCTTTGGTATAGCTGATAGCATTCATGGACTTACCGTATATTTCCGCATTACTCTGATATTGTACACTTGGCACTCACCTTACACACACTTTCACCACCATTTAAGCTTTTGTAAGCTTATGCACGATAGATGCGTGCAGGTGGCGTTAGGTTGTAGCAGCATTGAGCTCGGAGCGTGTAGCAGTCTTCTGGAGCTTTTGGAGATTCTGTTACTTGCATTATATTGTATTTTCCTTTCGTACACATTGTACTTAAAGTTTTTGATATAGTAGATATGTGGTGTTGTTGTTTTGTGACTTGGTTATGCTTGTGGTTATGCTCCATTACAAAAAAAAAAAAAAATCATACTGAAAATCCTCCTTGTAGGATCCCAGGATCGGAATCTGGTGTATGGGCGCTGGGAGCCGAGAATGGGGTACTACGGAGGCTGTCAGCTTCGGATTCGACGATCGAGAATTTTGTGAGCCCGGTTTCCGAGTTTGGGGAGTGATAAACTCCAAAATAGGTGGGTCTCACACAGTGGGCCACTGGAGTTGGATCAAGTTGATATTTATTTATTTTTTTCCTTCCATCTGGGCCTGTGTGATCGTTCGGTCATGCAAACCCCGAATCAGGTTCAAAGTGGCCCACTTGTTGGACGGCATGGATAAAATACACACACGTAGGTGGGCCATTGATCATAGGAAGAGAGAGAGAGAGAGAAAGAGGCATCGGCGATGTCGGAGGTGATGGAGGGGCCCCACCACTATGGGCCCCTCTTTGATACAAAATATACATCAAGGTGGATCCCAATAGATATGGACCCTTAAATCACAAAATAAATACATAATAAAAGGAAAAATGTGGGTCCAAGATCACCCATCGTCCACTCTTTGGTCTGATGGAAAGGTAGTTGCCTAGGTTTCGACTTCAATGGAAGAGATGGGGTTTGGATGGTTGAGATGGAAGATGAGGGTAGGAAGTGGGCCACACACAAAGCTCTCTTGGAGGAGAAAGAGCTTGGACGTGTGGTCTTTGGTTGCTTGGAATATGGGTTTTGAGAAATGGGAGAGGGAGGGTTATAAAGTGAGAGAGAGAGAGAGATGGGTGATGGATGTGGTGGTGATGGATGTGTAAGAGTCTTTTTGACTTTTGTGGTAAATGGTGTAAGAAATGTATGGGCTTGTGTAAGAACTTTTTGACTTTGGGGTTGCTTGGGAATGAGTGAAAGGTGATGTGTACTTGACATGTACTTGACATTGTGGGATTGATTGATGTGACAAGTCGTAAAGATTCTCTCAAAATTCGCACGCGTGGCATTTTCCTTGCACTGAACGCGGACCCACATCTCCTGACTTGGGTATCGGATCGGCGCGCGAGTCGCAGCAAAGACGCGGTCGCTAAGGTACAAGTCTCAGGTTGAGTCGACTCAGGTTGACGGCGTGTGAATTAGGGTCACGCACAAATGCCGGGTAAAAGTCGAAGGTTACCGGAATTCGACCAGGAAGACCGCGGAAGCCTACGGAATGGTACGGTCTAGGATACGGGTCTTACAGTAATCGCCCCATAACTAGAAATTCACAACGATCCTCACCCGTCACTTCATCGCCACCTACTATTTTTCAGTGGTTTGTTCATGTTCATCAAAGTCATGGTCTTCTTCTGCAGCCTCATCTTCAGTGTCCCTTTCGTTTATAGTCAAGTGTGCTGCGGGACATTGAGGATAAGTGTTTGATAAGTGGCCTGCCTGGTCGCAGCGATAACAATTGTTCGACCTTAACTGAGCATAAGGATTTGGAATCCTACTTAGGCCCACTGTTGTGGGTGCTACACGTTGAGTTCTGGATGAATTGTTTCCCATATCACGGTTTGCGGTTGTAGGAGATTGAGGACATTCTCCTACTGGATCTTTTCCTCGTGCCAACACTGGATCCTATGTGGGAATCGTCATGGGGGATCGAGTTGAAGGATATGAACAAGCAGGAGCTCTTACAAGTTGTGTTTCTGTCCTACCCGCCAATTGAACTGCTTCATCCACGATCTCGACTGGGTGCATCTGAACTCGGTCCTGAATTGTCGGTCGCAACCACCTATAAATTGTGCCACCTTCTATGACTCAGATTCTGACAGATCGTTTCGTGTAGGCAACCGCTGGAATTCTTCAGTGTAATCTGTGATGGTTCGATTTCCTGGTCGGCAATTTTGATATTGCTGAAATAATATCTGCTCATAATCACTGGGGAGAAATCGTAATCGAAGAAGACGTCTCATCCGTAGTCATGATGAGATGGATGCCTTGTTCTGGCGGACTCATGAGAGTTGTAATTGTTCCCACCATGCAAAAGCACCATATTTTAATTTAAATGCTATCAATTTTATCCTTTTATGATCTATCACGTCCATATAATTAAAATATCTCTCTACTTCGGCTAGCCAATTGAGAAAATCTTCTATACGTAATAAACCGTTAAAACTAGGAAGTTTAGCCTGATCTCGATAGTCTCTTTCAACACGATCTACATGATCACATCCATAGATTGGTCGTCAGGCAAAACCCTCATTAAAGTCCTCGTCGTTAGCACTTGAATCATCTAATGTAGCCCTACGGTTTGTTACTGGTAGTGCTCTACGGAAATCGGGGTCGCATCGTACAACAACCATGGGTGGTGGAGCCACCATGGGTGGTGGAGCAACCATAGGTGGTGGAGCACCACCTAGGGCTCGGAGCGGAAGTAGCGCATCCGCAAGACAGTCGAGGGTTGCCTGCAGCACTTGCATGGTCAACTGACTCTTCGAAAGCTTCCATTCTTTCTGAAAAATAACGAATCCCTGGATCACCGTCCACAGGATTTTGATTCATACCTTCATTGTTTGACATTGGCCCGAGGGGAATCCTTGCTTTGATACCAATTGACGTAGGAATGAGCGTGATGAGGATAACTACTCCGAATCCACGAAGCTTCTTTGGACTCCTCACAGAGACTTCTCGAATCCATGAGGAAAGAAAGCAGAAAATAAAAATAAATTCTAAGAAATTTGAAATTGATTAATTGATGACTAAAAACGAGTTCACAACCCTTTAAATAGAGGTACCAAGCAATGAAAAAGAAATCAGAATCAAACTGCAACTAAAACTCCTAGAAATCGTGACTTACTATAAATAGTAAACGTATAATTTATAGACGGTCGTGATGCCTACTAGTGCGCAAGGTTTTCAGCTAAAAATAGTAAGTATCCTATTTGGCTTCACCAAACCGTTCCCCTAATTATTCTAAGCTCTTTTCACGTTGGGCGCAACTCCTAAAGCCCGCCCGACGGATGAAGAGTTATAATCAAACTAAAACTTACTATTTATAGTAAAAACGAAATTAAAAAAGGAAAACGACCGTCGATCCAGGGGTTTTTCGCAATTCCGGTTGAGCAACCCTTCATAGCGGGGTTGGTTGGCTAAAGTAGCTCGTTCTACCCTAAAATCATATATTTTACGTCAGGTAACTCATTCCGGATTGCGAGATATGCCCAATCTAAGGTCCAACGGTCCGGATCACTTCTGTCGTCGACCGGGCCTTTTCTGATCCATCTTGGCCATGAAACTGCCCGCGACCCGATCTACATCAGTTAGGCCTTCATATCTAGACCGAGGTCGAGCCTGACCGGTTACCGGACCTCAATGATCTGTGCCCAAGTCCAACCCATGAGCCTTCAACCTCATTCCAAAGCCAATACCATGTTACCTGGTTATAGGAGTTTTAAATAATAAACAAGTGGAAGGAGGAGCGTTTACTATAGAACATGGAAATGATTATTCAAATACAACTAGTTGGATGATAAATTACAGGAAGCTGCAAATGGTAAAATGTGTACAACTTCCAAGCAATCTTAAAGGTTGGCCCACCATGATGATCATCTTTTTCTAAAATCAAGCTGACCCACTTATCAAGTGGGAAACACATGTTCTGAATCAAACTAGCATCTGTTCATTTATTTATTTTAAAATATAACCCATCGATCGTAACTCAAAAGACAGATCTTGACTTGGGCGCCGGTGACTGGGTCAAGCTGCTCAGGACTCGATCAGTCGATACAAAGTGGGTTAAAAAAAATATTTTTAAATATTTTATATAAATGTATAAAATAACCATAATATATAAAAATGTCATTAATAGCAGTGGCGGCCAACTCGTTTTGTTGGAAGATAGTGGTGACTAGGCCCTCCCATGGGGCTGATGTACAGCCGTCCAGAATTTAAATTATGGATTCTATCGATGGATGGAGTGCATCTCTAAAATAAAGACAAGGATAGAAACTTCTTAAAATAATAATAATAATAAAATATAAAAAGTATATCTCTAGGATCATGCTAGTTAAGCAATCCTAACCATTTAATTAATATCGAATGGATGAATATGAGTGAAATAGTGAATGGTCCAAATACAGAAAGGATAAATAATCAGATCAGTGCAATATCTTGGTTATGTTCCATCCATGGTTGGGTTAGCAATTCGAATGGTCTCGATTTCCAGACAACTACACCATGTGTACCGTTAAAGCTATCTCCACCGTTCTTTAATTTTTGTGAAACTGGCATAGTTCTCTAGCCCCACTAGCAATAGTAAATCTCCTAGAATGACCAATCAGATCAATCAACGAATGGTTAAGATCTGACCACACTATTTGAATTTGGACCGCTGGGCTTTTTCCTGACCATCCACTTGATTAATTACCACAATCCAAGGGTTAATATCATCCAACCAGTGTGACTTTCATCCAGTGCTCAACCCATGGTGGGACCACGATTTGGGACGGTGAAGATTGGCATGCATGTATGCCACAATGAGTGATCATAATTTAATAGTATTGGATGTCAGGGTCCACTTTATGGACGGTGAAGATTGTGTGCATGTATATGCCAATCTTTGTGGGGTTACTTTCATTAGCGTTGAGAGACTACTTAATGTGTATAAAATCCACACCGTCCATCATGTATATCACCCTTTGTTGTGATTGATCCCAAAATCAGGATGATTCAACACTGAGGTGGGCCACGCCAAACAAGTTAGATGGCATATAAACACATTGATAGTACTTTGAAAAAACTAATGGTGAGCCTTCTATCACAACTAATCCCTCAGGTGTGGCCTAACTGAGTGTTGGATGATCCATCGTTGTTTTTGGGTTAAATGATTAAAATGAGGCAGACTAAACAATGGACAGTAGATCTCATATTTAAGCTAAGAAAGGTGCTCATGAATCGTAGGGATAGATTATGAGAGCCGGAAACACATTCATGTCACGCCAAAAATACCATGGTAACCAAAGACGAATACATGACTAAAGCTCTAAAAATAGTCATTTTCTGGATGGCACATGTGTAAAAGATACAAGTCACACATACACAAAGGGCCTAGAGAGCATGCATGACTGGGTCCTTACTCTTGCACCGGTGGTAGACTCTCAGGAGTTTCAACACCTGGTCATGGGTTCGAGTACCCATAAGTGGTGAAATTCCACTACAACATGAGTATGTGGGGTGTGTGTGTGTGCGCGTGTGTTTAAAAAAAAAAATGCATGACCCAACGTAACGTAAAATCAATGATATCCAAGACAGATGGGTAGATTTAATTGGCCACGCATAACCATGAACCACTAAACAGTGCACTAACAAGAAGAGAAAGCCATCTAAAAAAGGAAGCACAATAATACATGGACCGGACCATCGATCTCGAAAGCCAATAGATAATACGCAAGGCCACCATCTAATCAAAGTTTATAAAATTAATAGAGAATGAATAACTTTGGCCCCTCTCAATACAATCAAACAGATATCTTATTCAGCTCAACGTTGCCTATTAAAATTTTTTATTCAACATGGGCAGCTATCTTAACTTAGTTTAGTTTAAGCTCTCCACTTCTATTCAGTGCTATACTATAGTAAGTCGAATTGATTAGTTTAGCTTAGTTTAGTCTCAATACTTTTATTCAATGCATTAATGCAATAAATTAGAATTAATTTAGTTTTCATTCATGACTTTTTCATTTGACCCTAAATGTTTAAGTCCGAAATATTCCTTAAGTCATTACTTTGTGATTTCCCATACTACAACCTGTTCGTAAAACTAAGACGATCATTCCCTAACCATCCGGGTGTAGAGAACTATTGGCCATCCATAGCTACTTCACCTACTCAAACTATTATTGATAATTTCTCTTGCTTTTTTGTACTTTTATGTCGACTGTACTACATTTTAATTCATTTTAATAAAATCGGCACTTGACCTTAGATTATTTTTATTTCGTTCCTAAATGGGTATTTTTGTTAGTGAATACAATAAAACTATCACTATTATAACAAAAATTTTTTATTTTCAAAACAAAAAAGAATGAATCCTAATGATTAACTCTCCCCCTCATATATTGTTTAATTCCTTATCAATTGATAGCTACGAAGCTAATCTTCACAATTCTAATCCTAATCCAATCATTTACACATACATTCATTCACCCATGATCAAAATTAAACAAGCTATTCACTACACATCTAAATTGAAGCCCAACACATAATAATGAGTGGTAGGGCCCACTTTTCATATGGTATTCATGCCTGTATGCCACAACGAAGGATCACAATTTAACCAAGAGAGTCTCAGGTCCAACCAGTGCCACCATAAGTTATGGTCCATCTAATAAATAACCTCCAACCTATTAAGTGAACAAGAAATCCAACCCTTCCAATATGTTGACCCCCACAGTGAGGATCACCTAGTGCAAAAATCAACCTATTTACCCACCAGGTGAGCCACATAATAGAAAAATATTGTAGCCATTGATAAATAAAAAATTACAAATGTGATCCATTCAATGAGTAGATGTGGCTGAATTTTTCATGAGTAAATCCTCATGGTTGGGCCAACCTATTGGAGGGATTGGATATGGTACATACACATAAAAGGTTGGAAGTTATACGGCCTTAACCTGTTGAAGTAGAGACCTAGTCTTCAAAGAATATAGTAGTGGATGGTGGGGCCAGTAATTGGAAGGTGGAGATTGAGGTGCATGTGTGGTGGGCCATATATAAGTTGGACGGCAGAGTTATGTCATGTGGTGTATGATTGAGAAGATAAGAAATGAAGAATGGAGACAAGAAAAGGTCGGTGACATCTGTATACGTCATTGTGACACATGATAACAGTTTGTTACGTAAATTAATAGGTTTCCTAAGGGCATGATTATTATTAAAATGTTCATTTGCAGCCATAGGCTACATACCAAGATGATCAGAACCGTTGGATCATACCGACCTTTTCATGATTCATTTGTGGGCCCCTGTTTCATGTGCCTCGTGATTTGGACCCAGATGTTTAGAAAAGTCAGAAACTCGGTGCAATGGTACTCCGTCAACCGAGAAGAGAGAGAGAGAGAGAGAGATCGTCAACCGATGTATGTTAGGAATACCAGGAGACATTCTTGCAGAGAGAGAGAGAGAGAGAGAGAGATCCAATTGAATTTTGCTTGTGGATCAAAATTCATCATACAACTTTAACTGGGTTTTGATCGAATTCCATGAAACATACAAAAATTCAACAAATTTCAATTTTCTGTACACCCAAAGGGGAGAAAGAGATGTTAGAAGGCTAGAACTCAATAAAACATGAGAGAGAGAGAGAGCTTTAATGGATCTTTTGCTTGTGTATTGAAATCCTTGCTATAACTTCATAGAATATAAAATAAAATAAAAAATTCAATAATTTCGATACACCCAAATGAGAGAGAGAGAGAGAGAGAGAGAGAGAGAAATTTTTGCTGCTAAGTCTGGTGGATGAATGTAGACCACAAATCAGAAAAAGAAGGGAAAAAAAAAAAAACTAATCCTGGCTTTGATTTTACCAAAAAAGAAGAAAAAATGAAAGAAGAAAGAAAGTTGATAAAACTCGATAAAAACATCATCAATGCAATGATTTCGATTCACAAAGGGAGAGAGAGAGAGAGAGACGAACTGGGTCTCCTTGTTCATCAAAATCCTAGCTAAAGACCCAATCAAAACATCACCACATACAATCCAAACCATTCAAATGAAATGAAAATCCATACACCCAAAGAAAATACAAAAATCTTCTCTGGAAATACAAACCCAACAACAAAAGGAAATCCATGTTGTCTTTTGTTGTATGAACTCCCATCTCCCAACTCATCCAAAACGGATGTAGCTAGCATCCATACTACTTTTATATTTCAATACATGTATGTATAAATTAAAACAAAAAGATCTTAAACTAAAGCAACAAACATCAAACTCTCACCGAATTCACCGATGATCGCCCCAAACACAAACTCTACACCGACGATCATTCCACCACACATCCGAATATTACACCGAAGCTAGCGCTTCCGTGAAGTCTTCTTCGACCGCTTTGCGCCGCCAGCTGACTTCCCAAACACGCAGAACCCACACCCAGACATCTTAGGAGATGGAGGATCGATCGCAGGCGACACCTTCAAACTCCGCCACGTGCGGCCAGCACCACCCGATCGACTTCGCTGCATCGTCGTCGCTGCAGGCAAGCTACGTTCTCTGATCCCAGATGATCCAACGCTCTGAGAAGGCCTCAATTCTCTGAATTCTACACCCCCACTTCCTTCTTCTTCCTTCTTCTTTGTTTGATTCGGGTCTTGTGCAAGGGTCCGATCTTCCCATACCAATCCAGATGAACCTTGCCTCCTGAATGATATTGCAGATCTTTGCAATCCAGCCATTGGGCTCTCTCTCTCTCTCTCTCTCTGCTTTGTTTAGTCTAAATGCTTCTGCTGAGACATTTCCGATTTAAATATAGGAAAGGGAGAGAGAAGAGTCATATGGTGGCATCTTTGAGGTTGGAATTAGAGATAGGAGAGTCATCAGGGGTGGGCCGCACTGCCCGGACATATATATGGTAATTTAATAATTACTGTACGGTCAGGATATGTGAGGTTTGTGGGTTTTCTATTTCAAATCAAGAGAACTTTGATACTCTGGCTGAGTGTGATGTATGATACACTGGCGCTTATGAATTTCTTAGAAATTACATGTTAATTAAACTGTCCAAATTATGGTCCCAAGCTCTATTAAGTCTATCTTATTATATATGTAAAATTTACTCCGTGCATCAGGTGAGAAGCATTTATTTGGACCGTACATATAGAAGATGATTAAAAGGCCACATGAGTCACACCAATGAAAATGATATCAGCTTGATACAGAAACGCTAACACCCCGTTTGGTACTCTGGAATTGGGTTAGAGGAGGTAAGTGGAGGTATATCCACCAAAATAAAAACATACTTTCTGAGATATTTTGGAATACTGTCATCTTGTTTTGTTGTATGTAATTGGTGTGAAAGGAGGTAGGAGAGTCACACGGTTGACAATAGCATCGCTAAGCTATTAATCTGTTATACACTTGGCACATCCATGATACGTACCCAAACAATTCAATTATTGATTGTATCACTAAAAGCAAACCAATATAATGATTTGAACTATTCAAACATTAGTCATTGACTGATTAAAAACTGTTGGTAAGTCACCCATTTGTAATCCTTACATTTGTAGCCCACCCGAGACTTGAAAGTTCCTCATTAAAATTATCTATTTCTATTGGCTTCTTACAATCATTCCATCAAATGTCACATATTTACACAAGTATATAGGATTATTAGACCTATTTAGTTAATCTAATCAATTAAGTTCTTAAATATACTAAAGAATATATATATATATATATATATATATATATATATAGAGAGAGAGAGAGAGAGAGAGAATTTGAATGCATTCTAATTAGGATAGCAAGGGACTTCAATTCAAATAGATTCCAAGGCAATTGTGAATTGGACTCCAATGTAATTACAAGGTGTCCAAGAAATCCCACAAGCGTGTGGCGGGCTCAAAATTACCATATTTATTAGTGTATCTTTTCTTTGTCAAGTACACTTGATTAATGGGTTTGGTGAAAGATACAAATCGCCTAACACAACTTATTAGCCTCTAATCCTTTCATTTGAAATTGCTTGTGTCTAAGTTGTGATTTTGGCCTTACAATTTAACATCGAGGAAAAAACTTCTGAACACCACTTGAAGGAGAGCGTGCGTGCCCTTCAGCTTTTGGCTGTGATTAGATTAGATTTGCTTTTGTTTTCTTGGTTGTGCAGTATCGTAAGGTATGGCTCAAATGCAAAGGACATGCCTCAGATTTTAGAGTTGTCACTAGCCGATGAAACTTTTGAGTCCATGGTCGATTATAAATCGTAAAATCACTTATGAACGGGGAAATCACAAGATTCCATGATTCAAATAACTCATGTGGTTGATTCACGATCATAGATTTTGAATAAGGGTCTCGGTGATAAAGGAGTTAGGTACCTGAGCTTTTAAAAAGTTGGGTTTCTCTTCAATCTTTTGCCCGCCTTCATTAGGATCAACCGATCGTCTTTGGAAGGCATTAGGGTTCCATACATCCTTTCCTGTTCGGACCCTTGATGCTTTTTGAACTGCTTAAGATCAATTTTATTGGAGGGACATGTAGACATGGTTTTTGGAGAACCAAGATTTATATATTATCAAGGATTTGGTTTATTAGGTTTTAGATCTGTTGATCAAGATTGTCAATAATTCCCATAACGCACTGAGGGTTATGCTCTTTGGTCGGTTTGGATTTTCAATGATTTTCAAGTTGCCTAAGAAAAAGTTTTATCATTCAGCTAAAACTTGAAGAGTAGATTTATTCTCATTTCGGGTGAAGTATGTGCAGAATTTGATAAATAAAGTGGATCTTACATATACAACATAGTGGCCCATAGACTTAGGTGCTTTATGCATTGAGCTGTGAACCAGCCGGTTTGGGTTGGCTACCTCTCCAAATTTTAACTGCTTAGGCCAGGTTATATGGATTCATGGACATTTATTGGACGGTTGAATGAAAAATAAAATAAAATTCAATGGCCCTGTTTCAACAAGTGTAAATTCAGGTTAGGATTCTGATTTAGAGAAAGTGGGTTTCAATATTTAGTAGGTTTAATTTGACTTTATGTGTGTGCTTATCAAGTTTCATAATCTTCCAGAGCATGAAATGAATCAGCTATGATATTATACAATATGGTGCAATGTGTGTTTGTTACAATCTAAATTCTCGCAAGTCGCAACTCATGTACTGTATATATAGTCTGGCCGTCGGAGTAGCCCAAAGATTATACTGATTGGGCAATTGCAGCCGTTCAATAGGTGATCATGAAATTGACTTGCCAAAAATGGGGGCCATCATCTAGATGGTTCTGATTGGGGTTGATATATGCCATGTGTACATCTAATGAGTTTCCACAATTTAGCATATTGCTGTGGCAAACACACATTGTAGCGCAACCACGATATTATTTTCACTGTTATTTTTTGTTTACAGTTTATTATATTTGAATTATATATGCTGTTATCTTTTAAGAAAACCTTCGATACTCTAGCGGAGAATAATGGAGGATATGCAGGCACTTAGAAATTTCTTAGATATTGCATACGTGGCGTACAGGTCATTTAAACTGGTAGTGTACAACTTACGGTCCCTGTTCAGATGTATATCACGAATAAAAAATTCTGCTTGTTTTGCCTATTAGATTGGTGGACATTGATTGAACGGTTAATTAAAGATGAAAAATGTCCGATCGACCTATTTCAATAAACGATTGTCCACATAACAAAGTTAAGGAATTTTCAACCACTGATTCGGGGAATGGTTTAGCAGCATATTTGCTACTATAAGGATTTGAACCTTTCATGTCAAACAACCATTTACTCTAAGGGCCTGTTTGATTTTCGGTGATACGGTGAATCGCGCGTAAAAAAGTGATGATTATTTCGCCGTGAATTCACAGCATCCTGAAATGACTGCTTACTTTTTGACACAAAAATCAAGAATATTATAAAATATCTGTGGGTCCCATTGTGATGTATTTCGCTTATCCACACCGTTCATCCATTATTACATTTGAATTCATCGTATGTATAAAAAATTGAGGCATATCCAATATTCAAGTGGACCACGTCATACAAAAAAGAGAATCGAATACTTACCGTTAAAAACTTTGTAGGGCCACTGTTTCTTTTGGCGTGGGCCATTTGAGTGTTAGATCTGCTTCATTTTTTGTCTCATGCTCCAAAATATTGTAATAAAACAATTGACGGAATGGATATATCATACGCATTACCTTGCAGGTAAATAAATTAAAATTATATCCGTTAAACCAATTTTACTGGCGCAAACTCCTATAAATTTTCAAACGCTGGAAATAGTAATAATCACCGTTTCCTTTGCATTTCCCATTTATCTGAAAATCAAACAGGCTCTAAAAGCTGAAAGAGAATGTATATAAAGGGACTTTAACATTCCAATACTTAGAACCTTTCATGTGCATTGGATCTGTATTTTGTACTGGGGTATTCATAGTAAAGCAAATCTGTTGAATGGGTTGAATGTCATATACACATTGGTACTGATATCTCCTTTATTTTATAATCAAGGAAGAATTTGTAGTCATTTCATTTTCCTCACTAATTTCAAAATTACCAAAAATAATTAAATACAATGTCAGTTAACTATTGTACATAAGAATTATCGTGCAACTAGTAGCACGCGAGGTCTACCATTCTGATGTTCGTATATTCATGATACAGTGAAATTTGAGTAGACGGCAAGCTGCTGTCATAGATGGACGTATACATAGCATGTCTGAAAGTTATTCGGCCAGCTATGGTCAACTAGGCTCATTTCTTACAGCAGTTTGTTATCCTGCCGCATTGTGCTTGTACCGATGTTGGTACAGGCAAAGACGGTACCTAATCTAGCATCCTTCAAAACTGCCCAGCAGAGTTGGCCCACCATAAACATGGAACACCCTAGAAGTCACCTCAGCTTAATCATCAAGTAGTCGCAAGATCATAGTTAACAAGGGCTAGACTGCTAGGTTAGTTCTACACACATGGCATAGAACTAGATGGTAGAAATCACTTACCTAACGGTGACTTGACCATAATTAAAAATTTTCCCCGAAAAAATAATATGAACCATCTTATCTTCCCCTTTGAATTTCGACCACTCACTATTTTGATTTTGAACTTTCATTTGATAACCATGGTTAGGATTTCTTAATCAATGTGATTATAGATGTATGCTCCATCCAAATGAGACCCACAATTTAGATGGTCTGGACCCACACTACATTTGCGCGACGTGTGAGGAGGACGGGTCGTTGCCATTTTTTAAACCGTGCAAAATTAATATAGTGCGTTTAGACCTAGAGAATTGTACACAAATTACACCAAAAAAATTAAGAGTATGAATAAATTTTTACATGTATACAAATAAGTTTTACAAGCATATGAATAAGTTTAAATTATAAGTTAAGGCTGCGAAGTTTCATGATATTTAGTCCAACCAAACACACTTTAATCTACAACTGGTACAGAGCATCTGGTCTCAAAAATGTATAGATCGGTTTAAGTCCAGCAGATTGCGTTATGGCTGCAACTTGGGTGGCTAACAGTGAAGTGTGAACTGACAGTGGGGTGTACTAACCAGCTAACAGACAAAAAAACAAAGGGCTGCAACTTGGGTTTGGCTATACCCAATCCCACCTAACTTAACTCAGGTTCAAATCAGGTTGTCATGGTCCTGGGATGGGTTAGTATTGAAAAACACAGCCTGATTTGAAACTTTGCTGTTTTAGGGTTGAAAAAATTCAAGTTGGGTTATTTGGGCTGGATTGGATCAGTTTAGGTCTTAACTAGAGAATTTTGGACTGAGGTGGGGTTGAGTACTTCAGGTTGAAATTCCGGTTGAGTTAGGCCGTGGTCGAGTCTTTCGAAGGTCATGTTAGGATTGGGTTGACCCTCAGCATCATTTAATGGTTCAGGTCGTACCTCTAAATTTTAGTGAATTTTGGAAGGACCACATGGGTGGGTGCGGATTCAATCAGGACTGTGGGACCCACCCTGATGTATGCACCATCCATCCATTTTTCCAACTTATTTTAGGATATGGGCTAAAAATCGAAGTACATCCAAATATCAAGTAGAACACATCACAAGAAATAATGATCATTGAATGCCCCATTATTAAAATCTTTTAGTGTCCACCGTATTGTTTATTTTCCATCCAACTTATTGATAAGGTCACACAGACCTAGATGAAGGGAAAACACAAATATTGTCTTGATCCAAAAATTCTGTAGTCGGCAAAAAAAAATTTTAATGGCCAATCCCCATTGTTTTCTGTGATGTGGTCCTCCTGGTTTAGATCTGCTTCATTTTAGGTACATGCCCTGGAACGAGTGAGCAAGACAGACGGACGAAGTAGAGATACAATAAATACAACGAGGTGGGCCCCACCGTCAAACTGAGCTCTGTCAGGTTTCTCTCCCGACCTGACTGAATCCGCGCCGGGATTAGACGAAACCACCCTCATTTATGTGTCTGCCAACAGCACACTTTAAGACAGTCGGACGCGGATTGCCTCCCAAAGCCTTGACTTTTTAAGGAAATTAGGTGGGGCCCACCTTGATGCTAGTGAGAAATCCACGCTTCTATCTATTTTTTTATATCATGTTAGGACATGGCTAAGAAAATAGGCAGATCCAAAACTTAAGTAGGCTACACGATAGAATAGTTAGGATTGAACATCCACTCTTGAAACATTCACGAGGCCACAGTAGTTTTGGATGATGCTAATATTTCAACATAACCATTTTCCTGTTGAATTTTTTCTTACCATGCAGCCCACTTGAGTTTTGAATCTCCTTCATTTTTAAAGCCACGTCCTAAAATGACCTAACAAAAGGCATAGATGAGATGGATTCTCACAAACATCACAGCGGCCCACGTAACCTTTTTAATAGAGGAGGCTTTTGCAGACGTACAATTCGCCGTCCTTTTGTATGTTAACTAGGCAAGCATGTGAATCAACGTGCATGTAACGTGGCATCCCTCGCGTAGATGACCATATAATAAAATAAAATAAAAGGTGGTCCACTCATCAGACGGGCCACACATAAATTGGAACGTGGATATTAACTTTTTTTTGCCAGACGTCCAGCTTTTTCAGTTAGGGGTAGACCATCGTACCCGCCTTTCACGGCATAGGGCACACAAAAAAGATGAACATGCAAAAAATCAGAGTTGTCTACAAATCAGGTGGGCCAGAGATGCATTTTGAATTTGGATGGTCCATAAGCATTTAAAAATGTCCCTTCCTGGCGTAATAGGCGTGGACCAGCTATATTTCCGTGGCCTTGCCGCCTGCATAGGAATGCTCACCTAATGCAGTTTTCCGTTGTCCGGTTGACATGACATGGTCTCACATGTGAGGATGGAGATGCGTGTGGAGGTTGCAAATCTCACGTGGACTAGATGCTTCAAGGAAGTTTCGTAAATACAAATCACAATTATTACCTTTGACTTTGGAATCGTGTAGGAGGTATGGTAGTAGAAACGCTGAAACAGGTCGACAGGGTTGGGTGGGGAGCGGATTAGGTGAGACCCGGTACTCACCCAAGACGGTGCGGTTGTCCATTTTCATGTATTTATTCTGCATCCATGCCGTCTATCTATCTTTCTGAATCATGGTAGGGCATTATCTAAAAATGAAAAAGATTCAATTATTAGGTGAATTATATTATAGAAGACAGTGGTGATTGACCATTAATAGACTACAAAAGTTTTGGATCAAGCTATTGTTTTGTTTATTTTACCTTCATTTTTAATGGTAAAGTGTTCAATTACCTGATTATTTGATTATTAGATCTATTTTATATTGTATATAATACCTTAAAATGATTTAGGAAAAATGACTACCATCATTAAAACATTCGTAGTGGTCGCACAACTATGAATGACGGGAAAAAATAAATATCAGATTGATCAAAACTTCTTTAACCCCAAGTAGGTTTCAATGTACATCCTGATTCATAGCTCAAGTGGCAGACTGAGTGAAAAATACCGCGTTTCAACGTGGGTTGACTAACAGTGAAGTGTCAACTGACAGTGGGGTGCACTAACAAGCTAATAAAAAGAAAAATGAAAAAAAAAAGTAGATTTCAATGTTAGACATTCAATCTCCCATTGCTTTCTACAGTATAATTCACTTAATCTTTGAATCTGTTTTATTTTTGGGCTCAACTCCTTAGAACTATCTCACAAAATGAACGAATAGTTTGAATATAATACGTACCTTGTAATGGGGCCCACAGAACTTGGTGATGTCAACACACCAGCTAGGTGGACCCGCTTCCGTTTGAATGCGTCTGTTGAGATGAATTGAATAGAGTGACTGCTTTCACTAGTCCCTCGTGACCCAAAGCTCCATGGAGCCCCGCCAATATGTTTGTGTTATACTACAACCATTCATTTTTTTTTAAAAAAAAAAAAAAAAACCCTCATTTTAAGACATGGGGTGAGAGAGAATCACGCTCTGAGTTCACAGTACGTTGAACACAGCCTAAAATCTCCCGGATAAGAAGATCCTAGCCATCCAGTTGTCAGCCTCCTCTCAGTTGAACGGAGACTATTGCAGTAACTTTTCCCTAGGCCGTCTATTATGTAAAAGTTAGGGACCATGGCATTGGGAGATCCGTCAGATCCACTGTCCAAATCGCCAAACCAACGGCCCCAACGTATTCAAACTAAAAACAAAGGACACTGTACATATCCTCCGGTCGAGTACCATATGATTCCTAATTTTTTTCAAAACTTTTAAAATCATTTAATTCCATTTTGATTTTGGCTTTGACAATAACCCCAAAAAATTCCTATCTTCTGAATTCAATGAAGGAGAATTGAATGGAATTTGAGAAAACCACGCTCTCAAGCACAGAGCATGAGCCTCCAATAAATGATTCTAAACATTATCTAGACCGTTTGGCTGCAAGTGCTTGTAATTCTCCTAAAAACAATTTCTTACGGGCATGGCAAACGGGCGAAAATAGGTGCGGCTTATCCACCGAGGTGTGTGGGACCCTTGACTATAGGGCTCACAGTGATGTATGTGGCTTAAATCTACCCCGTCCAACCATTTTCACAGCTCATTTTAGTGCTTGATCCTAAAAATGAAGATGACCCAAATCTTAGATGGACCACACTGCAGGAAATAGCTGTTATTGAATCCACACCATTAAAAACATCATGGATTCCACAGGAATGTTTATTATTTGCCATCCAACCAGTCGAAGAGACCACATAAATATTATCTTGATCCAAAGCTTTTGTGGTCCAGGAGAAGTTTTTGATGGTCAATTATCACGGTTTCTTGTACTGTGGTCCATCTGAGATTTGAATCTTCTTATTTTTTGGATGATGCCCTAAAATGAGCTTTCAATGTGGATGGACGGCGTGGATGTAGTCATAAACATCACGATGGGACCCAAAGTCAGGGTTCCTACTCACCTCGGTGGATCCGGGGATCCACCTCGAATATGTTTGGATTCGTTAGAATATAAAGTGATGGAAAGCTATTCTTATTGACTGTTTCTGTAATTTTTAAAAAACACAGGTCTCATTTCTCATTTCTTGAAAAATGTTTCTTTTTTTTTCTTTCTTTCTTTTTTTCTATTTCCTAACCTGGATTGGGAGTGGATTAGGTGCGGCCCTTTTGTGGGGCCCATCTTGACTATGTATTCTATATCCACACCATCCATCCATTTTGCTAAATTATTTTAGAGCATGAGCCAAAAGATGAAGCAAAGTTCACTGCTAAAAACTTCTTAGGGCCACTCATTTGCTTTCGAACCCGTTAAAAAGTCATGTAACCTAGATGAAAGGGAAAAAAAAAAAAAACAAATGTCAATCGGCATTGTTTTCTATGATATGGTCCAGTTGAGATTTGGATCTACTTCATTGACAACCTGACACATGTCCGACAGGTCCATAGTCCCTCTTCAATGCACATGTGTCATCTTCTGTCTTGAGTAAAAAAATTATTAAATTTTTTTTTTTAATTACAAAATTAAAAGTGAGAAAAACTAGTAAAAAAAAATATCTTAATTGTTATGGGAAAATGTGAGCAGACCCGATAAGGACCGACTCAAGCAAATCGAATCGATTAGTAAGGCTTCGGAAGGATAACATTACAACAAGTCCGACCTTGCTTCCAAACTATGATTCCAAAAACTAGGTTACTGGGAAGAGATATACGGGGCAATCCGAGCCGAGCCCTCATCTGGAGCTTTCATCCGAAGAACTACGGCCCTAGATCAGCCGAACCGAAATCTTGTCTGGAGCCCTCATCCGAAGAACTACGGCCCTGAATCGGCCCAGCCAAGCTCTTGTCTGGAATCCTCGTCCGAAGAACTACGACTTTGAATCGGCTGAGCCGGGCCCTAATCACATCTCGGAGGCTGGAGACGTACTCCGACCACGAACTCCAACCATCGGCTCGGGATACCGAGTTCTGGAAGCAACCCCAGTATGGACGTGGCCAAAGATCAAGCCCATAGATACACCCCATTAAGGCATACGAGAGAGTGAACCGATGCACAATTCAAAGATAGCGGCCAACATCTTCGCACACGCGACATCTGCTTGATTGAGCAAATCGTGGCGAGATTGACGGCCATGATCCCATCACCTCATGGATATAAATACTAGATGAACTCATTACAATAGGTACGTAATATCTTGCACCCTCTCTCTACACTAGCAACTTAGACCCAGATTCCATAGCTTGACTTGGGCATCGGAGGGTTTCCTGTTTAAGTCAAGGTCTCCTTTTGCGCACTTTTTTGTGCAGGACCAGGTCCGTTCTGAGTTCTCAGCATTGAGTGGAGGGTGGTCCAAATTTTGACCTTAACATTAATAATGAAATATCTTTTCATTTCTCAATGTATTTTAGAAATGAAGTTTTTCATAAAACATCTTTTTCCTCAAAATTTTCCACATATCCAACCAAAAGCATTAAATGATAATTTAAACGATATTATGGCAAGATTTTTTAAATAACCACGGATTTAAATATTGGGATATTGACTAAAATAATAATAATAACTTCATGGAATAAGTAATATAAGTATGCATAGAAGAGACTCTCAAATCCAACAATCTTAGAAATTAAGAATTAATTAGTGTTAATACATATACTGAGAGTGCTTATTTCCCATCACTTTAAAAAAGCGTGGCAGCTTGAGTCGGCCCGATGTTAGGCACAGGGCCCAAAATCAGTCCCATCCGGATTCGGGTGGACCACACTATTGAAAATGGCGTATGAGGCAAATCTCACCCTCCAAATTGTTTCCCTTTGTGTGGCCTACCTGGATCATAGATGAGCTTGAATTTTGGGACGAAATCCTAAGTTTTAGTGTGACGTCTAATGGTGGGAGTGGATTGCATATAATCATCATTTGGGCCCTCAAAATAAAGTGTGGATGTCTCCCAATCGTTTCCCTTGGTTGGCCCACCTTAATCACAAGTCATCTTCTTATTTTCTAGCTCTAGTCTTAGATTGGATTACACACCTAATGGTCAGAGTGGATCTCACATATGTATCAAGGTCGGCCCCCTTCAAAAAATCAAGGGTGGGCATCTTACTCGGCCTGATTCACATTAGTCAGTTATAAATTCTAAAAAAAGAGTTCCTAAGTTCAACTTGCTTAACTACAAACTATAGTCAACCCATATTATAACTTCCAAAGCATTAAGTGCGTATGACATCCAACCCTTTTAACAGGTTGGCCCCATTATAAGGATCAACTAGTGGAATGGTCATTTGTATTTACACATCAAGTGGGTCACACCATATAAAACAACATTCATATACATTGATAGATAGCGAAACACATGTATGGTCCACTCAATGAGTGGTGTTGCAAAGTTTTCCAAAAGGTGATGCTCATGTTGGTCTAACCTATTACCAGGGTTGGATACCATATATGCATAAAAGGTTAAACATTTTATGTTAGTTGGACGATAGTGTATAGTCCAATCTATTGGAGCTAAGACCTCATTAAATAAATAAAGAAAAAGAAAACCCTAAACAACTAGGAGAGAAGTCCACCCTTGATTGGTACAGGGCCCACCATGATGATTATAGTCAATCTACATGAACCATTAGATGGCATACAAACATTTAGGTATGCAACTCAAAATCGGGCCTATTTGTGATTCAAGTGGAACACACAAAGGTAAACAGTTTAGAAGGTGAACTTTGCCCTGAACACTATTTCTATCATGCGGTTCACCAGAATCATGGATGAGACTGATTTGGAGCCTTGGGCTAACATAGGGTGACTAGAGGTGTACATGAACCAAGCTACCTCAGCCAACTCGGTTAGCTCGCTCGACTCAACTCGAAAAAGCTTGATTCGACTCGGATCCAAGCTGAGTTCAAGCTGATTTTTTGAGTTGGAAAATGAGTTCGAGCCGAGTTTGAGCTGGCCCCAGCTCGACTCGACTCGGATCGAATCCAGCTCGAATTGAACTCGGATTGAACCAGTACAATGACTCGGTTACTTTGTTATTGCTGTTGCTCACCGAGTGTCCAATGAAATGACTCAACGAAGTGTGGCTGGTGGCAAGAAAGGTATGTAAATGAAACAAAAAAAAAAAAAAAAAAAAAAAATTTCTTGGTTTTTATGTTGCTTAGAAGGTGTTTGATAAAATACCTGTAAAACCATTATTTTTGTTTTACATACAGTGAGATTTTGAAGATGCAGTCCAAGTATTTGTGGAAATGTTGCACAGGGGAACTCGGCTCGAACTAGCCTGAGCTGCCGATCGAACCGAGCCGAGCTGGCCAATCAAGTTTGAGGACCGAGCGGAGCCGAGTTCGAGCTGAGGTCAGTTAGTGGCCGAGCCGAGTCGAGTCGAGCTGAGGCACCTCAGCTCGGTTCGACTCAATGTACACCCATAAGGGTGACGCACCTAATGATTAGGGTAGATTTCACATTAACACTACGGTGGAGCTTGACCGCGCTGCACCACTTTTTGAAGGTGAGGTAAAATGACTCCTCTCCATTATTTTATTAACATTAATTAATCTCTAATGTCTTAACTGGTTGGACGTCCAACATATTATACAGAGTTTCTCTATATGTGGAAGCTAAACTTATTTAATTAATCTCTAACATTATTTATTTATTTTTCACCGAATGCATTAAGCCTTGGGGAACATATTTCAGACAATGTGAAACGTGTCAAAGATCCGGGCCATCCATTAGATAGGGTGATACAATGAATATGTCATGAACCAAAAATCAAAACATGTACATTGAATCTGGACGGTTGGATGGCAGATCAACATCATTTTTATCTCCCATGGTATGTTCACTGTATACTCTTCTTGATGAACGGCTGGATCACTAGCACGTGTGTTGTCCCCTCACACAAGTACTCTTTGTTTAAGACAGCCCTTTCTGCTCAATATAAGAAACCGGTGTTTCATCAAATCCTCTAAAATATATGTTATATATGGCACGTACAATAATTGAGGTTGTGGACCCCTGTTGTATGTGACACCCAACCTGGACATTAGCTGTGCCCATCAATTTCAGGCCGTAGAGATTCACCTTAACCCCCAACTGAAATGGGCCACACCACAAGGACAATGGAGAGGGGACACCAACCATAAGTTGTGTGTAGTGCCTACAATGTTTTGTACACTTGATCCAATCCATCTATCTTGTGCATCTCACCAGAATAAACATATGATCCAAAAATCATTCTGATACTGAACTCAAGTGGGCCACACTATGGGAATTTGAAATTTTAGACATGATTTTACATTGTTCTATGTGGTATTGCCCAATATATTTTTTATCAGGCTGATATTTGTGTTGTACGGTAGAAATGAGAAGGCACGCCTGATGAACGGAGTGGATCTTACATGTAGAACACAGTGGGCCTCACAGAACTTAGGTGTTTTAACAGCTGCGTGTTACGAATTGTTGAAGATGCATGTCCCCATTTTGTAAGGGGAGATATTTCGTACTCGGCAGGCATCGCCATCATACTCAGGCAAGCATCACCATCACACCTAATCAGCCAGCACTCAGAAATTGCACCCGTGCCATATCTTAACTCAAACTACACTCACCAAACTGTGGGACCCATTTCACAGCTCCAAATTTATTGTTTAAACAATCCTAACCTTTAATTTATGGGCACTAAAAAACTATAGTTCATATATTTTTTTATTAAATATGTTTATATTTGTATAAGCATGCAATTCTTAATAAATTATTTTTAAATTGTATTTATTATTAATCAATTCTACATTTTCTAGAAACAACGTGAAACAAGCCCTTGATTTCTCATTGCTAATGAAACTTTTTTTTTCTTCTTCTCGTTTGGGTAAAGAGGAATTAAACAATACGTGGCTCACATTTTTCAGGACCTGGATTTGGTGGTGAACCCTCTAGAACCACGTCGGTGCTCAAAAAGCTCTGTGAACCCCACCTTGATGTATGTGTTTTATCCACACCATCCATCCATTTTTCCAAATCATTATTTTAGGGCATGATGAATCAAAAAATGAGACAGATTCAAATCTCAGGTAGACCACACTGTAGGAAACAGTAGTTGTTGAATGCTCACATAAAAAACTTCCAAGGCCCTATTATAAGGTTTATTAGCCATTCAACATGTTGATTAGAACACACGGACCTCAATGAAGGAAATAAAAAAAATTAAACAAACAAACAAACATCAGAATGATCTAAAACTAGCAACCCGTAGAAGCTTTTAACGGTGGGTGTTCAATCATCACTGTTTCTGTGGTGTGCTCCGCCTGATATTTGGCTCTGCCTAATTTTTTGGTTCATGCCCTAAAATGAGCCGGCAAAATGGATAGACGTGGATCAGTAGGGCCACGGAGCTTTCCAACACCTTTGCAATACTGGAGGGCTTGCTACTAAATCCAAGTTTTGTCCTGGCACGTATATCTTTCAGCCAGATGCCATCTAAAGTTTCAATCACACACATCTCCATGTATTGTAAGATTCTAGGCACGACACGTCTCTCACGAAGTTGTCTTTTTTATTCGTAGGATATCTCCCTGTATCTTTTCTGACATTTGGTAAGAGGGTGCTGGCACATGGTAGCATCCTATTCATTGAATGTACTTGTAACGGGTCAGGTGTAAACACTTGCATGTGATCAATTAAGAAGGAGAAATACTACAAACAATCCACATTTAACTAAATAATGATCCAGATATTTATTGTTTAGATCTACCTGTCTACAAGATTTTATTATTATTATTTTTAAAAAAAAAAAAAAAAACATACCGGACTCAACCAACCAATGGTCCAAATCATCAAACAACGAGCCCCATTTATTGGTATATTGTGGCAAAGATGTGAGCCATATGATATGATATGTAATATTGTAGATACCCCCATTCAAAATGAAGCTAAACTATTTTTCAGAAGTTACTCGAATTGAAAATTTTTGTAATTCACCTACTCGTAACCAATTCTATGATTTTTCACCGACGATAGATATTGAGGTAGAAATCTAGTTAGCCCTCTTTGGACCCGTGTACCTATATAAGAAATGGACAAGGAAGACCTTGATTAGAGCAGGGACCCTCCGATGCCTATGTCAAGAAAGGAATCTGAGTCTAATTAAGTATTGAAGGATTTTGAGTGAGAGATTCTGCGTACCTTCCACCATTAGATATGCTCCTATTTATAATTGAAGAGAGGCAGTGACGTAGAAGAGAGGCGGTGACATAGAGGAGTTCTCCCTATTTAATAGGTACATATTGTAGAGGGATTTGGATTCCAAATGTGTGGGGGAATCTCCCGAGATACTTGGTGAAGATATCGGGATCCCGAGCATGTCGCGGATATCCACCGAGATCTTTAGAAAATATCTCGGCCGGATCTCTCTTAGATAAGATCTGATTATTCGGAATCAATAAATATGTGCAGTAGGAGACCGAAGTGGTCTTGGTCAACCTGACGTGGGAGTAATATGCCAACTTGACTTGAGGATAATACGCCAACCTGGATTCTCTAACGAGCCTTGACTCTTCTCTTAATGCCATGTAGATTGCCGACCTGGCAACCTGCCCTCATACTTCATGTTAAGGCAATGAGGTCAAACTCATTTCCTTAATAGAATTCGGATGACATATGTTGTGGGGAGTCAAGCTCAAGAGTCCAATTTGGATACCCGGATGATCTTTAAGTCTCCCTTTATCATTTGGTAAATGTCCGACCTGCCGACCTGACTTAAGAGTCCGAAGTGGTCTTGGCCGACCTGAATACTCAGATGAGCTTCAAGCCTCCCCTTATCATTGGGTATATGGCCGACTTACCAATATGCCTTCATATGTAGCAGGTGACCGACATATTTTCCTAGGCCATTGAGGAACTCATTGGTCACGACCGTCATGGCCAACTTCATATCCCACAGAGATGTCCAAGCTGACCTCTTCTCTTTAACATATCATATTTGACTTGTAGCAACTAAAAAAATCAAATACATTCATTATATTTGAGTCAACTGGACACGCCCATATGCATGATTTTTAGCAGAAGTAAAGACGTCTGGTTGCTTACGTACCAGAAGCGTTCACAAATATCTCCTGAGAAATTATCTTTAATAGTCACTATGGAATTACGTACACATAAAAGAGAATACCCTCGGGATCCATTTCCACCACAGGAATGGTACGTACACAGTTCGCTAACCAACACAGTTCGCTAACCAACCATTGCAGACCGTTGTTTTCGCGGTCATTCTCAACGTCTTCGAAACGCATTTATTGCAATCCAAGCAGACTTAAAAGCTTCCAAAACATCCCTCATTGACCTAAATTGCTTGAGAGGTGATAGAAAAGGGACAGTATCCTCGTCACGCGTGGTAAGATCGAGGGCGTGCCTACAACCAACACAGCACCATGTCGGGGGGAATGTTCATCAGATCCAACGGTCCATCAGGTCTGCTGCCATATTTTCACCACGGATCAGTAAAAAACAGTTCAATCAAAGACTTGGGTAACTGCACCATAAGTAATGGTGTAAAATAATGCCTAAAAACTCTAAATTCAAGTGGACCATATCAAAGGAAACAATGGTGATGGGTGCAGTTTAGTGGGTGTTACCCTAAAGGTAGGGCATACCTTGATAATATATTATATATCAATACCGTCCATTCATTTTTTTCAGCCCATTTTAGATGAGGTCCCAAACAATAAACACATCCAAATCTCAAGTGGGCCACACCACAAGAAATAGTGATGATTAAATGCTCACCATTAAAAACTTCCCAAGGCCCACTATAAGCATACCCTTAATGTTTATTTGTTATCCAACACGTTTATAAGGTCAATCAGAACTGGATGAAGGGAAAATACAAAGATTAGCTTGATTCAAAACTTTTGTGGCCCACAAAAAACTTTTAATGGTAATTCACCACTTTTTATAGTGATGTGGTCCACCTGAGATTTGTACTTGCTTAATTTTTGGTGTACTATTCTTATATGATCTGAAAAATGGATAGGTGGGGTGAATATGAAACAAATTCACCAAGGTGGGCCCACACGGTAAAGGCAACACCCATTAAGATGTTACCGGGTAGCGGTGACGACTAGGGCGTACATGAACCGAGTTAGCTTCGTTAGCTTGTTCGACTTGACTCAAAAAATTTCAAACTAAGTTCGACCATGCCCGTGCTTGACTCAACTCGGATCGTACCAATTCTGTGACTCGATTACTTTGATATTGATATTGCTCACCAAGTGTTTGATGAAATGACTCAATGAAGTGTCAGCTACCGGCAAAGAATATATGTATATGAAACAAATAACATTTTTTTTCTTGATTTTGATGTTGCCTACAAGGTGTTCGATGAAATACCGTAAAAACCGTTGCTGCTGTCTTACATAAAGTGAGAATTTGAAGGTGCAGCCCATGTGTTTGCGAAAATGCTGCACAGGTGAACTCATCTCGATCTTAGCTCGAACACGACTTGAACTGGCCTAAGCTACTAACCGAACCGAACCAAGCTGGCCAGTCAAGCTCGAGGGTCGAGCCGATCGAGTTCTAGCTGGGGTCAGCTAGTGGCCGAGCCGAGCTCAGCTCTGCCAAGCTCAACTCGGTTCGACTCGTGTATGCCTCTAGTGAGAGCTATCTGCTCCCAATGGGATTGAACGCCCACCATTAAAATTTTATTAGGGCCACAAAGATCAAGCTGATGTTTGTATTTTCCCTTCAGTCCAAGTGGTTGGATGGCACGGCGGGACTTAGGACGGTTTCAACTGTAGGAATCATTATCCCCACCGTTCCCGTGACATTATCCACTTGAGCTTCAGATCTGTTTCATTTTTCATGGGTTCATATAAAATAGATGAATGACATAGATATAAAACACACACAACACACATCACGGGGGGCCCCACAGCACCCAACATATCGCCACACCACCACTGGGAGTAACGTGGGCAACACTCCGTGTAGTACCCCGCCTTTTTTTTTTTCTTAGTCCTGGTCAGAAAACATCATAGCCCACATGACGGACGGGTGGATCTCATCCACGTGAGTCCCCAACGTCACGCTCCCACATGGCCACGCGTATTCATGCAAACCTTTTCGATTGAAAACCCACGTGGCTACGCGTAGACATATAAGTACGTGTGGGACAAACAACTTCACGTGTGAGAGATCCACATCGTCCATCAGGTGCATCACCTAATTTTTGTCCTCCAATATCACACTCATCCAAAACTCAAGTGGCCTCACTACAGGAGACTTTGTAAAATCATGCCTAAAACCTGATGTGGCCACCTGAGTTTCAGAACATATTGATTTTTGGAACATCCCTGCCTTCATCCCGGCTATTCATGTCATTGGATGAACGGATTGGATGGCATATAAAAACCACGGTGGGCCCCATACTCAACTACTGGTGGGCGTTCGTGGAAACTCTACCTGAGTTTTTGGACAGGCCTGATTTTTGGGGTTCAGGAGTGAAGATGAGGCTGATTTTTGGGGTTCAGGAGTGAAGATGAGGCAATGAATCCGATGA
This sequence comes from Magnolia changhungtana, assembly GCA_030180095.1. NCBI lineage: Eukaryota > Viridiplantae > Streptophyta > Magnoliopsida > Magnoliales > Magnoliaceae > Magnolia > Magnolia changhungtana. The sequence goes on from JASAUF010000110.1 coordinate 499,095, forward strand.
AAGGAGTGGATCTCATGTATGTTATCTAGTGCTGCTTGATTAATAAAAGGCATGCTTTCACTTCTGCTCAAAAAAATTAATAAAAAAGCGTCATATGCGTGTATCATGCTTAAAAACTACAATGGCGCTTTTTCACTTGATGAAACACCCCTACCTATTTTTCTCCTCAACCCCTCTTGAGGTGGGTTGCACTGCCATATAAGGTCAACACAAACACACACACAGATGTCTCAAGCTCAACCGTTTGAACCACAGGTTTTGGTCCACCCAGAGGAGAACATCCAATCTTTCCTGGGCATGCGACATCCAATCCGTCCAATAGGTTGGCCTCACCATGAGGACTGCCTTCTGCAAAAATCAGCCACATCCACTCATTAAGTAGACAGACTTGTATTTTTTAATTATCAATGGCTACGCAGTGCTTACTATGGTGTGGCCTCACTGATGAGTCGATGGGGCTGATTTCACTTGATCCTCATGGTGGGGCCAACCTACTGTTGGACGTCGCAATCAACCTGATTTTTGGGCCGAGGACCTAATGTATGATGACGCACCAGATGGCTACAGTGGATTCACATAAATTACGATGGCCCTGTAAAATATCAAGAGTAAGGGTCCCTCCCACATACATCAGGATGGCCCTTGGTGTGACCCAACTGAATCACGAACCACCTTGAATTTTGGGCCCAAAGCCTAAAGTGTGATGACTTATCTAATGGTCTGAGTGGATTCACATACACAACACGGTGGACCCTATAAAAATCAAGGGTGGGCATCTATTGATCGGAATGGATTCACATACCCAACTGTTTTCCTTGGTATGGACCACTTGAATCCTGGAGCAGCCTGATTTTCTAGCCTTAGGCCTAACATGGGCTGATGCATCTAATGGTCTGAGTGGATTCACATACCCAACTGTTTTCCTTGGTATGGACCACTTGAATCCTGGAGCAGCCTGATTTTTGAGCCTTAGGCCTAACATGGGCTGATGCATCTATTGATCGGAATGGATTTCAAATACACCACGGTGTGTGTATATATATCTCATATCCAACCAGTTGGACCACAAGTTATAGTCCACTTAGTGGATAACTGCCAACCTATTAAGTGCATGTGATATCCAAGCCCTCCAGTGGGTTGGCCCCACCCTGAGGATCACCTTATGCAAAAATCAACCATATCCAATCATCAAGTTGGCCGCACTTCTCTTTTTCTATTTTATCAATGGTTAGAAAACCTATTGGAATGTTTCAATGCCCCCATCACTCAATAGGTTGGAAGTTATTCACTGGATGGACTGTAAACCATGGTGCAACCAGTTGGTGTGGATGCCCCTCATACATCAAGGTGGGGCCCACAGAGCTATATATATATATAGGTGCGCTCCACCTGGTTATTAAATAACTTTAAATAAATAAAAACATTACTTATAATTCATCATAAACCAAACTTAGTCATCTCAAGTAGGTTACTTATCAACTTATGTAAGCAGAAAATGTAACTTAATTGGTGGTATCCAAACGGGCCCCAAAGTACTTATGTAGTAGCGAGACTGCCAGAGCTTACTGATCAGATGAATTGTCCACACTTCAAATCAAATAAATTGGCCCCATCATGGGTATAATACAAAAATCTTACTGATCAGATGATCCAATCCATCTTTAATCCACAGCCATCCATTACCGAAGCCATGGATGAATGGTTACAGTTACCTAAGAAAAATGATTCTTTAGAGTCAAAAGCAATCCATGACAGGCCCTAACAAACAGACGGTTCAAATTGTTGATTGGAGCTACTTTTGTGCAAATTACCTTGACTGTCCATATTAATGACCATTGATCAAATGATTCACATTTGTCAAATCAGCATGATGCTTACATGATAGCTCATGAAATGTGGGCTGCACCCGATGAACGGTCTAGATCAATGGATTGATCATTTAGGCGTCCAATACAACCCAGAGCAATAACTTATAGTGCTGTGAGAGCACTGGAATCTCTCTCTCCCAGTGCTCCAGTACTTTCAGATAATCCGTCCATTTGAACAGTTCAATTGATCAATCTGCACCATCTATCAAGTCCATAACAAATTTCATGGACTATTATGCAAAAATTTCCCTAACCAGATTATCTAATCCAACCTTGATTAGGCCCCATTCTACAGCCATCCTATTTTCCAAGCTATGGCTGGAATGACTATGATCGCCTTAAAAAAAGTTATTTCTTTGGAATCATAGGCAATCCATGTGGACCCGAACAAAGATGGAACAGATTGTTAATTGGACCTATTTTTTGTAGTACAGACAATCTTGACCATCGATATTAAAAGGTCGTTAATCTATGTTTAGTATTTGTTGGATTAGTGCAATGTTTGCATGGTAGCCCATGAAACATGGGCTAGACCTAACAAACAATATGGATCAATGAATTGGATTGAATTAGACTGTCCAAGTGGACCAAATGCAACTAGGAGCTCTATACGTTAGCATTCATTTCTCATACACACGCACGCGCACATGCACATGCACGTGCACAACACTGACCACACACACACAGATAGTGCTAGGGTTGAGAAGTGATAGGGTTGTTGATTGAAGAGGTAATTTGCAGAGCCCATGTGGCACCCATGTGGACAATCCAGGAAATTTGTAGGATGGGCCCACCATGAAGTCCTGGACCAGAATCAGGCCAATCCACCCCCATCAGGTGGGTCACAGGTCTATGAGAAAAGAAAAAAAAAAATAAATAAATAAATTTTTGAGTGGTTGCGGGAAGACATCTGAATTTATTCAACATGCGGTCCACTTGTTGAGTGGGCCTTGATTATTGGGCCAGGCATGTTCATGGCGGCACCAAAATGATACGTGCACCTTGATAATTGGGTCATGGCATGTTCATGGTGGCCCCCACCTATGCGTGGACCTCGATTATCAGGCAATCCATATTCATGGAGCCCCCACCTGATGAGTGTAGAGCCCACACACATGCAGCACGAATTGCCTCTTCAATCACTCAAGTGACTCACCAAAGATCAGAAAGAAGACATGGAATAACATGAAATATGATATGTGAAAAATGTCTTTGTGATGAGAAAGACGATTACTCTCTAAGCCGTTCTGATCGATTAGTTGGTGGAAACAGTCTCAGGTGTGGACCGCCTGAAGGGTTGTCGTTGATCAGGAACTCCATCTTCAAGACGCTTGTCTTCGAACCATTTCACCACCGTTTTCCATGGAAGGTTTGTCACATGCACTATGCTGCTGATCATCGTATTCTGCATGATATAACACACAAAACAAGTTTTTTTTTTTTAAAAAAAAAAAGGAACCCTGCATGATATAACACACAAAACAAGTTTTTTTTTTTTTTTAAAGGAACCCATGAATTCTTTCCGAATGATGAGAATGAACACACAACTAAAATATAAATCAACAACAAATAACACATGCATAGGCGTTTGTGTTTGTGTTTGTGCATGTACATGTATGGGCGTATCTTGACACAACTCCAGCTAATGCAATGCCAAAAATCCACAGCCAAGAAATCCCAAAAAGATCTACGACATAACACATTCTGTGTACCATGAATCCACTCTAGTTAGTGCAATTCCAATGAGTACACAATTAGAAATTGGCACGCCGCGCACATGCTAACCAGTTATGTGTGGAACATCTGACTGGTGCACTAGTGGCCCCCACCACGAAGATGGCCACAAGAAAAAATCAGGTTGGTTCACTAATCAGGTAGGTCACCCATAAACCAAAAGAATGGACATTCAAAAAGATATGCCAATGGCCGCCGTTCATTGGCCTGATTTTATGGATTTGTTATCTCATGGTGGGGGCCACAACATGGACTGCTTAGATGCCCAACATCTCGTGGGTTGGCATGTAACAGTGCATATGGACAGTGGTGCGCCTCTGCCCTCTGGAGCTATCAAATCTCTGATTTCCAACAATGAGAACCACCTGCTACCTTAATTCCATCTTAAGCGTGCTGTACGATAGAAAACAGAGATGTAAGTAAAAAGATGATCAACTCAAGTAGGCCTGAATTCTAGGATCTCAACCCAGATAACCATTGCAAGTGCGCAAGTGCCAAGTGATACATATGAACCACTATCAAAATAAGAACCCATAAAAAACCATGACTGGGTTTGCAGCTACATAACTTGGATAGTCAAAGACAGTTTACAAACTCAAACACTCAACTCAATATCCAGTCAGGTTGGGTTGACTCGAAGACTTGATTTTACTCACCTTGATATTGAATAATTAAAGAATAACATTACACTAATCTATATTATAATGCGAATAGTAGGGGGCAGTTTTGCCCCCGCAATTAGTTTCCAATGGCTTAGGAATGAGTCGGTACCCAAGTGGTTTCTGACTTGTCCTCTGCCCGATCTCTCTTCCTTTTTTCTCCACATACCTCACACATGACATACAGCCTAGTAATAGATAATTAGGAATGCTATTGAGTATAAAGCAACCAAACCAAATCATAAAAGTTGAACTTGGCTTGCTAATAGACACTGTTCCCTTGACTGCTTGAGGTCATGGGTTCAAATCCCGCAAACCACTTGAATTATTTATTTAAGATAAATCAACTTAGCCAGTGACTCGCTTCAAGTTGATCAAGTTGACTGGGTAGTCGAGCCGACTCAAAAACTTGTCCCAAGTTTGAACCAAATCACCCGACATTCATCATCATTATCATCATCTAAGCCATATCCCAACAAATTGGGGTTGGCTATTCATTATCATCATCTAAGCTGTATCCCAACCAACTGGGGTCAGCTACATGAATCTTGTTCTGCCATTCCACTCTACCAAGGGTTATAACTTCTATTAGACTCAACTATTTCTCATTGTAACCAGGTTCCAATGCAGCGTGTCACTTATAGGGAACACCCTAGCATGAGTTTTGAATGTCATGTCGTTGGGATTCATGAGGAAAGCTTACTTCAAAATAAAGAAGCATTCATGATGAAATTATGGCAAAATTTTCACGCTGGCTAACAACCTAACGCAACCCTCATTTACCCAGATAATGAGTAAACAAACAGTCGACGTTCAACAGGTGGAAATTCCACCAACCATGAGAATTTCATTTTGGAAAAGACAATATCAGGTAAAAAGGCAGGGATTTTGGCTTTTAAAGTACAACTTAAGGTTGTGTTTTTAAATTCATCTTTCTATTCCATAATGTTGTGTATGTAAGCTTGAGTTTCTTTACTTTTTCTTTTTAATCTAATGGTGCAGATAGAAATTGTTAAATTACTCACTAAAAGAAAGAAAGACTCTTGAATTACAAAAGTTTTTAAAGATTCTTGAATTACAAAAGTTTTTATCACCATTACCAACTTGTCTAAGATCTTGATTACAGAATCTTGGTCAAAATCTTTTGTAATTACATGCTATATTGAGTTATCTTGTTTTCTTACTAAAATTCAAGTTGTCAAAATATTTAAGCTAGACTATGGTGATTTGATAAGAGTAGTTCAAGATACCAACAAACAAAAAATATCCAAGCTACAAATACATAATGATACATGCATAGCTGTTCATACCCCTTCATATAATCCAGATTAAGGTCCAGGCCAAAATTCAGGCAGTTTTGTGACTAAGGTAGGCCCCCATGAAGTTCAGGGGTGGGCGTCCCATACCAAATCATTGCCTTATGTGGCCCACCTTAGTTTTGGATCAGGCAGAGTTTTGGTTCATGGAGGTTTTAGGCGATGCATCTGATAGTCAGGTTGGATGGCAAGGATACATGTCACAAGGGCCCCACAGCTGCTCAATACCACCATAAGCTAATGGTGGTGCCTACAACATGTCCCTTCTATAATATGGGTGTGTTGGTAAGGGTCCATGTAGAATGTCCACCAAATGCAGATGGGAGGATGTGTCCACCACCCTGAAAAAGAATGGGATGATAACAGATCCAACCCTTTCTCATTTGCATGCTCTTTTGGGATGCAGTTTGCATACAGGAGCATTTGCTGCATCCCACCATCCTCATTTTCAGGGTGCACCAAACGGATCCAATTAGACAAAAATGTGCACACCAGGTCACATTTGACTCCATTCTCATTCGGGGGCAAGTCAAAGCAGCAAATCCTAATATTTTTGCAGAATCTCGGCATCATTTAGATGCATGTGAGAAATGGCCTCTCATGCATGACATGGATTGATTATTTCCTCTACTGTGCAAATACCAACATAAAAATTTACTCACAGTGGGACGTTTCGTGCGACAGTAGACTCTTTCAAGAGTTTCAACTTGTACTTTCTTCAGCCGTTTTTGGGAAGACCACCTGCTTCGCATAACATGGACCGGTGCTTTTACCACAGGCTCATGCTCTTTGACATCCACCAACACAGGAGAAGATTCGACCGGTTCGCTTTCAGGCAGTGGAGATGGAGGCTCTTCAGGTGCTGAGATGACTTTATCAGGTAAAGAAGCGCACATCAGTAGAAGGTTTGGAGGGGGTTCACGAAGCAATTCAAGGACCACAGCCCTATCGAGTCCAAGCTCTGCTGCAAGACTTTTGATCTGGAAAAAGAGAAGTGTTAGATTTTTGGGAAAAAGAAATGCAGAGGATATTCACATAAGAGGGGTAAGAATCCTCTTCGCGGCACATCGAGCACAGCTCATGTGTGAGCTCTGAACCATTCCAGGCAGGTCCCATATTGAACATGCCCCAGGCCCAAAATCAGGCCGGTCCACCACGCATGTGATTGAATATGGATTATCAGTCGAAGTATTTAGACCACCAGCTGTTATGGTAAATGCATGCCCACCTGATGAATGGACCAGATCAGCCTATTTGTGAGCAAGCACATGATCATGCCAGGGCCTGCATGATGACGGACCAGACATTGCAAACAGTTTCGCTGCTTGTCTGTAGATGCCATCGATCCACTTCAAGGTGAATCATTATCAGGGTCTTCACGAAAATGTATGAGCAGCAGGAATGATTCAAGCCATAACCATGCTTCTAAATAAAGGTGGATTACGCTAGTTTTGCGGCGACCGATCTTTAAAGCAGATGCCAATCTTCGAAGTTGCCAATTTTTAAGCTTCAAAGGCGGTTCTTCTTCTTCATCATCATCTTCGCTTCCGACAACATCTGTGTTTGAGTCTGATGCTCCGGATGGTTCATCATCAAACCCATCACCAAATGAATCCTCCAGCTCTTGTTCTAGCCTAGCTAGGTCTTCCTCACTTATCTCATCATCACCATCAAATGCAGACATGTCATCGTTTTTTAGATCTTCTTCCAGCTGACTAAAGAGTGCCTCAATCGCATCTTCATCTAAATCACCTTCTACCTCATCATCATTTTGCCGTAATTTTTTCTGCAAGAAGAAACCAATTATGTTGAGCCTATGATTTCAAATACAAAAAATCACCTTGCCTTTGACCAGCGTTCTCTACTTTTCCTTATGTGAACACAGAGAATTATAATTAGGAAAAAGAAAAGAAAAGGAATCAAATCATAGTTCTAAAACTCAGTGATTCGACTAGAAACTTCGTCAATTCACCATGAAACTTGATTGTGAGTCACTCGATCTCGACTCAGTGTCTCCCCCCGAGTTGACTCAATGACTCGATCAACTAGACTGCTCGCCACGACTCAAGCCAAGTCACTTACCTGAAAATCACTTTTTATAAAAAGTGAGAGGGAGGGTTCAAGGTCGAGACCTCTCCCAAGAAGTACCAAATGTGTTGCTAACCAGCAGGCCAAGCTCTGCTGCTTAGTTTCTCTTTATTTTTTTTATTTTTTATTTTTGACATTTTATCCTACAACTACATAGTCTACATGAAATATTGATAAAATTATTAAATTAGTATATCTTCATATATATATATATATATATATATATATATATATATATATATATATTACATTTTATCTTAATACAACTACATAGTCTACATGAAATATTGATGAAATTATTAAATCAATTATTACGCAGAGGCGAGTAAAAACTCATCCGAGTCTTCAAGTCAACCCAACCTGGCTGAACATCAAGTTGAGTCACGTTTTCAAGTTTTTAAACCATGAATCAAATAATAAGTTTCAGTGTCAATATATAAATAAAAGATTCTGACTGATTTTGCTAGGAAAGTACTACATCAAGCTCAATTTGTGAACTTCAAGGCCATTGATGAGGCATTCTTCCATGAGTTTGTAGAGGTAAAGTGGAATGGGGTAGCAAGCTACAAGGATGACATTGATGACTGTGCCAACACATGGCAGTGGAAGCGGGTACATAGACATTCTGTTTAAAGTAATCAAGTTCCAAAAGATTGGCCAGGGCAGGCATCATCTCCATCTTGATGACACATCCCTCCACAATGCAAACAGAACCGCAATGAAGAGAGAGAAGAGCAAGCTCATGTTTCTTGCATGGGAATTGCATAATGGGTATGAAGAGCATCTCACCAGTGTTCAAAATGAATATCTGGGTATGAAGAGCATCTTACTAGTGTTCAAAATATATGCAAGTATTGGGTAGGAGCATCTCATGCATTTGGTACTCCAAGAAGTTAGTTTTTAATACTTATCATATCCAATGTTTGCAATATCGATAATATCAGCCGATATTATCGATATCGCATGTCAGCGAGACGAAATCGATGGGTGATAACAAAAAATAAAAAATGAAGCTCAGATTCTTGAATATCGACGATAATGTTGCAAGATATCGCAAAGTACCGTTATGTCTCGGTGATATCAACGTTTTTTTTTTGTAAAGGTTTTTACAATGTATCAACGATATCGTCAATACTTCACAGGAAACGCAATGTTGCCCTTCCCAAAACCCCCAAAAACTGATTTTATTTTATTTTTTCCCTTTTTCTTTAGATTTCTCTCTTCTAACCTGTTGGTGGGTGGATTTCGGTCCATCCATTGCTTGGATTTGGGAGAAAACCCCACATTCGAAATTAGAATCAGGATTTTCTTGCATTTGAGGCCATTTCTCATTCGATGAGTAATTTTTCATTTTAATCCCTTTTTTTAAATCTTATAAAATGAGTGTAAAATCATAAGAAATCTTTGATTCTTCATGTTTTGCATGGAAAATTAAGAATTTCAACCTTCAATTTAGAGATTTGAGTGTAGGTGGACCAATTTGGGGAAAATTAGGAAAAATTCGAAATTTTCTTAATTTCTCCCAAATTGCTTGCAATGTTGCATTCCAAGCATGAAATCGAGCAAGTATGAGGCATGATCTACAGATTTGATAACTTTTTTTCAAATTTCAAAAAATAAAAATTATTTTTAATTAAATTATTTTTTTTCAAAATTTCCCTTCAACTGGCAACCAATTGAGTGCAATTTGAAACTATTTAGGAGTGTTTGATGAAATGATCATCACATACACTCTAATTTCCAGATTTGAGTGTAGGTAGCCCGATTTAGGGAAAATTTTGGAAAATTCCAAATTTTCTTAATTTCTCCCAAATTGCTTGCAATGTTCCACTCCAAACATGAAATCAAGCATGTAATAGGCATGATCTATTGATTTGTTAAGTCCTTGTCAAATTTTGGAAAATAAAAATTATTTTTTAATTCAAAATAATAATAATAAATTATAAAATATATTTTTTTTCCAAATTTTCCTTTAACCAGATGTCAATTGAGACTAATTTCAAAGTATTTAGGAGTGTTTGATAAAATGATCATCATATGCACTCCAATTTCAAAATTCAAAGTGTAAGTGGCCCGATTTGGGAAAATTGAAAAAAAAATCAAAATTCCCCCAATTTCTCCCAAATTGCTTGCAACGTTGCACTCCAAACATGAAACCAAACATGTATGAGGGTTGATCTACTATAGCATTATGGATATGGCAACCAGTATGGATACCCAGAAGCTCCTTCTATGCCCATACCAGATCCATATCAGCCACAGACTGTGACGATTATACAGTACCCACAAATGGGCATATTAGTTCAATTCGAAGAGGATGAGTACCAGCGTTATGTTAAGGAGTATCTTAATTAGTATCATTCTACTATGACCTGAGCACAGTATTGTCGATTTGTGAAGTATTATTCCCAACCTTATCGAGATGGAGACAATGATTATAAGCTACTGCGCAACTCTATGCGAGTCTAGGCCATTGCCAGTTACGTCATTCATAGGTATATTTCTCAATTTCTACTTCTTGTTTTGCTTTTGAATGAATTGGTTGTGTTTTCATACATGTCTTCTTACATTTATAAATGTTATGAATTCAATTTGAATATAGTTGCATTAGTTTAGTCAGACGGCACATAACTTAGGACCCTATACAAAGGAAACCTATTATGTGCACTTTTTTTTAGATATTATGATTTAAAAGTGTATTAATGTAATTTTTTTAACAATCCCTAAAGTTTCATTGAAAAAATCAACCAATTTCCTAATGTTTTCCCGTGTTTCCCAAAAAGTGCGATAAATCAGCCAATAAACGATATATCCTGTGCGATAACTGATGCGTATCTGTATCCCAAGGGTACAATACGTAACAAGATACTGACACTGCGAACATTGATCATATCCACTTGAAGGAGAGATGATGAGTCTTAGGTGCCAAGCTTTAGTTGGGTCATAACTTCATTACAATTCATAACAAACTATGATGTCTCTGTACGAGTTGCTAGCACTATCATAAAACTTCAAGATAATTCCAAGAATCGTATCAGAGCCATGAGTTAAAAAATAATAAATAATAATAATAATAATAATAATAAAATACCTAAAGTCGGGAAAGCAACTCTGTGATCTACACTATTTTATGATAACTGTTTAGATTGATCTACTGACCCGTGTTGGCTCCAAGGCAACAGGTGAAAGTGCCAAAAGGGATCCTTAAGTGGACAGTTTAGTCTCTAAACAGTATTATAAATAGTGGTATGATGGATAGGCTATTCTGCACTAATAGCAATATTTCACGCTCATCAGAAGCAAGCTCTTCTTCCCTCTTAGATGACCATATAATCAACAGTTGCCAAATAAATTTTGAAAATATTAACAAAAATCTCGCAAATTGGTATTTACCAAAAGTACCAACCAAAGAAATCTATACGATTGGAACATTTGAATTCATGTCAGACTATGCTATTAAAACCAGAGAACAAACTATAGGATTAAATAATGAATACGAAACTTTAAAATTGTTTAGTGAAGAAGCAATTATGGAACATATAAGAAAAAAATATAGTTATCTCCATATCGGATTAGTACAAGTAGCAATTAAACCACTCACCAGAGATGGGTTAAATGCTAGTACTTTAGTATGCTTACGAGACTGTAGGCATTTAAATTTTCATGATTCTGTATTAGGCATTATAGAGTCTAGCTTATGCAATGGACCTATTTATTTTAACTGCTATCCAAATTTTAGTGTCAGTCTAAAGGACCCTAATATTTTACATGCCTTAACACTTAATATTAAGACAAGCAGATACCACTTAATGGACGGAAGTTTACCATTAGCCCTAGTGTATCGAATCTATTATAAAGTAATGAATACTAGCATAGAACCACGATCAATCAAAGCAAGCCTAAAAGGTCAAACTATATTATTACAAACAGACATGAATAGAGCTAACACTGTAGTACCAAAAGCAATCACCTGGAATCAAATCCAATTACCACAAACTTGGAATTTAACACAATTACAACCCCCTCCACAAGTTGACAATAGAGACTTAGAACAAATAATAGAACATTCAGATAGATCTGTAGAAATTCGATTTAATCCCAGTAAACATGTTACTTTAAACATACAACATATTGACACTAGTAGAAGACCATCTTTTTCTGCACCAGAAACACCGCTGTCACAACCAGACATCATAATGCGAAGTAGACGACTAGATGGTGAAACAAGGACCAATACTACCGATGAATCAAGAATACGAGGGACAAGGACACAATCTAATATCACTCAGCCATACTATACAACAAATCAAGAAGACCGAGAAACTCTATCACCAACACAGTCTCAAATGGATCCAGACATATTTGCCCTAGAAAAAGAATTTATTATAGATGAAGAAAATATAAGTTATGAGTTTAACCAAGAATATAATAAACAACATAGAGAAAAAAAATTTTAAATATTTCCACAACAATATAAACAAGAATATATAAAAAAATTTATATATTAGGTATTGTAAACAATACAAAGAACATATCCCGTTCTTCCAATGGTTTGCTAATTGGCGGAATAAATCTTATCCTATACAAACCAAGAATAGACAAGTAAATGTAACAACAAAAACAACTCAAGAATGGAAGACAACCGAAAACAAAACCATTACTTCCATACACCCGCCTTCTGAAGCGATTCAACTAAACATAAAAAATACTGAAATCCAGGCTACTCCTTTCAGAAGTATACAAAATAGTGATCTCATTACCCCAAGTAACTATACTATTATGAAAGGGATAAAAACTATAATAGACCAAAATAATTACTCAAACCAATATTTACAAACCATCGGCGAACAAAATAATCGACTAGAAAATAGTACAAATAAGATAGAACATTTAACTGAACAATTATACAATGTTTCCTTAGAATCTACTCCTATACAATTTTCGTCTGACATTAACAATCAAACACGCCTATTCAAACCACACGAATTTCCTAAAAATATGCAATTTGCCCTTAAAGATTCCACAGAAGAAATGCTAGAAGAAATTACAAAAAAACTAGCTAATATCTCTATTCCCGAACCAATTAACCATACTGACAAACATATCTCCCCTTTAGAACGAACTCTTCCTAATCTCGAATGTAATGAAATTAAATATACTACCATTTTTCCCACAACTAGAAATTATTACTCCAGACCCACTCCAGTAGATCTCTAATTTGAAGAACGCAATCAGATAACTCAAAGTTCTTATTCCAGCGGATCTATATACGAATGGAACATAGATGGAATGTCTGAATACAATATTATTAATCTAGTTCATGAAATGCCCATGGCAGCTACTGTTTATAAGCGAAACCGCGGCGTTGATGATTTCACTGCTGCCTAATTAATTGTTTCTGGCTTTACTGGCCAACTCAAAGGCTGGTGGGATAACTATCTAACCTTACAAGATCGCGACCGCTTATTATCCACTATTAAGTTAGAAGCCACAGGACAACCTATTTTAGACCAAGGGCAACCTATCCAAGATGCAGTAAATACTCTTTTATATACTATCATTAAACATTTTGTAGGAGATCCGAATAATATTAGACAAAGAACTAGTGAGATCTTAAATAACCTTCGATGTCCAACATTAGACGACTTCAGATGGTACAAAGACACTTTCATCAGTAAAGTAATGATACGACAAAATTGTAACATGCCATATTGGAAGGAACGTTTTATAGCAGGATTACCAAAACTATTTGCAGAAACAATCAGACAGAAACTAAGACAACTTTATAATGGAAATATACCCTACGATCGAATAACATACGGCGATTTAATAGCATTTATTACAAATGAAGGACTAGTCTTATGCACAGATATTAGACTTAAAGCTAAAATGAAAAAAGACAGAAAATTAACTAAACACGAATTAGGAAATTTCTGTGAACAATTTGGATATCAAAAAATTGTAGCTCCTTTTGAAAGAAAAAAGAGACTAAAACGACATTATTTTAGAAAGAAAAAATACAGACAAAATTCTAATAAAATTTATTGGAAACAAAAATATCAAAACCCTAAAAGAAAAATATACAAAAATAAGAAAGCTTACCAGCCTAACTTTAACAAAAAAAGACAATTTCAATCCTATTTTCAGAAAAAACCAACCTGCTATAAATGTGGTAAAATAGGCCATTTTGCAAAAAACTGCAGCTTAAAACATAAAATTAATGAACTAGAACTAAATGAGAATCTCAAACAAGGGTTATATAATATCTTAAAAGAACACTCATCCTCTAGCTCCTCTGAATCCTGTCAAACTGATTCAGAAGAACTAGAAAATAAGATCCAAAATATCAATGAAAATACAAGTAACATAGAAACAACAGACTCTGAACAAGAAGCAAGTTCTTCTTCAGAAGAAGAAGATAAACCAGAACGAAAAGAAAAGATTGGTACATGTTTAAAGTGCTCAACAAAATCCATATGCACACTAACAAAAGAACAGAGAACTTTATTAGATTTTGCAGAACACTTACATGATCCAGATCTAAAACGAATGTATTTACAAAACTTACAAGAATCTCTATCTAAACCAGTAGAAATAAATAATCCAATGACACCATATAATATTACAGAAATTTTAGACAGATTCCAACCAATCCAAGAAAAAACTCCAACTTTGAATGATTTATATTCAGAAGTAAAAGATAACAAAAGAGAAATACAAGATTTAAAAAGACAAATAAAAAACTTAGTAGACAACCATAATAGTTTAAAAGAACAAGTCTACTTTTTAGAATCTAACAAAGAGTCACATATAGACAATACTACTGATAACCAAGTAGATGCATTAAATATAATTACCAACATAGATTATCAAAAATGGCATGTCAACCTAACTATCGTCATCAATAAAGAATTTCATATCCAAACAAATGCTTTAATAGATACCGGGGCAGACATGAATTGTATTCAAGAAGGCTTAGTACCCAGTAAATATTTTGAGAGAACTTTAAAACAATTAACAACTGCCAGCGGATCAAAACTACGGATCAATTACAAATTATCCAAAGCAGAGGTATGTAATCAAGGAATATGTTTAAAAACAACTTTTCTATTGATTAAAGACTTAACACAACCTGTTATACTTGGGGCGCCATTTTTAGAATTAATAAAACCATTTAATGTAGATAACTTTGGAATCAAAACTAGCTTACTAGAACAGAACTTAACGTTTGAATTTATCAGCCCTTCAAAAATTCGGGATATAAACCAGTTAAAATCAGTTTTGATAACAAAATCTATAAATTTAATAACACATAAAAAAGAACATATTAAACAAGTTTTTTAAAAAAATTCAATATATTAAAATAAATGAAGACTTGAAATTACCTGAAACAAAAAATCGAATCCAAGGTTTTGAAGCATTAGTAAAAAGAGAAGTATGTTCTAATCTACCAACAACATTTTGGACTAGAAAACGGCACATAGTCAAATTACCCTATGAACCAGATTTTCATGAATCACGAATACCTACAAAAGCCAGACCGATTCAAATGCCAAAAGAATTATTAGAGCATTGTAAAAAAGAGAGACGAATTATTACAAAAGGGCTTGATACGTCATAGTAAATCACCATGGAGCTGTTCCGCATTTTATGTTAACAAATCCGCTGAAATAGAAAGAGGAGTTCCAAGACTAGTAATGAACTACAAACCATTAAATAAAGTATTACAATGGATACGATATCCAATACCAAATAAAAAAGATTTATTGGGAAGATGATATTCAGCAAAAGTTTTCTCCAAATTTGATATGAAGTCAGGATTTTGGCAAATACAAAATCGCAAAAGAAGATAGATACAAAACTGCTTTCAATGTACCCTTTGGCCAATATGAATGGAATGTCATGCCCTTCGGATTAAAAAATGCACCATCAGAATTCCAAAACATTATGAATGATATTTTCAATCCCTATATTAACTTCGTTATAGTTTATATAGACGATGTATTAGTATTTTCCGACTCTTTAGAACAACATTGGAAACATTTAAGAATATTTCTAAATGTTATCAAGATAAACGGGTTGGCTGTTTCAGCAACCAAAATTAAATTATTTCAAACCAAAATTAGATTTCTAGGACATTATATATCTCGAGGCACAATCATACCTATAAAACGGAGCCTAGAATTTGCTGATAAATTTCCCAATGAAATTAAAAATAAGACACAATTACAAAGATTCCTTGGAAGCCTTAACTACATAGGAGAATTTTATCAAGACCTGCACAAAATATGTAAACCATTATATGAAAGATTAAAGAAGAACCCACCTCTATGGACCGAACACCACACTAATATAGTAAAGACAATTAAACTCAAAATTAAACATTTACCATTATTACATATAGGCGATCCATCAGCCCCTAAGATTGTAAAAACTGATGCATCAGAATTAGGATATGGAGGAATCCTAAAACAAAAGAAGAATAAATCAGAACAATTGGTAAGATTTACTTCTGGCTCCTGGAATGACACCCAAAAAAATTATAGTACTATCAAAAAAGAAATTCTTTCCATCGTGTTATGTATCTCAAAATTCCAAAGTGATCTTTTAAACCAGTGTTTTCTTCTTCGAATAGACTGCAAAAGTACAAAATATATTTTAGAAAAGGATGTTAAAAACCTAACTCATAAACAGATTTTTGCCAGATGGCAAGCTATTTTATCAAGTTTTGATTTTCAAATTGAATTTATTAAAGGAGATTCCAATTCTTTACCAGATTTCTTATCTAGAGAATATTTACAAGGTAAAAATGGCTGATAGATCGAAGCCTACAAGTAAACAAGATTATGTCATGACCTCTCCTACTCCAGCAACACCTTCTCTAGCAAAATCAAGATTGGAAAGTCCTCTTCGAGGACAATCAGGATCTCCTATAGGAACAAGATTAAGACCCACAATTCCTCTTTCCCCGAATCCTTTTAGTCCATTAACCTCTCTAACCTCTTCTTCTTCTACTCCCCAAACATTTGCAAGCAAACTGGTTGATACTAACCCAGGTTTACAAGACTCCCCTTCTTTCCAATTAATCCCTCATTCTCCCCCATCACCCACCAATGTTTTTACTTTAGAACCACGGTATTTTTACAAACCAGAAGCTTATCCTATTATACCCATTGAAGCCGAATTCAAAAACAAGCCTATCCCCTTTGTTATTCAGCATTGCTTTCCCCCTTCCTGGCATTAGCCAGCAACCATCGGAAGTAAAATACAAAAGTACTATGAATTTATTCTCGTAGATACCGATTCCTGCATTTTCGCTCATGTACCAGATAAACAAGATAATTCCAAGATTGCTTATTCAAAATGCCAAATTTTAAAAGTTCTTACTTATTCAGACTGGGGGCCAAATCCCAATTCAGCACGACAATTTTCACAAGCATTTAGTCCACCAAGTTTTACATATTATGATTACCAAAAAGCATGGTTGTATGCATTTTTCTACCAAAACCCACATCTTTCACATTCGTGGTTCTTCCATTTTCATCAAAAAACAAACTTAAACTTTCCTTTATGGTTTCATTCATTTTGGAATTATTTTGGACCTGATACAAGAATTTTACCTCCACCAGTACAAGAAGGATTTACTTACTTTTTAGACACCTACAAGTTTTCTGACCAACAAAACCAACTACCAAAATCTTTAGTATTTTTCTCATTATTCTCAATTGCATGGATTAGTACTTGGGAATACCATATCCAGAAAGTTTCTTTATCTCCTGCTTTATATTTAGTTAGACGCTTTAAAAGTAAGTGGTGGAAACAACTTAAAGAAGATAGATTTCTAAAACCAGCACTTCAAAAGTATTTTCAAGAAAATCCTCATTTTTCAAAAGTTGAAATAGTCTCTTCACAAGATCAGCAGTTCTTAGTTTCAAAGTCTTCCATTCAAGCAAAATTAGCAGCTGCCAAGACCAAAGCAGAATACATGGCAATACTAAACGAAGCAGCATTAGCCCTAAATCCAGAAGAAGACTCAGATGTTTCAAGTACACATTATTTACAACCAAATGAAGATGATTGTTTTGGGATAGATGGTATACCTCAATTATAAGATAAGACAAAAATACAGCTGTAGCCATCATCATTACAGCAACAAGAAGACAAGCGAAGTATCAGGACAAGTATACTGTAGCCATCATCATTACAGCAGCAACAGGACAAATTAAGCATCTTTTCAAAACTCCGGACTCCATTCTAGTTCAAATTTACAATATTGTACGAACGGATGCGAAAGGTTATCAAATTTCTCGAAATAACGGATAAGCTTGCGGACTTCAAGACGTGAATGCTAGGACATTGTTCAAAGACAATTGAAGCTACGATTGGAATCTGTTCTAAGTCACTTCTACATTTTCCTGCATGCCAAGTGCAGACATAACAATAATGGTGGCCATAACAGCTACTGCCATTATGTTACCATACAGGCCATAATGGCCTAATGGCTATTACATAATGATAATGGTGGCCATAACAGCTACTGCCATTATGTTACCATACAGGCCATAATGGTCTAATGGCTATTACAGCCTCTCTCTTTTTTCTTTTTCTTTTTTCTTTTTTAGAAAGAAAATTATTTTTCCCCGTAATGAACCGTTACCAACCATTTTTTCTATAACAGCCGTTACGTCCCAACAACGTGTAACAATCACCGCCTTACAATTACATAACAGTTATTGTGGCCATTACGTAACCATTTTTTAATACCTTGGTCCCTACTCCAGATTGAGGCGCTATATTGCCATGAAAGACAAGCATTAGACCATGGAAGCACCACGCATTCCGCCCACCTTCAAGGCATTGTGGATTTACACCAAGCTCAAAGCTAGCTCGCGCTCACTCCTCTACAAACTTCAAATCTCGCCATGCGCAATGTTTAGTAGTGCCACACACTACCTCGCTTCTGAGTGATGTGGTCTCATATATTTCCCCTTAGTACTTCAAGGCACACAGCTCATGCCTCTACCTATATTTACAAAGGATGGTGGATCAATCCTCTCCTCGCCTGTTATCAACATCTCCATGTGAGATAGATATCTTCATCAACTTTTGTAGCGCTCTATGCCTCTCACTAGAGTTGTACACGAACCGAGTTAGCTCGGTTAACTCACTCGACTCAACTCAAAAAAGCTCGATTTGACTCAGTTCAAAATTGAGTTCGAGCTGATTTTTGGAGCTCGAAAAAATTTCAAGCCAAGTTTGAGCTTGGCCGAGCTCGAATTGACTCGGATCGAACCTCAACTCGAACCAAACCAGTTCAGTGACTCGGTTATTTTGATATTGATGTTGCTCACCAAATGTTTGATGAAATCACTCAACCAAGTGTTGTTTCGAGTGCATACATTCTCTGTGGGATTGGCTGGTGGCGAGAAAGGTATGGATATGAAACAAATCATTACCAAAAGAAAAACATTACATGCTAAAACTACCTTTGGATCTTGATTTTGATGTTACCTACTGAGTGTTTGATGAAATACCTGTAAATTGTTATTGTTATTTTGCATACTGTGAGAAATTAAAGGTGCACTCTATGTGTTTGAGAAAATGCCGCACTGGCTCAAACTGGCTTGAGCCGCTGACCGAACCGAGCCAAGCTTGCCAGTCAGGCTCGAGGACCAAGCCGAGCCGAGTTCGAGCTGCTGTCAACTAGTGGCCGAGCCGAGTCAAGCTGTGCCAAGCTCGACTCGTGTACAGCTCGACCTCTCACCTAGACTATGTCAAACTCAGACCGACACAAGTAGTTCCATGTCATACAGCACCAGATACTATTCTTCCTCTAGCACGTGAGACCCATGGCAATACTGGAACCCAAAAGTCTCAACCGCGACAGCATTGTAAGAAACTGTCAGACAGGGTAAACAGCTAAGAAGCTCTAGGCCTCTCGAACTATACAAGATCGGCATGTCTTGTGGATAACAGCTATCTACACTTTGAGCAACTACAAAGATATAGCCAGCTATTATCTTCATGCCCATCTACATTGACTGCCTGATGCCTTGTTGCCTACAAAGCTATTTGAAGGCAACGCCTCTCTAGATAAGCCCATGATACCCTCCGGCTATATGAGACGCATGATGCTCAAAAATGCCTGAAGCCCAACTACTAAGTTCTCAACAATACAAGGCTAAAGAGATTCTCCTGTCACAGCTACAGATACAAACATTCTAAAACGAGCATCGCCATCACTACAGACAAACATTCTGAAATAACCATCACCATCGCTATAGACAAACACTCTGAAACAAGCATCACCATCGCTACATATACAGACACTTCGATACAAGCATCATAGCATTCTACTCATGCATTGCATTATTTGCAGTCATGATGAATATACTTGGTTTTTATGATGAATATACTTGGTTTTTCCCTTTTAATGAAGGGTTTTTCCTCAATGAATGCGATTAAGTGCCTGTGTCAAACCACAACCTAGAATATATTTTGTCCCTAGATTAATGAAACCCCTTGAAAGGGTATTTTGGTGCACATCTTGTTCATAGTGAAGTTAATATCAATCATAACGAAAGAAACACAATTCTCGTAAACAGCAAGGTATGAAGTATCTTGTAAACAACAAGGTAGAAGTATTGGAACAACCATTCCATGGATAAAACCCCAAAAGAAAACCAAACCAAGTCAACTGTACAAAGGCACCTTAACCGCCAGGCACATGTAAGAGAAAGCATTCAAATTTGGAAATGCATAACAGAATTGCCTCTACTCCATTATCAGCCACACAAGAAAGGATAATGAATTGCTTGGGAAATCAGTATAAATCTAAGAGAGTAACAAAAATAGAAAGGAACATATTTCAAGACATGCAATGGAGTTTTTACAAACCATTAAAAATTAAAAAAATAATAAATAATAAATAAATAAATAATTACAAACCCAATTTAAGCTTTTCAATAGATGGAAATTGCACAACACAACCTTCTATGTAACAAAAATTAAAGCAGAAAGAGGGGGGAGGGGAGGGGACATTGGGGTGCTTTTCGATGTCCTCCAATTCCTGAGGGAGGGAATAATGAACCTTTTCTATTACAATTTGCTCTGACCAGCATTCGAGGTTCCACATTTCTTCCAAATTTGAATCTGGAAAAAGCAATATTCTACCCAAAACTGCGGGCATTGGTGTTTCAAGTAGGACTTGAATACTACCACTCACAAGTAGGTGTAAACAACAACTCAGCATTGGATGGACAGCCAAGCTTTCACCCACTCTCCGAAGAAGAAAAGCAGTTTCCAGAATTCAAAAGAAGATCTCTCCAACCAAACAAGTTTAAAAAATAAAAATAAAAAAGAAAGAAATCCACTTCAATTTTACAAAGACTTAGTAAAAAGATAATCTATCCAACCCAATTCGACCCACAGGTAATAAAAATAATAAAGAAAAAAAAAATCATTTTAAGCTATTCCATGGAAAATTTTCATGATTCAAAAGAAACCCATTTCAATTTAACAAAAATCCACTAATCTTCAATCGAAAGAAAGCATTTTTTCACCCATTAATAGTATATACTTCCAACCCAGCTCAAACCCACCCCCACCCCCACCAAAAAAAAAAAAAAAAAAAAACTATACCGTAGAGAAAATTCCGCAATAGAACACCAACAAACTTTAATTTGAATTGAAAAAAAAAAAAAAAAAAAAAAAAAAACCCAAAAATCTCCACACCAGATAAAGCAGTTTCAAGCATTCAAAAAAACCCAAAAATCTCCACACCAGATAAAGCAGTTACAAGCATTCAAAAAGCATGTCATCCCATCCCCAATCGAAAGCAACATCCAGAAAAAGAAAAGGCAAAAATGGAAATATCCTGATATGGTAAATATCATATTTTTATAACTATAGAGAAAGAATGAATGAATGATAAACCCCAAAAGAAGTAAAGGACGAAAATGAAGAATTTTTTTTTTTTTACCTTTTCCTTTGAAGATGGTGTTGTAGCAGAGGAACTGCTGTTTCTGCGGCGAGAGAAAGTAAGTAAAGGGCGAGGCTGCGTGACACTTGGCAGGAGAAGCGAGGTTGGTCTGGTGGGGCCCACGAAGAGCCGATGAGAATGGTGAGGAGCTGTTGCTGCTGATATAATCTTGAGAAGAAGCTGAGATGGAGCAGAAGAAGAAGCCATGGCTACAGAAGATTTTCTCAATCTTTTGTTCTCCCTTGAGTTGGGGAGTTATTTGACACTCCGCAGAGAAGGCCACCTGATGCACAGGCACTCAGAAATTGGACACGTGGCCTATACTAACTCGGACGCGGATTTCGTACTACCCCCGCCCGTCCCTAGCTCCGAACAGGCAGTTCTATGGGCCCACCGTGATGTATCTGTACATCCAAGCCGTTAATTCCTTTTCTCAAATTATTTTAAGGCATGAGAAGAAAAATGAGGCAGATACAACACTCAAGTCGACTACACCAAATAATAAGCTTGGTTGCATTAAAACGCACAAAGCATTAAATGTCAGTTGCATTAAAAGCAAGAGTCATCTGTGGTATGGTACATTTAAGCGTTGGATCCGACTCATTTTTGTCTGAATGCCTTAAAATAATCTGACAAAAGGGATAAAAGGCCTGGATGTACAGATAACGGTGTGCCCGGCCACAGAACTGCCTGTTCGGAGCTAGGGATGGGCGGAGTAGTATGCTATCCGCGTCCTACTAACTCAACAATAACAGACTATTGTTGATCTCTCTCTCTCTCTGTCTTTCTTTCTCGCCCGCTGCAATGGGCGGGCCTGGCAGCGCAGCTCTTTGGACCAGGGCTTGCGCCCAAAAGTCCATCAGCCCAATAATCGTATTTTTGAGAAGGATTATATGATAATCATGCTGCATGTGACGCTTGACATGAACACACTAAGGGCCTGTTTGGCCAGGCAGATCCCATGGTATTAGGAGGGATGGGATCGGCAATATCATGGGATAGGCATGACAAGCCAAAAAGATCCGGTGAACTTGTCCGGGATATGAACAATCCCATGGATCTTAAGACAATCCACTGACATCACCATCATTATCTTAAAATTGATCCTATCCCTTGGTTGGATGGATTGGAAGGTTAAATCCCGGGATATGCACGGCGTGCTAAACAGACCTAGTGAACTTGTCCCAGGATATAAGCAATCCCATGGATCTTAAGACAATCCACTGACACCATCATCATTACCTTAAAATTGATCCCATCCCTCCTAATACCATGGGATCTGCCCGGCCAAACAGGCCCTAAAAAATTGTACACATCGCATATATTAACTTAATTAAGATTGATTAAATTGTTCGTATCACTGTCACAAAATTAAAATCCTATGCTGCATATATAAACCTAAATGAAATTGATTAAATTGTTCTTATCATTGTCATAAAATTAAAATCCTGACCACTGGTTCATGAACACTTTTTTTGTGGAAATAGGACTAAAAGATTTTATTTTTTTCATTTTTAACTGTCCAAAAAATGTCTGGATCATGAGATAATCATAAAAACTTAATTTTTTGTTCATGATACACCAACATAGGTACTGTAATTTGGGTCATTTATTTGACTACATATCAATATTGTTCGAAGTATCCCGATATTATCGAAATATTCTTGATATTATCGGTATCTCCAACTCACTGGTACCGATAACATTGATAGCAATACCAATAACATTAGTAATATCAAAAAATCCAATTATTGAAAATGTATCACTAATGTATCATCAATATTTTTATTGTGTAAATTCCAAGTGTCGCTTGTATTTTCAATGTATTGATATCGTCAATATTTTTTACTATATAAGTTCCAAGTGTTGCTTGTATTGGCGATATTTTCATAACATCCCTAAAAAATTGTTTATTAAAAAATTCTATTTCAATTTTTTTATGAGTGCATGGTTGTATGCAATGTTTAATTTGTTGACGATTGTATCGATAATATCACAATATTATCATATCGCAACATGGGCGATATCAAGACCACAATTTTTTATTTCTTTTTCAATTGTCGATGATTTCTCGACGAAATATCATGTATTATTGACATTCCAAAATATTGATGGATGGTTGGATGGATAGATGGGATGGATGGAAGGGTTGGACTAATTTCTCACAACAACACATGCATTTTGGCTCCCATTAAATGAAAATTATTATGTATGCATTCTTTTATATTCCTAAATATATAAATATGTATATTTTTACATCTCTTAAAATTTTACTAAAAAAATTCTACCGTTTTTTCCATGTTTATCTGCATTTCCAATTATCGACAATATCAATATTGTTTTCATGTCCCTCCCGAGAACGAAACTTGTAGCAATGCCGATATGTTGAATAATGACTCATGAAAACTTCTTTCTTAATAGAGAGAGAGAGAGAGAGAGAGAGAGAGAGAAGATAATATAAGAGAGAGGTTGGATAAGAGAGGGAGAGGATATACGAAATCTCTCTCTCTCTCTCTCTTAAATTTAAATTTGGATTTTAATTTTAATTTTTTTTCTAAGAAATTTATGGGTGTTACAATGTGTCTACAAGCATCGCCCATGATTTAATCATCAAATTTTGACATAGAGAGCTCAAACAATGGAGTGAGGGCTGATGATCCAATTCTAAGACCATTCAGGTAAGCATTGTACCTCTTATTTTTGGCACATTTGGATATGCATGTCCATGGAATGAGCAGCTCTAAGTGATCCTTCCTAAATATGACTATAATAGCTGAACTAACATAATCATTAAAAATAAAATAAGCACCAACTAGTGTGATGGTTCCAAAGAGTGACATCGTTATTCTTTTTGTTCACCCAAGCATTGGTACATTCGAGGCCCATGGAATAAGCACTGGTGGGCTAAACCTAACATATGTTATCATTACGATTTTATGAAATCATCAGTCCAGTGCAAATGTAGTTAAGAGATTAAAAAAAAAAAAATTATAGTCATTGCACTATTTCATAACATTATGGTAAAAATCTTAAATCCAAAAGGCCAGATCAATTTCCTCTAATGATAATTTAATATTAAAGTAATGTAAAAATACCATTATTAAAATGTTAATGTTGATAAACCAAACACAAGAATAATTTATAATCATTGCACATTTCATTAGTAAAAACAACAAAACTTAGTTCCTAACTTTGTTATGCCAAATATCAATTCATGCAGCTATTGGAACTGTTTTTTTTAAGATGCAAGATCATTCACCATCTGTGTATCTGTTTTTACTAAGAAATCATTTTTTGAGATAATTTGATTAGTTGCTTTGAAATAATCAGTCAAGAGACGGGTCTTAACTAAATGAGTTTCTGGGTGAGTGGGGGCTGCAACTTCAGTTTGGGTTAACCCGAACTAGATTGACCGGAACCGGGTTTTGCTGCTCCACTCGTTCTCCTCTTCTTTTTCTCCTTTGGACTCACTTCTGCTACCCTTGGTCATTCTAAATGGGATGAACTGATTCCTGGTTGCAGGGCAGCCACTGTGTTGCCTCCCCTGATGTATGTGTTTTATATCCACACCGTCCATTCGTTTTGCCAGGAACTGACAATGAAGCAGATCATAAGCTCAATTGGACCACACCACTCGAAATATTCCTACTGTTGAAACTTTCCTAAGGCCTATCATGAAGTTTATTTGCCATCTAAACCGTTCATATAAGGCCACACAGACCTGATGAAGGGGAAACACAAAAATATCAGCTTGCTCCCAAACTTTTGTGGCCCCTAGAAGTTTTTAATGCTGGGCGTTCTAAAACTTGTGGTGTGGTCTACTTGAGCTTTAGGGAGTCCAAAATGAAGCAGATCTAAAACTCAAGTAGACCACACCACAAGAAACAAACAAGTCCAAAATGTTTCTTGTGGTGTGGTCTACTTGAGTTTTAGATCTGCTTCATTTTGGACTCCCTAAGATGAACTAGCAAAATGAATGGACGAGAGAATATTTTTTTACTGTAAATCGCTTACTGGTAAATTTTATATATATATATATATATATATATATATATATATATATATATGAGAAGCGCTCACTGCTTGAACCAGTTAAATACGTAGTACGTACGAACTTTTTTGATGACCCATCATACATGATGAATCTCATAAATCTGAACCGTTCATATGAAGCAAAGCACCTAGTGAAACCCCCAGGACCAAGTTTTACTTTTATCTAAAACTTTTATCCATACCGTCCATAGCAAAGAGAAATTCAAATCAAGGAAAGAAGCTGTTTACATTTTTCACGGTCCACCAAAGTTTCGGATCAAAGTAAATATATATATATATATATATATATATGAATTTTTACTTTGATCCGAAACTTTGGTGAACCGTGAAAAATGTAAACAGCTTCTTTCCTTGATTTTAATTTCTCTTTGCTATGGACGGTATGGATAAAAGTTTTAGATAAAAGTAAAACTTGGTCCTAGGGGTTTCACTAGGTGTCTTGCTTCACATGAACGGTTCAGATTTTGATCAACATCACGTATGATTGGTTCTCAAAAAGTTAGTACGTAAATACGCTTTAACCTGCGTTCGCGAAGAGTATATATATATATATATATATATATATATATATATATATATATATATATAAAGTTACGTGGCAGAGACTCCTATTTTCACTTATTATAGCTTATAAGCCAATTATCTGATTTTTGAAAAAAAGAGGAAAAAAGGAGAAGACATACTTCATTACAGCAAAACTTGAGGTATATATATATATATATATATATATATTTCTTCTTTCCTTTTCATTATTTTTTGCATTTGAATCAGGCCCCGTGACGATTAGGTCGTGACAATAAAGCCCACATGTGTTTTGTATATCCACACTATCCATTAGGTTCTAACTCATTTTGGGGCATGGGCCTAAAAGCAAAGCAATTCCAAATTTCATGTAGGCCACATCATGGGAAATAGTGTTGATTGAACACCCACTATCATTTGCAACTTAAAGAATTCACCGGCATCCAAAAGCTTCTTGGGTTTGTTTCATGAATATTTTCTTTTTCACTTTCAAATTTAGATTGGTATTACATGACCCAATCAAATCCCACCACCTCAAGTCATGGGGGTGGTAGCAGGGCCACTGCACAATCCACTCCAACTCGACCCAGTCAATTGGAACACAAATTTGCTGCAAACACAGATCTGAGCACATGGATGCGATCCTGACCATAGGACCCACCTTAATACATGTGTTGTATATACACACTGTGGACCCGTTTTGCCAGCTTATTATTTTTGAGATCATGCTCTAAAATAAGCTTGCAAAACAGATGGCCGGAGCCCCACATTCAGGGGTCACAGCTAATCGGAGTCCAGTCAACTGATAGTACCTATTCTTGTTACCTGATCAGGATTCAATTTTCACCTATTGAAACTGGACCACTGCTTACTTCAAGATTGCTGAGCAATGGCACCTTCATGCCGCCATACACCAGATTGACAAAACGGATTAAGCCCTCTTTCTATCTCTAGACAGAAAGATTAAGCTATTCAATGGATGGTCGCAAAAGAGCAAAATCAAGCTACAAAAGCCAAAACAGGATCTAAGTCATCAAGGGTCCATCTCCTCTGACCGTCAAGTCTATCAACTTAAAAGGACCCCCATTGAACAGCATTGCCACTAACAAACCCCCAAAATCCCAATTAACGGCGCAGCACAACCGGACAGTATTTATTTGGGTGCACCATCGAATTGAATTGGAAATAGAAATGATCGAGTCACAAACCTCCGGTCGCATTCCTATTAAGCCCAATGCGCTGCTTCCATGTTGGGAGTAGGAAGAAATGCAACTGCTATTAGCTATAGAAAACATCATCCCATTTGACCACAACGATTGAGAAATTGGCATTTCACTTGCGAATCCAATCAGAGAGGAAAGGGCTCATGGTTCAATCAAAAGTGCAAATGACAGAATTTAATGATGTGGTCCCACCATCCTTAATAAGGAAGCACCACTGTTATGTTCTTCCAAGTCCAATTCCAAAGAAGGTGATCAGTTGCTTTCATTCCATTAGATTGGCAATAACAATTCAATTTGATTGTGCATCCAAACACACACCAAAGCCGTTATAAAAGAGAAATGACGAGAAAAAAGAACACCAGTTCATGGAGTCAGCAAAATGGGACGGCTTTCATTTTACGCAGCCAGAAGCAATCAAAATGGGGCAAACCCTACAGCATTACCCACAACACAATACAATGATTAAGTGAGATTAACTAGAGAAGAACACCGCATGAGTAATGGAAAATCAGCAGCTCTATACAGGAAAGAAGACGCAATACTAAAATCAGGACAGATGATTGTGATGAAAGCATTGAAACCTATTGTGCATTCCAGATGGGAGCCTGCCCTAATTCATCTACTTCTAGTAAGAGTATATACCAGAACCAGATAAGAACCAAGTCGTTTGCGTTTAACTTTCAAAAATTAAGCAAGTATGCCAGCGAGCTTTTTCTCAAGCCCGTCATTGTCGTCATCGTCATCATAGACAGACTCAAATTCATCTTCTCTGAGTTGCTTTTCATTGTTTCGCTGATAACCCGTTTCCTTATCTTTGTCTAAATGCCAGTCATCCATCTCAGGACGAGAAATGGGAAGCTCGACATGCTCATGCTCCGAACCAAGCCTTCTTTTGTCTTTGATTAGTTCACGAAGTGGTTTGGGGCCCTGAAAATCTTCAGACACACCTCGAGTTGTACGTTTATGAATGACATTGCCAGTGTTTCTGGAGTTACCTTCATCTGCCCCTACTCTCCTCTTTTCTTCTTTGATCTGTGCAAGGGTCTTTGGTCCTGTGAACGATGTGCGATTTGTATCATTCCCAATCATACCTCTTGAGATCTCTGAGGAAAGAACTGTCAGCTGTCTTGCATGTCTTCTCCTTTTCTCCTTCCCAGGAAGCCTGGGCCGATTGTGCTTAGACTGTGAGTGTCTCAACCGGCCTGGTCTGTCATTACCATTCAAGCGAGACTCAGACTCGCTGTGCGACCCAATCATATTCTTTCCAACCTCTGATGCCAACCTTCCATGGAGACGGCGGCCCACAGCATGTCTCACAGGTCGCTCCCTGCTACCATCATTAATATGAGATGAGTGGCGCTTCTGAGAACGGGACACTTGACGACCATCCCTCTTGCGCTTCCTCAGGTGGTCTCGAAGATCTACACCGTTTCGACCGTCGACTTCCAGTTCCCTAGGCAACAATTTCCTTCTCTGGAACATCATTGGTGCCAGCATCCTTTCCCTGGAGTGGTCAGGAACTCTTCGAACATGCTCAGAAGGATGGTCCTTCTCCAAATGATCATAGGAGTCATAAACACTGTGCTCATATAAAATCTCAGGGTAATCCATGTGGTCATACTCAACTTGATCTTCATAATCATATTGGAGCAAATGGCCATGAAGCCTCCTCCCAGTCTCCCTATCATGGGCTAGTAAATATTCTGGGTCATCCTCATAACCCAGCTGCTCTGACCCATCATCCACAAGTACATCAAATCCAGGTGATGATTCCCATCTCTCATCTGGCTCTACACATTCATTTGCTGGCTCCTCAGAACTCTGATCTGAGCATAAAAGGGGTCTATTACTATTGATGAAGTGAGCCTCCGGGGGTGGGGTGTTTAACAGCTTTCCAGTTGCCTCTTCGCAGTCGGGAACAGATATCTGTGGAGAGGGGCTATGTTCTACAACATTATTAGGAGCCCCAAGTTGAAGAACATCCTTAGACTGAAACTGTACATTCACCGTCTTTGAGGTTCTTTCAACCTGTTTGGGAGGTGCTTCTACAGACCCTGGTCCCGTGTCACTTCCAGTGGAAGGCTTATTTTCTAGAGGATGGGTGTCTGCACCTGCAGAGGCTGCCTTTGTGGATTTCAAAGCAGATGAAACTCCATTTGGTCCGTGCAGAAATGGACAGCTTTCACCTTTAACGCAGTATGCATTAAAGTAGAAGTAGCAAGGCACATTTGTCTTGCTTGTGGCTACAGATAAATGAGGTGGTACATGGACCGTGTCTGAGGACGTTTCTGTGCGCCCATCTAACGGCTGCAAAAGAAGCAACTGGGCGATCAAAAGAAGATGATACTATTTCCAAAAGGCAAAAACTAATAATAAATTTTTTTTTATTTTTTTATTTTTTTAAGAAAAAAGATGTCAACACAGTGAGTTAACCATCACCATTCACCGCAACAAAAAGTGGCATATTCTTAGGATGAGATCATGAGCAAGCAAAAGTGTAGTTATAATGTACAGCATGAACAGACAATATTCTGAAGCTAGCACCTGATTGACTTATTTATTGATCGATAGAAGCTAACTCGTTTTTTGTGCGTGATTTCTAAATTCCTTTAATTTCCTACAGGATAAATGAAACAAAACCTTGAGGCTTGTAACAAAATGCCTTGGGCTCCACCTCAAGCTTTCTAGGTGAGGCTATTAAAAAACAACTCACTTCAAATTTTACCTTCAGAAACATCAGTTGTTAGCATTAGTTTATGGTAAATACTTTTAAAACAAGTTTCACAAAAAAAAAAAAAAAAACACACACACACAGCGAGACATCATTGCCTGTTCTATACCATAATGCTAAATTTGAGATAATTAACGCCCTCAAAGTCCACTTCAATAGTACGAGCTCATTGCAAAAGGGTGAAAGACCAGCATGGTTCAATCCTTTAATTTGATCAATCTGACAAGCTAGAATGTGAGTTCGGAGAGGAAGCAATAGCTAAGGCAAATATTGATGCCAAGGGGGCTCGAGGGATGGATTCCCACAGATCTTTTATCAGAGATGCTGGGCCATGATCAGGATGATTTATGAAGGTGTTCTTCGAGGGTCACAGGCATGCTTCCACAAGCAAAGCTGCGGAAGCCTACTTCATTGTATTAATTCCTAAGAGAGATGGCACGGGAGTGGTTCTGCTACAGGCCTGTTAGCCTCATCGCCAGCACATACAACATCACTGCAAAGGTGTTGGCATTGAGGCTGCAATGTTATTTCTCCTTCTCAGAGTGTTTTTGTGCGAGGGAGGGCAGTCTGCAATGGGCCGTTTACTTCAAATGAGGTGGGAGGACAAATACACTAGAAAGGGTCTCAATGGATTCCTCCTCAAGGTGGGCAAGGCCAAGTCTTAAAACTGGTTTAATTGGAGATCCCTTATATTTACTGGGCTGGAGAGGTATTGGGCAGAAATGGCGCAACTTGATCGAAGCTGACGTTAGTTGTCCTTGTTCCCTATCCTAATCAATGAAAACCTCCAGAGGGTTCTTCATTTTCAGGTGAGGAATCTGTCAGGAAGATCCCCCCTCACTGCTGTTATTCTCGGCAGTGGCTGAAACTCTCTCTTGATTAATCCAAAAAGGTCTGGACAACAGGCTGATCAACAACATGACAGTGGGGAGCAACAGAACTAGAGCCACCCATGTCGACTATGCAAACAACACCCTATTGTTTGGGGACAGATCAACTGAAGAAGCTTGCAATTTCAGGGATATTTGTATTCTTATTATCTCTGAAGCAGTATCTGGTTTAATAGTGAACTTGATGAATAGTAGTATCGCTGGTGGGTTTTTTTTTTTTTTTTTAAAGGATAATGAACTTATTTTATTAAGAGGCTGCTTGACAACTGACAAGACAGCAAAGAAAACACAAAAAGAAAAACAGAGAGAGAGAGAGAGATACACCCCATTACAGAAAGAGCAGCACACATATTTACATGAATGAGCCCAGCTACCCATTCTAATGCATCTCCAAAAAACTTCCTCCCACGGCCCCAACTTGTTGCAGAAACAACGTGCATTGCGCTCCCCCCATGTTCCAAAGGACAGCAAGCAAATTCAAATGCTTATGGACGAGCCTCTCCTTAGCTAGCTGAACACCATGCACATCCAGTACAGATGGCCTACTGAATGATCCATCACCCAGTCGATGCCAAAGATCCTTAGAAGATGCGACCACACTTGACTTACAAATGAACAGTGAATGAATAAGTGGTCGATCGACTCCGCGTCATTCTTACAAAGGAGGCAAGTATTGGGAAGAATCATGACTCTCTTATGGTTTTCGACGGTTAGGATGTCCTACCTCCTGACTAGCCAAGCAAAGGAAACCACCTTAGGGGGAGCACCGTATAACAAGAAAGCATGAAAAAACTCGCAGCTTCTAGCAGCCTCCAAGCCCCAAAATTTCTCATAAAAAGGCTTAACTGAAAATTGGCTGGTATTAACTTGGCTAAGTCTTCAAGTTTTACCTCACAGACATCACGTCTAAAGGTTCAACAAGCATGGGACAGTGTGATTGAAAACTGGCTGTGCAATGGCCAAGTCTTCAAGCTTTACCTCACAGACATCACGTCTAAATAGACTGAAAATTGGCTGTGCAATGGCTGAGTTTCCAATCAAGCATTTGGGAATGTCAGTCTATTATAGCAAGATAGGGATGGATGCATGGGACAGTGTGATCGAAAGGTTCAGCAAAAGACTTGCCACCTGCCGGGCTGCAAAATAACACTGTTATAGCTGGACTCCTTCCCATTTCATCTGCCATTGGCGACCAGGTGCCTTATGCAAGTTGCTGCCAAGATCGAGGCAATCAAAAAGCAGTTCTTGTGGAACAATCAGGATAGTGCCCAAAAACTCCATCTGGTAACCTGCTAGGAGACTAGCAAGCCTATTTGAAGTGTGGGCCTCAGTGTGAGATTCATTAAATTGATGTCTCTTTTAGGAAAATGATGCTGGTGTTTGGGGAAGAGGGAATCCTATCTTTCTTAGATCTATCCTGATTGGAGAATATGGGGTATCAACAATAACTTCTGGATACACCTGGAAGTGGGGCTCTAAAATCCCAGTTAATGATGGTCCAACAAAAACTGGGATGTTAGAACCGCTTCCAGGTATGCAGGCTCACACATTTGTTGTTTGAATTTCTGTGCAAACAACATCTGCTTCAAGGTGGCCTCCAGTCCTAACAAAAGGTCACCTGGATTGTGGGTTGCTTTAGTAGGATCATGTGTGTCACTCCATGCATACACAGTGTCTGCAATATAGTTTTATATATGAACTCATGTAGCAGTTTATATATAAAATAATGAATGTTATTAATCATAGACTACGCATGCTTAGTGCTATATTATAACAAAATAAATAAAAGTACAAATCTCTACATTGTAAATATAAATTCGCATTAAGTTAATCAATAATAAGAATAAAGAGCCATAATGTCGGGTTGCTAAAAATAGCAATCCAGATCACAAATGACCCATGATCCAAAACCACTCGATCTGTAACAGAAAATGTGGGGGTTTCATGTTTTAGGTAACATTGGTGTTAACATCAGGTTTTGAGAAGATTTTTTGTGCAAGGACGTCCCATTTCTGAAGAATTTACTAGGTACTACACAATTGCCGCAAATTGCAGGATCACGGTCAATCAAGTGGCGGAAAGAAGGGGAGCAGTGCTGTTTGGTGTCTGACTTCCCACCGCAGTCCAACAGAGGGTGAAATCGGCAGCCTTGCATGTTTGGAGCCTGGAGCCAAATGGTCGTTTTTTGTAAGATCTCTAGCTAATTCACTTTCTGAGAGAGACGCATCCAGAACGCCACTGTTCAGCAAAATCGACGCTTTCACATGGACAACATGCTTAGACAAAATACTCACTATGGAACATCTCAGGAACAGAAGTTTTACCCTGCCAATCCCCTTTGTTGTGCACAAAAAGAATCAGTAAACCATCTTTTCATCAATTGTAGCTTCTCCAGCAAAGAATGGATTGGCATTCTATCTCTGTGTGAAATGGCTAGGGACTTTCCTCGAGCTGTCCAGGGCGTGGTCAGGAGTTGGTCATCCTCAGCTGAGGCTCCCTTGGTAGGATCCTCTGGAATATGGCACCCCTGAGCCATGGTCGCTATAGCTCGAAAGGTACAAGAGGATCTTTGATAGGTTAGAAATGTTGCAAGCAGATCCTAGATACAGGGGAATCTCTTTGGGGATGTTTAATCACAAAACTGTTTTGCAATCGGGTTCATCACCACGTGGCTGCATCTTGGTCTCCTCAGGCTCCAGTTTTTTCAAGGGGAATTTTGATGGGTGCTCCCTGGGCTGCATGGGTGGGGGTGTGATTCATAACAGCAGCAGCAGGATTTCGGTCATGATTAAAGCTAGGATAGATTCATCAGACTCTAACACTGCGGAAGCAGTATCCCTTTTCTAATCATAAAATAAGTGGCAGAGTCAAATTTAATTCCTGAAATCATCAAAGGAGAAGAGTCGAATGCAATTTCCTAGGCTAAAGGTGGGCAGCCCCCTTGGAGGATTGAGGATCTTGTTGAGAAGGCCTGCAATCAGAGTGCTCATCAGATTTCCTTACCCATGTTCATGGAGAAGCGAAGAGTGAAGCAGACATTTTGGCCAAGCAGGGATGATATCCTCATAGAAGATCTGAGATGATTATATCTTTTTCTTTTTCTGTTTGGGGAGGCTGATTTCTTTTCAGTTTTGTGGTTCCTATGCTGATGGTGTTGGGCTTTTGAGGATTTTATTGTTTTTTAATCTCTTTATGGGGCGTGCCTGTTTGTGTTTGGAGTGCTGATCCAACTCTTTGCATCGTATTCTGTATTCTTTTCTTCCTTTTTGCAATAAAAATTCAGCTTATTCATCAAAAAGGATCAAGGATGAAACAGACTTATGTTTAAAAACGAGACTCAACATGAAAATCAATTCTTTTCTTTTGGTAAGTAATCTGAGCTCAAACGACTTTTGACGCCGAATTCGACTCAGCTCGCTTGGAAATTGTTTATTTCAATTTACAAATTTGACATGACTTGAGATGGTTCTACATGATGCTCGAATTCAGTAGACAATCCAAGCCTAGCTAAATAGTGTCACGTCAGCCAAGTTCTGAGCTGATTATCACATTCTGGACAATGGTTACCAGAAACAGGATGCATGTAGTCATGTACAGATTCTGAAAGCAGCAAACAGTTTGGTTACAATTTACAGGTTTTTTTTTTTTTGGAATAACAACGAAATTTATTAACTGGAAAAAAAAAAAAAAAAAAAAAGGCAAACAAGAAGAGCAATATGCTAGTAATAAATGACTCTCTCATCAGTATCTCAAGCTCGATACTGTCAGCTGAGAAGAAGCCACAAGTAACAACAAAAAGGCAAAGTGGCAAACAAAATCCCGCTGACAACAGTGCGCAAATGCCCCCTCAGGAAGACAATTAGGACCTCTCCTGCTCCATTTCACACAGGACTTCCTCAAAAGAGCAGCTCCAAATATCCAAATTGGATCCTACAATTTTTTGGTGGATCTTAGTTCATGATTTGAATATTATGATTTCATTAGAATCTTACAATCACATAAAAAGATCAAGGATTGCAGTTCTCGGTTGAACAAGGATCCATATGAAGTATCGGTTTCTTTTTTTTCTTTTCTTTTCTTTTTCATTTGATTTTTAGGGCATCTTTGGGTACACAGGATCCATGTGGAAATGAAACTTGTTTTTCACTGACAAGACAATAGAGCAGTTTGGACACCGTGGTTTCCACACAGTAATCATTACTCTTATCCACAGTCGGAATTCTCTGGCACAAGAAACAAGGTGCCTGTTGTCTAATGAATTGAGGATCTGATTGCTAACCAAAGAGGATCCCATTATTGCAATCCAATTTTCTACAGTAAAAAAGAAATTATCAGTGTATAATCATTACGTTTTCCATGGAACACACATGTATTCCATATACACAAACATGTCAGGTAATCAGGACCATTGAACTGGTGGGTTAAGTGGACAGGACCTTTAGAATCTGCCCACTTTGGTTGTCTGCCGGGAACTATGGCTCAAAAGGAACAAGCAATTTTTTTAGGATGAAGAAAAATCAGCTCCGGCCATCTCAGAGAAGATCGAAGCAAACTTGCATTTGTGGTCCCTAGATCAGAGAGGATTCAACAGGCTCTCTGAGTCGCTCGCCAACAATTGAGAAGAGATCTTTAGGTTGAAGTCCATACCCAGCAGCGCAAAGGGAAATTCAAACACCAGTGAATGGGTATTCATGGTACCGAGGAATCAGGAGTGAGCAAAGCAGGTATTGGCAGTCTTCTTCTGAACCTGAGTTAAAGGTGGTGGCTCTTCTCTGGGCCTGTCCAAGCTGAATGCTCAATTCAGGCTTTCAGTTTTGTGCTGAAAGAGAGAATGAGTATTTTCCAAACGCACTTCCATTTTCCTCGGGGATTCTGGCTGAGGATGACCCCACCATGCCCCTATCTGTGGCTGGGGCAACTCAGCCATTTTTGAATTTTGGAAGCTCTGTTTTGTCCTTTCTTTAGTTTAGTGCACTTTGTGTTATCATTTCAAAAAATATGTAGACAGGCAATGGACAAAAAAATCAGTGATCGGACAACTCTGACCATCCTTTTGTTTTGAGTTTTACTGGTTGGTGGGCTGTTGATTCGAACCATTTTACAAGCAACCATAGGATGAATACAACTGTCCAACCCTCCTGCCTTTTGGGATATGGCCTACCAATGTGTTACTGTATCAGAACAACAGCCCCGATCACTAGTCCTGTCTGCCACTTGTATAAGCAGGGACCTTGATAGAACAAAAATGTGCCATCATGCATATTACCATCCACTTTTATCGTTGGAGAAGCTTGGTTCTATATTAGATATGCATGCCAACAATACTATCAATTAACAAAGAGATTGTAAGTATTTAACAGATTATATATGAAAAATATATATAAATAAATTGAACAACGGCCCTGGTCACTAGACCTGTCTGCCATGTGTATACGCAGGGACCTTAATAGAACAAAAATGCAGCATTATGCATATTACCTTCCTCTTTTATCATTGGAGAAGCTTGGTTCTATATTAGATATGCATGCCAACAATACTATCAATTAACAAAGAGATTCTAAGTTTGTAACAGATTGCATAGGAAAAATATATAAATAAATTGAAGACTCACAGGATGCCGAAAAGCACAGGTTGGATTAAGACAATTCCCACCCAACCAATACCAACAATCCCTTGGATTAAGCCGTGCACTCTCGCTATGCCGATACTCGCACTCACTTCCCTGAGAGAAATCCGAACATCAATGTCATCAATAAACAAATACCATGGTAGTTACAAAAGA
The DNA here is from genome assembly GCA_030180095.1 of Magnolia changhungtana. Classification (NCBI taxonomy): domain Eukaryota; kingdom Viridiplantae; phylum Streptophyta; class Magnoliopsida; order Magnoliales; family Magnoliaceae; genus Magnolia; species Magnolia changhungtana. The sequence goes on from JASAUF010000110.1 coordinate 535,942, forward strand.
GAAAAGCATTCATCTAAAGACAAAATCCATCTCGAAAACAATTAGGAAAGCTTAAATTTGCACCAGCAGAACTCCTAAACCCCACTGTCACCAAAATGTCGCTGCACTAGTTTCCTTTGTCTTTTTAATTGGTAAAAGAGTCCTAGCTTAAAAACCAAGCCATTTTTTCTAATTATTCTTTATTGATTTAGGGTGATTTAGATATTTCAGCTGCAAACCAGATCATCTATCACCAATCAAATTTAAGCACACTTCAGGTGAAGTATATATTATAAAAAATAAATAAATAAACAGAAACAGAAATCGTTTTTCCAAATTGCAATAGAGACAGAATACAAAAGTTTGCAACATTTCTTTCCACAGCTTCAAAAAATTTCGAAGCAAGCCCAGAAATCAAAAAACCTAGCGACAGACCAACCCAAACACACTGAACAAAAAACGGGGAAGGAAAAAAGTGCAAATTAATACCTGGTTCATATAAGGCAAAGGTACTGAGATTTCATGGCATTTCATTCCACCTTACTTGAGAAACCACGGACCCTAACCCTAAAAGATTAAGATCGTATATAGACACCATAACCACACATGCCCATAACAATATAATGGGAACTCAGTTAACAAATCAAAATAACAGGATACTACTGAAATTCCCATGACATTTCATTCCACCTCAGGGGGGTGGCGGGTTGGTCAATCTGGCTGGAAAGGAACAAGCGCAGTTTCCATAATCTTAGGGGCTCCAAGATTGGGGTGTGTAATAGGGTTGCGTGTATATCAGGGAGTGGGACCCCTGAGGGTTTGTGTAGTTTTGTTTCTTCATTTTGTTAGTTGTTCTTCTTGTTGTATTGTTTTATTTGCTTTAAGCTATCGGCCCTAATAAAGTTGAATCATCTTTCAGGAAAAAAGAAGAAGAAGAAGAAGAAGAAGAAGATCAAAATCAGAAAACAGATCATGACCACACAAACCCAGAACAAAATCCTGAGAATTCAATGTCCCAGTTCCCAAATCAGTAGAATAACCATAATTTCACACTACATGAACGCAGAAACCCTAAAACATACAGACCACAACCACACTAGCCCAAAAAAATAAATGAATAAATTAAAACTACAATAATAACTCAAAAACATAACACCCCCAACCCGCCCAACCCACCCCCAATTAGGAGAAGAAAACAACACCAAAATTTCACAACATCACTCTCCACCTCCTTCGAGGAGGCGCGAACCCTACCCCTAGAAAATCAAAATCACAGCAATACGGCCCTAACAAAACGACAATGACTCAAAAACAAAACCCATTTCCCAAATGCCAGGAAGAAACCACGACATTCCCTTCAAACTCCGTCAATAACCGACAAACACCAGCCCTAGAAAACCAATACCACAAACGCACAAACCCAACACCAAACGACGAAAAACCGAAACACCATTTCCAAAATCGACCTAAGAGAACAACCATATAATTCCCCGCCATTTCAGCAAATATCCTTCAACAACCCACAAACCCTAGATCAATTCCCTCAACCAAAACCCTAGAAATCAGGATCCTCCCAATGCACCCCCACAACAAAGCAACAAAAAGAAAATCAAACGAAAACCCAAGTTACAGAATCAGAAACCAACGAGAAAAGGAAGGATATCGAAGCAATAAACGAATCAAGAGAAATCGACATAAGAGGAAGGGAATGCCGTTGTTACCTTCTTGCAGGTAAGGGGAGATGCAAGGAAATACACGCAATCCGTGTTTCGCTTCTGCAATTCGTCTTCCATCGGGAAGAAACGGAAGATGGAATTGCAAGAGGGAGAGATTGAGAGAAGATATCAGATAGAGATTGAGAACCGAAGGCTCCTCCGATTTGCAGCCATGGCGGAGAGATCTCGATCAATCAAGCGAGAGAAGGAGAGATTTTCTTTTATTTCTTGGGTTTTATATAGTTTGGGGTTTTTGAAGTTGGTTTTTGTTGAAGGGAGATAGTACGGTAGAACCGGAATACAGTATAGCTATCTCTCTCTGCCGGACATTTGAAAGAATAAACTATCAATCTGATCCGTCCAAATAATTTTTTGTACTCTGGATGAAAATTTATTATATTTATGGAACGTTTTTGACCGTCTGATCAGTGGCCTCAAAAAGAGACGGTTAGAAATATATAATTTTAATGGTTTATATTATATTGTGAAAAAAGGTCGGATATGATTGTCATTTATTAGGTATTCTTTAAAAGTGATTCATCCAAGACATGTCCCACTAAATATACGGTCCCGATTGATACTCCCTGACACGTGTACTTCGGAGAGATGGATCTGGTATATTCGGGTTGCATAGGGTCTACCTTATCGTCGATGTTTGTTAAAATCTGGTACCTGGTGCGCTTTCTAGTAGAAACATGCGTTGCAAACGGATTGGCTACTCCCCCTGCCACCAGCCCCATTCCTGCTGGTCAGTGCTGCCCCAACATGATGCATGTGTTTCATCATTTTTACGGTTCATTTTATGGCTTGTTCCAAAAAATGAGAGGGGTATAAATCTTAGGTAAACCCCACCAGGAAAAAATAAAATTGATTAGATATCCACACTTAAAATTATCATAAGGCCCACTGTGTTATTGATTTGACATATAATCTGTTGATAGGGTCATACAGGCTCACATGAAAGGAAAAAACAAATATCAGCTTGATTCAAAACCTTTATAGCCCCAGAAAGTATATAATGGCCAACTGTTTAACACTGTTTTCTGTAATGTGGTCCACTTGAGATTTGGATATACCTAATTTTTTGTCTCATACTATAATATGATCTGAAACATATATGGACACATACATCATGGTAGGTCCCACGTACCACCGACTACCAGACATTGCCGGTGGCAGAGGGAGTACCCAATCCGTTTCCACATGCGTTAGAGGTGCAATCACGTGGTACCGGTACATGGCTAATGTGGGTCCCACCGTTGCATCCGATCTGCCCCGATGCGCCTTCGATGTTAGGGAGTGGGGCCAGCCCGAACAGAAACACAGGTGGGCCACACAACAAGGAACGGTTGTGAGGGGATGCCCGGTTAATAAAAGCTTCCCCGCTGATTTTCGGTCCTGAAACATTCATTAGACATGCCCTACTAAGATACCTAGAAACAGCAACTGTGCATCGACCAGGCTTAAGACATTCGTAAACCTGGGCCCACATCAACCGTGCATTCAATCCACATGATATATGGGGCCACTGTGGGATCCACGTCAACTGTCCATCCGATCTACCCAGTCGATTAGAGGTAGTGTTTGATGTTAGGCCATAGAACCAAAAATCAGCACAAACGAAAACTCAGGTGAGCCACACCACAGGTAGTAGCTGAGAAAAGGCAAGCAAAGCTAAAAGAAAGTTCACCATGCCACTGCAAGAGCTTCTGATCAGGGATCTCACCTTAGACACGCATAACATATTTGGGAGTATATTACAAGCAACATCACAAGTCAGACCCAATGAAAGCCATATGCAGTAGAGCCTTATCAAGCTTGATTTTTCCCTAGCCTTGCTGAATCCAGTTCTAACCTATATATGGGCGATTCGGCATTTTTGAGGGCCTTAGGCAAGTCATAAAAATGAAGTGTTTTGGTTTAAAAAATAAAAAAATTTAATAAATTCAAATTAAACTATAAATTTGCTTCTCACCTTTTTAGATGCAAAATGATGTTAGAATTTAATTTAGAAAAATGACGTTAGAATTTAATTTTTTGAGAACTTAATTAGCAATAAAGTAGGTAGTTGTAGTCTTAGGTTTTAGGAGAAGAATTTATTGAGAATGATGCTATTATTTTGAAAAGAGACCGTAGAGTTAGACTGTTATTATTGTTAGTTGTTAGTTTTTAGGATTTGTTTTTTATTTTCAATTTCAAATTTGTAAACTAATTTTTAGATATTTCTATTTTGTAGGCCTTTTAATAAGTTTTATTTCAAAAATTTTAGGCTTTTTTTCATCTTCTTAATTTTAATTTTGCTATAATATAGGACCTTCATAATTAAAATTTTATAATTTTACTATAATATAGGGCCTTCATAATTAGGAGGCCTTAGGTGATTGCCTCGCCTGCCTACCCCTTTGAGCCGCCGCTGCCTACCGATGGGATGTTTTAAGTGGGTCACAATAGATTGATTGTCTTAATCAAGTGAGATACAATTCAGCCATTTAATCTTAGGCAGCAGGCATGTTATGGTCCACCTAAGATGTGATTGTATTTGTCATGGATGGGCAAACTTAATCATGTGATGGAATCCTATCAATCGTGGAAGCGGATTGTGTCCTTTGTTCTATGAGGCCCACCATGCCATTCATCCATTTCCGCGTATCATTTTAGGGTACAAACTCATAAATGAGGTAGATCCCAAGCTTGAGTAGACCACATAGTAGGGATTGAATGCCACCATTAAAAACTTCTTGAGAGCCACATAAGTTTTGGATTAAAGCTGATATTTGTGTTATCCCTTCATCCAGGTCTATATAACCTTTTGAACTGGTTAGATGACAAATAAACATTGGCCCTTAGGAAGGCTTCAATGGTGGATCTGACTCGAAAAGTTGAGCAGTGATATGAGTTTTGGATCTACCCTAGAACAAAATAAGGCAAGGAGTTATAGTATCTTGAAGACTCAGGAAAGCTGCATTAATCGAATGTGAATTAGATATTCATGTATGTTTATTTTCTCAATGTTTCAATGCATTGGCATTTAGGGTAGATGTGTCTACACATATTTTTTCCACAATCTGAAAGTCTAATTACAGTAGCCTTATGATGAATGGTGAGGAGAATGTGAACCAAAATTTATTTTAAACCATAGATCAATTGATTATCTTATCCATCTAATTTTTGAGACAATACATCAATATCACACACCTGTGCCGGACTTCCATTTGAGTGAGATGCCATGTGCCACACTACAAGAGAAATGGACAGTTAGGAGAAAGATGACCCCATTCCTATTTTCAGTACACGCATGCGACCACCTCAAGAGTGGCTCAGATCACAAGCATGTGTAGCTTGTGATGAAACTGGGCCAGACGAGGTCCTGATCAGGTGCGATACCAGCTTTCGGATGGATGTGGGCCGAAGCTAAAAACCCGTTGCCATGGTTAACTTGGGCCTTTATTCAAAGTGGATGGACAGGAACATTATCTTGATATGAGTGAAGGACCAGCCCAAGGCAATTTAAAAGACCGTTGAGTTGGGTACTTGGGCCAGTGGGCTGGGCAGGGTCCGTTCAACCCACATGATAATCTAACAGGGTGGCTCAGTATGGGCTGAGTGGGTTCCGGGATATCTAGCTCACAGGTTGGTCTTCAACGAGCATTGGTCCAGCCTAGCCGATCCATACCATTCTTGCCAGACGAGTCAATCTGGAACATGTGTAGGATCCAACACTCTGGTGGGCCACACCATGTAAAATCGTGCCTAAAACTTCTGAGATCACGTGTCATGCCCCCTGACCTCTGGAACAAGAAGATTTTCTGGATGTTGAATCATCTGCCTCGGTTAGATGGAATACACAAAACATGGTGGGCCCATACACAATGTCGAAGGTCTTTAATGGTAGCAATCCCTATGGTGTGGTCCACCTGGACTTTTGGATCAGCAGGGAAATTTTCGGCGCCAAGGAGAGCATCAGGGCCCACAGTTAATCGATCAAGGCAGTTGATATGATGGGTTTCTTCGTTGGATCATAACCCATGTTGGAATTACCAACAATAGAATGTTCTAATGGACCTTCATTTGCCACCGTTTATATTTTATGGTCACTTGTTAAGCGTTAGAAAAATTCTATCTCGTACACTTCCGGTTCACCGTTCATCTACAATGGGGTCCATAAAATCAATGGTTAGGATTCTCCCAAGAATAATCCCCACCAGTCAAAGCTATGGTATGTTGGCCAGGAAGTGGCAAAACCATGTACTTAAATCTCCCAAATTACACCTCTTAACCGTCTATTTGTAGCTCACGGATTTATATGGAACCAGTAACATGTGCTTGACGGTCCATCTGTTTAGCTTATTTTGTGGCATGGTCCCAAAAATGAAGCAGACAAACTTCTGGTGGACCACACCGCAGTAAACAGTGGTCATTGAACAGACACCATTAAATACTTTCTAGGGTCCACAGTAATTTTTATCAACCATCCAACCTGTTGATAATCTGATGAAATGAAAAAACAAATATCAGCTTGATCTAAAACTTGTGGACCATTTATGGCTAATAGCCAGCTTCCTGTCGTGTGGTCCAACTGAAATTTGTATATGGAACATGCCCTAAAATAAGCTGACAAAATAGATGGACGGGATAGGGATCATATGGTCGGGATTCTAATAATCCCATTATCCTGTCATTGCAACTTTCAGAGCTCTTGAGCCTCCCACCTCAGGACCCGTATTACAGACGGTGATCATAACTGTTTGTACGTGGAATGTTTCTGCAAAGAAAGAAGCTATGATCCTTTAAAGTTTCAGACTACTTTGTTTCTATGGCCCATTCAAGAGAGAACTCATGGAATGGAAAGACATGCTATCCAAAAACTCATCTTATGTTTATGGTGAGTTTGGTTGCACCAAATGCAAATGGGTTTACTCAAGTGTGAGATTTCATGAAATTTGATGCAATAACACACTGGTTTCCTGTTAAGCTGTACATCCAAGCCATTCATTTGATTACACCCATCATAGATAGCCCTACCTTGAAAAATCTCCTAAGATGGAGATCCTAACCATCGAGTCTTTTCCACTAAATGCGGTTTGTTTTTCTTCTTAAATATGTATTTGCATGTCAAGGATGGAAAGGTTTCCACCAATTGAGGAGATTCTCGGGCACGTCACATTCATGATGGGGCAAATAGCTTGGATATAGCTTCACAAGTACAAACCCTGGGGTGAAAAACTACCTTGCCCGTGATTTGGCTCCACAAGTACAAACGGGTGTGGCAAAAACTACATTGCTCATGCTTTAGTTGTGCATTGATGAAGAATACCATTATATCAACAATCTTGCCATATATCATCCATCATCTGTCTTAGTCTAAAATCAAGACATCAAAATCACGTGCATTCCTGGTGAATTTGTTGTTGATCATCCCATAACGAAAACTTACTGATGTTTGCCTACATAGATGAGTAATACCAACACGCTTGCCCTACATCATCCAACATATTGCCTTTAGCCCAAAATCCAGATATCAAAATTATGGCACTCCCCAATGAATTTGTTGTTGATTTTTTCCAGGATAGTCGTCTTGTCGATTCATCCCATTTCATATACTCTGACAACGCCCACTTCATCTTCTTTAAGCCAACCTCGAACCTTATGCAACATTAGGTTCATGCCTAGAGCCAATTTGCTAGGCTTCTCTTCAACAGCATCCATAAACGATTTGTCCGCCACAACATTAAAGAAAGCGCCTTTACTATTTAAGTGACGTATATAGTCGAGTTAAAGAGCAAAGGCGCTTCCTTTGATATCATGGCGGAAAAATCGCTTCTTGACGCTGTTAAAGAGAATACTAGTAAATCAACTCTAGGCATGAACCTGATATTGGATAAATTTCGAGGTTGACTTAGAGAACATGTAGTGGGAGTTGTCGGAACATATGGAATGGGAGGAGTCGGCAAGACGACACTCCTGAAAAAGATCAACAACGAGTTCATCGGAATTTCCCATGATTTCAATGTGGTGATTTGTCTGTCATGACAACCATGGGTTTCTTCACCACCTTCTTGCAGCCCGACCAACAATTGAGATGGCTTTGAGTTACTGTCGCCTGGTGGCATCCCCCTTCTTCACTTCCGTCCCTTATAGATTTCAACTCGTTCATGGCATTCTTTAGGGAATCAATGTTTTCTTCAAGCTTGAAGATGTATGCTAGGGAGTTGGTATCCCACAAGTGAAAGACGATTTCAGTGGCTAATCTGATGAAATCCATGATTGTGGAAGGCCTGCAGAAAATGCAAAAATGAGCTCTAACGAGTAAAGAATTCAATGTCAATTTCTTTGGGGAAAAAATATCTAATATTAGCTACTGTATGAGGAATATATTAGTCCATATACAAGCATGCTTAAAACATTTGGTCTAAGATCCAGATGTTTATCGCGTGGACTTCATCGTATGTGTCCAGGCTCTCTGGGTGCGCCAAACATATTCATTGAATGTGGACCACTAAACATTCTTTTCCACACGAGGAATAAGTGGTTAGAAATAGCCAATCAACTACAAGTTTTGAGATTGGCAAACCATGAAGCGGCCTTTTCAATGGTCAGTCCGCATTGGTCAAGCCCATGGCCATATGATACATGGTGCACAGTAGACCTGCCCTTTAAAATAATGAGCATGCATTCAGTGTACACAGGGAACTTAGGGAATTAGTGCTCAAATTAATTATTATCCCCTACCACTTGAAATAGAGAACTTCAATACTCAAGCAGAGGGTGATAGATGATACTTACAAATTACTAAGATGTTGCAAACATGGAATCAAGTAATTCAAAATAGACTGACTGTGGGCCCCAGTTTAGATGTCCAGTAACATAAAATTTTACAGTTTTTTTATCTACAGTTAGATTGGTGGAAATTTATTGGGCAGCTAAAGAAAAACATCCAATGGTCATGTTTCAACAAACAAGTGTCCATGAATTATATCTTAGGATTCTTCAACCAAACGGATTTTGGGCCTTTGACCAAGCAATATTGAGTTCCAAAATTTAATCAGTTGTTTAATTTAAGTGGAAGTACTCCACATGTAAATTTTTAAAATTTTTTGAATGCGTCAAAATAACCAGCATCTGTAAGCATTTCAAAGTTCTCAATTTTGGGGCACACAAACCTATGTTAGTTTTGCACAATTCAAAAAAGGCCCTCACATGTGGCACCGATGCGCAGCTATCCAAACCATCTAAATTGTGGTTCGTTTGTGTATGGAGCACATCACTGATCAAGCAATCCTAACCATCCTAAGTGGCTATACAATGGATAGACAGTTGAGAGTAAAGTAGTGAGTGGTCCAAATTCAAGGGAAGCTCAGATAATTAATTTTATCTTCTCACTGCAATTTTTAAATGATGATCCATCAACACTTGGTTACGTGATTTGGAAAATCTAAGCCATGTATGTGGTTGAAGAGTCTCCACATGAAGAAATGAGTGCACTGAGCATCTCCAAGGCAATTGCGGCTAGGGGAGACTAAAGAAGGATCCACCACACTCATGCCCATGTGGCACAGTGTGGGTCTGGGCCATGCATCAAATGGGGGATCTTGTGAACATGTGGTGGCCTGAAATCAGATCCTCTTCTCATGAAGTGGCTACACATTATGACAAAATGAACTGTTGTGAAGAAGATGACTACAGGTCAGTGGCTGGACTATCCTCAAAAATCTCCTCCATCCATACGATGATATCTTTCCAATCAGGTTGCTCTTGGTGCATATTGATGGCAAAAGGATGATTGATGAGTTTTTAAAAAAAATTCTTATTTATTTATGGTTTTCATTTTTTTTTCTTTTTTTTTTTTAAAGAAAAACGTTAAGAAAAAATCTTACCATTTATGATGCGATTTTCAATTCAATATGATTCAACACACATTACAATTTGCAATAGGTAACGATTTCAACAAAGTTGGTCAAGAGTGAGTTGGTATGAGTTAAAAGGCTATGAAAGGGCAAGGGGAAGGCCCAAAAGGAGTGAATTGGTACGAGTTAGAAGGATATGGTCTAAATGTTATGGCGCTTATAGAGTGGAATGGCAAAAAAGGATTCATGTAGCCAACTCCAATTAGTTTGGAAAAGGCTTAGATGATGGATGACAACATACACACGTGCACACACACGTCTCAAGTCCAACTGGTTGGACTATAATTTATGGTCCACTCAGCAAATAACATCCAACCTTCCATATATGTGAGAAATCCAATCTGTCCAATAGGTAGGCCCAATCACTGGGATAACCTCATGCAAAAATCAGCCACACTTTACTCATTGAGTAGACTACACTTTTATTTGTGATTTATCAATGCCTAAGCATTATTTCTATGTTAGGTCCACCTCATTGAGTAGACTACACTTTAAACTGTAAATGATTGTCTGTGTTTGGATAGCCTGTAAATTGTTTATCCTGTAAATGGAGAGCAAGTCTTTCCATTTATAGCTGTTAGGCTGCAAATGGAGAGCCTATGAATGAAATCCAAACTTTTTGCCTGTAAATGAGATGGGGGTAAATGATGTAAATCATTATTTACATGCAAAAAAGGCCATCCAAACACAAAGTGTAAATGATTTACCTGTAAATCATTAACAGGCATTCAAATGACTCCTGAAATAACCATAACTGTAGATCTCACCATTATCAAAAGAACCAAGATCCCACTTGTAGAAATGTTTTAACTGTACGTGTAAGCAGTGATCATGCAAGAACAATGAAATAACCAATCACCATAGATTTGGGTATATATGAAAATGAGTAGAGAATGAGACACAAGATAACCAATCACCATAGATTTGGGTATATGTGAAAATGAGTAGAGAATCAGACACAAGATACATGAGGTTTGTTACAACATGACTACAGACATGGACGAGCACCAGCCAATCATTCCGCTAGTAAAATAAGGAGAATATATGATACAAGATAAGTATTGCTTAAATACAATGAACAAATATAAATACCTCTCACCTCTTCTCATCGAACACCAAGAGAACCTATATGGGAAAACCATCCCACCTCTAGTGGAGAAAACCCCTCCCTCTTCCTAATATAAGAGATAACTGTTCTACGCTCTAGAGCGAAAATACCATCTCTTAACCTTTCATAACATGCCTTAACTTGACTAAGAAATCATAGGTGAAAAGACCACTTTGGCCTTCAAGAGATCACCTCAACAAGGAAACACACCTAACACGCAAAAAATCCATACCCAACACAACTAAAATGCAAGGGCGCAGTTTTGGTAGATCCCAGATCCACCGACGTTGGTGGATCCCTGTGGGGGCCACTGTGATGTATGTGCCCTACATCCACACCATCCCTCCATTTTAAATGAGGCAGATCCAGATCTTAGGTGGGCCATACCACAGGAAACAGTCAATTGAACCCCACCATTAAAAACTTCCCACCGGAATGTTTATTTTCCAACCAACCTGTTGATAAGGTCACAAAGACCCGGATGAAGAGACCACACAAATATCATCTTGATCCAAAACTTTTATGGCCCATGAGAAGTTTTTAATGGTCGATTGCCCGTGTTTCCTGGATTATGGTCCACCTGAGATTTGGCTATATGCTTCATTTTTGAGATCATGCTCTAAAATGAGTTTTCAAAACGGATGGACAGCCTAGATACAAGGCATATACATCACGGTGGGTCCCACCGTCAGGGATCCCACCCACCTCCTGGATCCAGGGAGCCGTGCCCAAAATGCAAATACTCCCTCAAGTAAGAACCCTAATGCGTGAGCAAAAATAGATCTGCTCAACAACAAAATGAAAAATCACAAAAAATCTAAAACAACATCACAATAGAGATTACAGACAGTCATATTTTCTAAAAACTCAAGATAAAATCAAAAACAAAATAATACAAAAAAAAAATGATTATAGATTTAGAGATGGACAAAAATCGCAAAGAAATAAAAAGAATTCACCAAAAAAAAAAAAAAAAAAATCTCTAGATCGTCCAACGAGCCATAACATCAAAACCCCCAAATTTCTAGGTCAGATATATATAAAAACATAGAGAGAGAGAGAGACGAACCATTTCTTCTTTTTCCTTCTCCTCCTCATCCTTTCCGATCGTCTTACTCGATGGAGGGAGGGAGAGAGAGAGAGAGAGAGAGAGAGAGAGAGAGAGAGAGGTGGGAGATCAGCCTCAGCTGTGGGTTAGAGGGTGCGAGGGAGGCGAAACTACAGACGGAGACATCTAGACCTAGTGGTGTGGAACTTTTATAGAGAAGTTACCGAGATTTTAAATTTTCGTCAAATTATCGCGGGAAATTGATCAAAGGATATCATCTCGATAATACGGAGAGTTTTGAGTAAGTTTTTAATTTCTCGCGGTTTATAAATTACAACGTAGGAAACATTTAAAAGTGAAAAAAGATTTTGAAAATTATTTAATAATTTTAAATAAATATTTTTATTGAGAAATTTATCAAAATAAATTTATTTTAATATCTTTTATTTGAAAACTATTTGCATACCAAGTGAAGAATTATAAATAAATAAATAAACTACTTAATATAGAATTACATTTGGGTGGCTTTTCCCAAAGGTCTTGGATAGTATATCTTATTAATCGAGGTAGTTGGGTTAGTTGCGTGAGTAAAGGGTCAGCAACTCGAGTGGACCCACCGCGGTGTCACGTTGAAACTACCCCGATCATAAGGTGCATCACTTAATATTAAGCCTACTAATCAAACATCAGCTCCATCTATGATTTACATGTACCACACTATTAATAATATTGTATAGGGCAATGCCCACCCTTTATATTGCTTCCTTTGGTGTGAACATTGTATGAGACAATGCGAACTTGAATTATAGATGGACCTAATTTTTAGGCCTTATGCCTAAATCTTAATGTGTCATCCAATAGTTGAAGTGAATTTCAAAGATGCACATCTCTCTCTAGTTGTTTTCTTTGATGTAGCTCACCTAAATCACATGTTATCGTGATTTTTACCTTTGACCTAATGTGAGATTACACAATCCTCATAGTGAATTTCATATACGCATTATAGTTGGACCTTATTAAAAATAATGGGTAAACGTCTCATAAAATTCCTATTTAAAAAAATATACATTTGTGGAAATTAGGGACATTCATGATTTGTATGTGAAACCACTCCCACAATTAGATGGGTACTTCCATGTTAGAACTAAGGTTAAAAAATCAAGTTACCTGAGCCACATTATGGTAAACCATTGGGAGAGAGACATACACGGTTGATTGTTATAAGGCCCATCATGATGATTATATGAAATTTGCTCCAACCATTAGATGTCACACCAAAACTTAGGACTGTTTAAAAAATTAGGCCAATCCGTGATTTAAGTCATGCTAAGATAAATAATTTAGAGGGTGAATGTTGCACCATATACTTTTTATAATACTATGGTCCACTTGAATTACGGATGTGACTGATTTTTGGACCTGACAGTCAAAGTGAATTTTGTATAAACATCATGGTGCAACTCACCCACATCAATGACCCCAACACCTGTTAGGAAAATGTAATGGAGAATACTCCAATGATAATTATTTAAATTTTCGGCATATCTTATTAAAATCCATTTTGAAAAAAGGTCTCACAATATGTAATTTATATAAAAAAAAAAAAAGTAACTTTTCTATCAAAACTTTTGCAAAAAGACACCTTTAATGCACTCCCTAGTGTCTTCTCCTTTAACCTTCACGTGTATGTCAATGTACCTCATAACTTTTTTCCATTTATACAAATAAAACCAAACACCTACCAAAGCTTGTGAGGCCTACCATGCTATGTGTGTAAAACCCACGCCATCCATTAGGTTCTATTAGCAGTTCTAGAGAAAAGAAAAGAAAAAAATAATTAATTAGGTCCACAACTTAGGTAGGCCACACCATGAAGAATAATGGGGATGGGATGTTGATTATGGGTTCGTGTATATTTCATCGGACTCATTAATCAAGTGTAAATTACTAGGATGAAGTGGAAATACAAAAATCAGCCCAATCCAAATATTAGTCAAGCTACACTTTGAAGCTGTAGGAGCAGTTTTAAACTGTCTCCATTGGTGTGCCCCATCGAGTATTTTATCAACCTAATCTTTTATACTTAATAGTTCAGTTGATGGTTCATACCTGATAAAAGGAGTGGATTTATATTTAAAATATGGTGTGTCCCACAAAGCTTAGTGTTTAATGCATGTGCTTCGGACCGATTTGCTCCACTACAAAATGTCTACACATGTGTTGATACTGAATGCTTTTATGACATCGCACTTTTATAATGTTGGAAATTATGCTAAAAAAATCAGACAATTCCATTCCTCAGGGGGGCCACAACATATCAATCAAATTAAACTGCTACAATTTTATTTTTCCAAACATTCAATTATTTTGATTTGTTGTGGTTTCACCTTCATTGTGAAATAGTCTATTTCTTTTTATTCTAGAATACCCAATGAAGTTCACTTGTTAGAAACCTTAGATCTCCAATACATGTTATGTTATGATACAAAGCACCCATGTGTGAATGTGCACAGGCTCACTCATGTGTGGGATCTAGAGAGAAAATTAATAATAATAACTCACCTTCCACAGAGAGTGGTTTTCTATGGTAAAAACTTTGATATTGCAGCAAAGTCTAATGGATGACATAAAAGTATTTTGAGATTAATTAAACAATAAAAACATGGCATAACAAGCAGTCAAATTAAACCATTCAAATTATGGCACCTGTGTAGATTTAACATGTACTAAAAATTAAACTTATTTGATTATTTAATGAATTGATTGACATTTATTGAATGGTTATAATTGAAAAATACTCCGGTTCTATTTCCATAAATTGATGGGAGTTTTTTCCCCATGCTCGACCGGTCGTGAGCCTTATACGACCGGTCGAGAGCTGGTGCACGACCAGTCGTGGAGTTGAGCTTTGAGTCGACTCAAAGTCCAGCGACTCTGGGCTATTTTTCTCCGGGGTGCTCGATCGGTCGAAGGAGGTGCTTGACCAATCGTGGGTATCGCTCGACTAGTCGTAGCCTCGTCTTGACCAGTCGTGGTTACGCAGATTCATTCCGCGATTTTGTGCAGATTGCGAATTTTGAGTCCTTTCGCAACAAGGATGCGGAAGGGAGTTTCCTAAAGTATAAATAGGAGGTACCTAGGGCCTTTTAGGTACGACAAGAGGGTTTCCTAAAGCTTTACAAGGGATTTGCTAAAGGGTTTGGGGCTATCAAAGGTGTGAGAGAAAGAGAGAGAGGAAGCTTGTGGAAGGGAGGTTCTGCTTGTATAGGTGATCTACTGTGCACTTGATATCTCAGGGCTTCTACGACCTCGTAATCAGTTAGATCTCTCTGTTTTCTTTTATTCTCTCATTGTTTATCTACTCCTGCGTGAGTGAAGAAGGTTGTAACGTTCTACTTCATAGTGGATTGTTGATCTGGACGAGGTCCGGTAGTTTTTTACCTCTTTAAGGGTTTTCCACGTAAAAATCTCTTGTGTGGTGTGTGATTTATGTTTTGATTTATTTCATTGCTTTATTATCCATAATTCTGTTTTGTTTCGGGAGGCTAGATCTTAAGGTTTTGTGCAAGGCCCCCAACACAAATGAGTGTCCATGAACAAGTCATTAGAATTGTTCAACCAATCTAATTACTTAAGGACAGTGGGCTACACAATCCAACCAGTTTCATTTGAGTTAATGCATGCGATGTATATAATTTTTGAATGCCTGCTTATCATGCAACATATGCAGCCCACATATAACTCCTTTTTCATTTGTAGGGAAGGGAATAGTCTAAAACACTTCATTTACGTACGTATGAAACACGTTGTTTTATATGTAAAATCACTGTCCCTTAGATGAGAAATCATCATTTGAATCGTGTGTACAAAAAATAAGCTAATAAATTGTTTACACTTAATTGATCATGGCCAAATCGAATGGTCCAGAAAGTGTTACGTAGCAGTAATAACACACATGGTGAGGATAAACCTCAAAGCCAAGGGACTAATGGCGTATTTGTGTCAGGAAGATCAAGACTAGAGTCCATAAAAATTAATTCTCTGCAAAAAGAAAGAGTTTATTCACGTCAAAACTCCAACAAAGCTTTCTACAAATATTACCCAACTGAAATTCCAAGAGGCTTATGGAATCTTCCTTGTATGCATGCCCTAAAACAATTGGCTACACTTATGTAGAAAATCAAGGAGATTCGTACTACCGACTACCCAAATCTCTAATAATACGAAAATTACAGTACGACCATCGCATTTCCCAATATATACCAGGAACATATGATGAAGAACTTGAGATATCAACAGAGCCATCATACAACCTCTCTCACAAAGCAACATTGTCTTATCTTTGCTTTAGTCCGCCCACTTGTTATAAAAAGTCTAGAATTTAGCATAATTTAGATAATTGATGCCCAGTGTCTTCGTTGTAGTACGCTTAGGAATAGTGTAAATGTTCACAACCCACCATCATCACATCCAGGGCCGGCTCTACTATCAAGGTAGCCAAGGCAATGGCCTAAGGCCCCACATTTAAGAAGGCCCCATATTTTAAGGAATATATACATAACTAGTTGGACGTTACGTTTTCGTCCAACTAGCTATGCATTTAATGAAAACTTTCTTTTTCATTAATCCAATTAAATGCTCTCACCGCACGGTAATTTGATTTTAGCATAGAAAAGTGATCACGGTTTGGGATGGCCCCACCATGGTGTTCATGTAAAATCCACCTCGGCCATTACCTAAGTTACCCAATGTTGCACCAAGACCCTTAAAAAAGCCTCATCAGCGGTTCAGATAGACCACACGATTAAAAACAATCTACAAGAAATGCTTACATTAGAGATTGTTTCCTTTGATATGGCCCCACCTAAATGATTTATGAGCCTTCATTTTAGCCATCAGGCCTAGAATTTGGTGTGGAATCCAGTGGTTGGAATGGATTTCACATGCTCATCACGGTGAGCCTGGTAACAATCAAGGGTGGATGTCTCTCCCAACTGTTTCCATTAGTATGGCCCCACTTGAATAACATATCGGTCCGATTTTTTTGGCTCTGGATCCTGTATTCCCAACTGTTTTTACTAGTATGGCCCACTTGAATAACATATCAGTCCGATTTTTTTGGCTCTGCACCCTGTACAGGATTACACATCTAATTCGGAGTAGATCTCGTGGTACGCAACATCACGGTAGTCCTTGTGCAAACATAAAAGGTATACTATGTCGGACGCTCTTGGATGGTTGGTTCCCAGAAATGTCGGACTCTCCCGAGATGGGTGGGGGAGTGGATTAGTGTTACTTAGTAACAAAGCAGTAGGGTGATTACCTGACCGTGTGGCCCACCTTCATGTATACTATGTATATCCATGCCATCCATCAGCTTTTATACATCATTCCAATATGTGATTCCAAAAATAAAGTAGATCCAAATTTTAAGTGGACCACACCACAGAAAAAGAGTAGACATTGAATACCCACCATTAAAAACTTCTCAGGGCCTATTGATAATGTTTTTTAGCCATCCAACCTATTGATAAGGTCACGCTGATATGGATAAAGTGAAAACACAAATATCAGCTTCATCTAAAACTTTTATAGCCCCTAAGAAGTTTATAATGGTCAACCACTACTATCTACAGTGGTATGGTCCACAACATTTTGTGTATAATGCCAGCATTACTAGGATTAATTACGACCTTAAACTACGCTACTCTGCTAGCAGTAAGCCCAACCATGGTGTATGCGTTTTATCCACACCGTCCATCCATTTGGAGAGATCATTTTATCACATGAGACAAAGAACGAGGCAAATCCAAATATCAAGTGGACCCCACCCTAGAAAAAAGTATGGATTGAATGCCTACCGGTAAAAACATCTTGAGGTCATAGATGTTTTCGATCAAGCTGATATTTGTGTTTTCCCTTATTCCATGTTTTTGTTAACTTATAAACAGGTTGGATCTCAAATAGACATCATGGTGGGCCCATAAAGGTTTCTACCGTGGGTGCCATTGTCCCCACTGTTTTCTGTGGCGGGGTTCACTTGAGCTTTGGATCTACCTCATCATTTGGCTAGTGCCCTAAATTGATCTCTCCAAATGGATGAACAGGGTAGATACAACACATATATCAGGTTGGGGCCCACAGAACATGGTGATATCACTTCATTAGCTTCCGTAGCTAATCCACGACCGCCAGCATTAGGAGCATTAACTACCACCTTAAATTACGCCTTATATTAGTGTTTTGAGGGTTTTGGAAACGGGTATCACATGGACTCCCACTCCATATATTTTTTTTGGCCTACTCTGATATGTGTGTGAAATCCACTCTGACTATGTGTTTGAAATCCACTCCATAGTCTATGTCACAAGAAAGATTAAGTGGATTAGCTATATTATAAATATAAAAAAAAAAATATTAAAGGAACTTGAATATAAAAACTTAATCAGTAATTTTGCATATCAAAAAGCAAGAAAAATAAATTTTAAATAAAAAATAAAATAAATATAATTTAATTAATATTTAATATTAAAAAAATAAGGCTCACTTAAAGTTTTTGCCTTGGGCCCCAAAAGTTGTTGAGCCGGCCCTGATCACATCTCAATCAACTAAGTCTATACTCGAGAGATCACACCAGTTACATCATGTTGACCATCCACCTTAATTGTTTTTCTATATAAGTGATTGCAGCCGTTTATCTTTTTTCTTTATTTGCTTATTTTATGTTATGTTGATTGTATTAATCCTCATTATAAATCAATAAAAACGACAATTAAACTTTATTTTTAATTCTTTTAATTCATTATTGCATTACTGAACAATCCAAAGCCCACAATCAACATTAAAAGAAAAGTTATTAACTCAATGCAAAAATATCAAATTCAAAAGGACTAACCCTCCCCTTCTAAATTGTCAAATCATTACACACTGGTGGTTGGACAAATTGTTAAACCTTTACAAGTTTGATCATATGACTAATTTGGTACCTAGGGTATTTAGCATTCAATCAAACTTAGGTAAACTATAAATATGTTATGCCCAATACTATCCTAATCATGTACGTTTGATCCAATATGAGTCGTTCGTTGACACATGTACTTGTATCTGATTGAACTATAACATAAATACTGATGTGCCACACTACTAGAAACAATGTAAAACTATTACTATAGCATCTAAATTCAGGATGTATCTCTTGCTTATGGACTAAACTATTTTTTATATTTTCACTTTATCCTAGTTGAGTTATACGTGATTAATGGGTTTGATGGAAGATAGACACCACGATGGCCTAATATACAAACCCATGTTTCTTAGGGTGTACCCCCCCTCAATCATGCAACTCATTAATTTTTTCCCCAAGTCCTAAGATCAAGGATGTATCTTGATGGATGGAGTGGATTTAAATAGCATGCAAACTAAGGTAAAACGGTTGTTCTAGAGGATTCAATTGGAATTTGTAGAAACCAAATTAACCTTTGCAGATAAATTCGTCATTACATATGAAAGTTAACATAGACCATAACAGGAGTACACAAAGGTGTCTCTTAGCCAAAATAAAAAATAAAAAATCAGGTATTTTCATAAATTTTTAATATTTTTCTAGATTTTATTTTTGAATGAAATTGTTTTCGTAAATTTTTATTTATTATTTATTCAATTTAATACGAGATTTTACTGATAATATAACACGAGAAAATCAGGTTATGAAAATCTCTCGATAAATTCACCGGGCGAGAAATTGCCCACAATGAGATTTTAGGAATGGGGAGCAGATTCGGTGCCGCCCCGCCTCACCAAAGACGGTGCAGTCCTCACTCATCGTGGGCCCATTTTGATATATGTATTCTATATCCATGCCGTCCAACCGTTTTTCCGTATCATTTCAAGGCATGAGTCCAAAAATTAAGAAAATCAAAATCTAAGGTGGACCGTAATATAAGAAACCGTGGTAAATGAATGTCCTACCATTTAAATTTTCCTAAGTCACACCGTAATACTTCTGTAATGTTTATTTTCCATCCAACCTATTGATAAGGTCACATGAACCTGGATGAAGGGAAAAGATAAATATCAGCTAAATTCAAAACTTATATGGCCCATTAACGGTCAATCACCACTTTTTCGCATAGTATAGTCTACCTGAGCTTTGTATTTTCCTCATTTTTTAGTTCATACTCTGAAATGATCTTTTAAAACGGATGGACGGTGTGGATATAAAATAAATACCTCAAAGTGGGCCCCACGGCAACGGCCGCACTGCCTTGGTTGAGGGCGGCGCGGCAGCTAATCCTTTACCAAATGGAATAGGGTTAGGGCAAGCAAGTCATGAGGTGTCGCCTTCGGACATATGTCTGCCACGTGTCACCACGAGCTTTGTTACGATACAGCGAACGCCGGCTTCAGTGGATCCTAAATTCATGAGGTCGGCGGATCCGGCCACCGTGATGTACGTGTCTTATATCCATGCCGTTCATCTGTTTCGTAGGATCAGTTTAAGGTATGATCCGAAAATGCAGCAGTTCTAGATTTCAATGTGGACCAAACGTTGAGAAACAATGGTGAACACCATTAAAAACTTCTCAAGGGCCACAAATGTTTTATATCGACCTGATATTTGTGTGGTCCTTTCGTCGATGTTTTTATGACCTTGTCAATAGGGTGGATGACAAATAAATATTTCGGTGGCCACGAGAAGTTTTTTAGGGTGGGCATTCAATCGCCACTGTTTTCTGTGGTGTGGTCCACCTGCAATTTGGATCCGGTTAATTACCATTATTTCCTGTGGTGTGGTCCACCTGAAATTTGGATTTACTGTAATTTTTAAATGCGTATCTTTAAAATGATCCAGCTAAACAGATTAACGGCGTGGATATAAGACATACATCATAGTGGACCGTGCAGTTATTATCCACGGAAGCCTTGTCCTTCTAAAGCCATCTGTTTTGATGCCCCTAATGCACTCCCTCGGCCAGTCCTGAGCTAGGAAGCATCGTTTCTCGGGCCATCCGGATTCATGGATTTTATTTACACGCAATTATTATTTTTAGGAATCCTATGATAATTCAACGTGAAATAGAACTTCTTTTTTTATTTCTTGTGACTAATTAGTGACTTATACCCTAACTTGTTGCTTCAATCAAATATTTGATAAAAGTAGGTTTAGGGTTTTGTTCCACCGATGAGTTTATTTTAATCAAATAGTCATAAACATGAGCTTAGAATTGTCCAACTTTTCTAGGGCTTGTTGGAGATCCTTAAAGTATACACCATTCTCATGTATGTCATTGATCGGTATTACAAACCGTGTTGACGAAAAATCCGCCATCATACCTTTTTAGACTTTTTTCAAGTTGCTTTATTCTAGCCAGCCCTGCTTCCCTCAAACGATGACCAACTTATCATAGGACCTCTTCAACAGTATAGCATGGAGTTGGCTAATAGGGTATTATGGCCTTCAGCAAATCATTTTTTAGTCATAGAATAATAGCAATATCTTGCATTATGCTATTTGGATTGGTTTTGGCATTTATATTTGTAACGTCTTGGAAAAATCTGTACAAAGACCCGAGTACCACCTCAGGCAGAAATCACTAAGGACTGAATCCTTTAGAAATTAGACAAAAATTAATTAAGTACTAAACTGAATTAATAAGTAGATTAGCTTGAAAAGTTTTCTATACGAACTACAAGACTCAAAACCAGTGGAATCACTAACTCTACATTACCTAAAACT
The DNA here is from genome assembly GCA_030180095.1 of Magnolia changhungtana. NCBI lineage: Eukaryota > Viridiplantae > Streptophyta > Magnoliopsida > Magnoliales > Magnoliaceae > Magnolia > Magnolia changhungtana. The sequence goes on from JASAUF010000110.1 coordinate 557,432, forward strand.
TAAGATCCATCTCAAAACCCGGTTGCTCTCGGGAGCACCATGAAACTCTGTATCAGACCTGGACCGCACGTCGAAAGTCCAATTACCGCGAAACTATACAGTTATGACCGCCTTACTGGGCTTGAAAACCATCTCAGAAATCAAGTCCAAATAATATCTCAAAACGCACAACTTGAGCCTGAAGCGAAATATGTGAAAAACACGAATATCTTTAGAAAATATACTCGAACTTAAGTGAATTTGGCCGTTCGCTTGCAGGCCAAATTTAAGGTTTCTGACCGACAAATTCTGACCCAATTATAAGCTTGGATCAGAAAAATTTTCCTACACAGGTCAGTGTACTCGTGGCCCTGGTTGAGTAACGATGATCGTTAATTGAAACTGGTCATCTACGGTCGATCCACTAATCTAATCGGACCAAAATTTTAACCTGACATGGATCTATTGTCAGAAAACTTTCTCCGAACCGTATGCAGGAAATGGACCTCCAGATGAGCTTCGTTGGACCGAAACAACCACTCTTTGGCTATAACCTAAGTATACCATGGCCCTAGGGCCATTGACATCAGTTTTGGGCCTATATAAGAGCCTTAACCCACCCCTCTCTCATTCCATACGAATTTCCTAACCCTAGGAGAGAAAAAAAGAAGGAAAGAGTGAGAGAGAGAGAGAGAGAGAGAGAGAGAATTCCTAGGATTCGATCCCACCACTTCACGTGCCAAATCATCCTGCCTATATCACTATATCGACGATTTTGATTTCGTTTTTGGGTAAGAAACCCTAACCTTAATCTATTTTAGGTATCCAAGTAGAAGAATCGACGAAATAGCTGACCTATTTTGTAATTCAGGTAGCATTGTGCCGTAGATGAAGACATAATGTTCGAACTGAGTTCGATACGAGTTTATCGATGAAAGGCGCAGACTATAAACATTTAGGTTATAGTTTTCAAGGCTTTTAATGTCAGTTAATGATTTATGACTGACTTGACTGCTGTCACATGTACTTAGATATGATGTTTCCACGTTTTACACATATATGTGAACTATGTTGAAATTAATGCATTTCATGTGTTTATTGAAATGTTTGTATGAATATGGAATTATGATTTGCGCTTGCCATGATTGTTGTTTGAGAATACATGATTGTTGTAAATGTGGCAACTTCTTTGTGAAAGGATTTGCTATAATATAGGTTATAACTAGTTTATTATATGTATGTTGATATGTGTAGTCTAAGTGTTGATAAAATACCTGAATGAGAAAATGTCGGTTAAAATGTATTTAATGAGGGTGTTGAGATAGAATTCTCAATTACCTTATCTATAGTTATAGTTTCCTTCATGTAACCTATCTTACTACTACGTGCTTTATGGGTGAAATGCCTATGTATGACAATATGTGTACGATGTGTTGGTTAAAATGCTCAAATGAGATTTATATTGAAATTGGTTGTCACATGCTGTTTGACTGCCACATATGAATGCCTATTGTGTTTGAACATGATTAGGACTACTGTGTAGTCCAGTCAATCGGTAATTATTCCTGAATTAATGGTCGAGGTCGTTTCGCCACACAAGATAAATTCGACGAATCTGAGCCGTATGCTGTTTGTCGACAGTGGTTAGGCCACACGGAGTGTTTACGCGCTCCATGTCGATTAATTCAACGTGCGCTCGTACCAGTCGAGCTTGTCCAAGTAACCCGATTGGCCTAATGTGTGTTTACCATGTATGAACGCTACTGCTTGAATCTAAGGTACCACTTACCAGTGAAGAGCCCATTTAACCTTGGTACCATGATCTGCTAAGACTCATGAGCCGGGCATGGTGGTATGGGACACCGTGATCGAGCTGTCGGCCTACGTTGAAGTGACGAACCCCCGTAGTGTTTAGTGAGCAAACCAAACTCATGAGCCGAATACGATGGTATGTAACACTGTATTCGAGCTGTTAGCCTATGCTAAGGTGACGAGCCTTCCCGTAGTGACCTCGATTATAAAATAAGGCTTACGCTGAGGTGACGAGTCTCTTCGTAGTGACATGAACTTGTTTGTCCACTGTTTCTAAATCAGGGGTGATGTTGCCCTATAACTTGCCTATCATCTGTGATTAACTAGGATTGACGACGTTAGATGGATCACTGTTTGGGTAAATGATATAAAGGGAGGTACCTTAGCTTTTCAAACTCACTGTATGAATGGGTCTAATTAAGGATTGGGCTAACACGATAATGCACCGCATTGCATGTGCCTTTAGCATAGGAGTTGAGCACAGTGGAAGGGTTGCATGCGCAATCGTGAGATGATGTCGCAGAGGAAGTGCAGGCAAGGGCATGCATCATTAACGCATATCATCCTTGCATTAACCAGAGTACTTAGGAATGCTTGTTGTATTGCTTTATCATTACTGCTTGACTGAATTGATAACATGTTAACCTTTACCTTATAGTTCCACTGAATTGATCACTCACTCGCACTTTGGGACGATGTTTTAAAACACCAACCAGACTCTATTGTAGTTTCAGGTGATGACGAGACTTATGAGATGAAGCCTGTCTTTTATGATGACGAGGAGGAGTTCTCTTACATGCAGCTCTCTGGCAGGTCTATGTAGACCTGGAGTTGCATCATCGGGGCTACAAGAATATTGATAGATGACATTACACTTTATCATTTTGTATATTTTGGAATTATATATATAATTATTTAACCTGGTGACATTTCATACTTTGGGGACTTACAACCACTTATACGCTTTATATATTTATCACAATCTTCCGCTTGCGTAATTTAACTATCTCTAGAGTATGATGTATAATTTCACTCATGTTTAATGTATTAATATGGATAACATTTACTCATCATTATCTATGTTGCATAAGTGATGCGTCGGAACTCGGGAGTTGAGCTTCTGCTCAACCCCCGATTTTCGGGGCGTTACAATATCAGTTGGACATTCATACTTATTCATTCTAGTAAAACTTATTGACCTAAGTTTGTCCCCATACAAACAGGCCTTGTCCGCATTGGATGTGGTTAATAATGGTTTGTCGTCGGTCAATAACAACTCGACTTTATCTTATTCCAAAAAATTACGAATTGATGCAAAGATGATGGTATGCATAAGAAAGAATGTATCAAATCTTTCCGCAATAAGGCATTATAATTCGATTAAATGTCGACCATAAAAATGCTGTCAACACCTTTTTTATTCCCACCATTAAGTTAATCGATAGAAAACTATGTGCTTGTGTTACTCCTTAGGCAAAATTATTGATCGTAACTTCAGTCGGAATTAGATCATTAAAAGTTTTTTTTTTAATTTGGCCATCATTCTGATTGAAAGAACATTCACACTCGTTCCATTGTCAACTAAAAGTTTAGTAATCGAACAACCCTCTAAATAGACAGAGATGCATAACATTCACAGTCGTTTCAGATGTTAAGTTATAGTATTAGTGTGTCTCGCTATCACTATTTTCTCGGACGGTATGCTTGGCTTGACTATAATAGTACTCGAGAAATTCTTGGTTCTATCCTCAAAATCAAAGGAACCATGCTATATAATTATGGGAGGACTAAGTTCTTCCATGTCTCTTCCATCTTGCTTAGCTGTGTTGGTTTAGCTTGAAAGCTCAATGGTAAAGTAAGCACCATATTACAGTCCAAAACAATAGGCGAAAATGATCCAAACTGTATCATCGAATTCAAACATTGCCCCTCCCATACATTTTCGAATTCCATCATTCTTTTATACTGTTGACCGAGGTTTCTCCTTTTTTTCTTGGTATTCGGTAAAATTTCTTTTAGCGATTTTGCTTTTGCCAATATTTTCTTGATCAATATATCATCGCCCGAAACACATTCATCACTAAAGTACTCGACCAATCCGTCAATGTCAGTACCTTCCCTGTTAGGTTACTGATTATTCTTGACCAACTTGTGAGGATAAGATTCCATAGTCAAGTCTACCATGTTCATAGTTATATGTTCATCCTCTAGTGGCTGAATCCTTAGTATCGACTGTGATTGCATCACTCGCATTACCATTTTCTAATTTTTGTTCTCTACATCCACCAATCCTCAATTCTTGGCAGCTTGTTGCCTTTGCCAACGTCATTTCTATGTGTGAGTCTTTGTGTGTGGTTAGAAACTTAGGGTGCCTAACCCTTGACTCCTCCTTGAGTAGGGATTCCTGAGTAGGGTGAGGTTTAATCATCATTCGTCCTAGTATTGGAATTAGTCGAGGGTAGTTAATAGGATGCTAATAAGATTCTACCTATTTTCATTTTCCTCCTCAAGCATGGTTTAGTTTGGTCATTTACTTGGATACTCGGCCGAGGAAACTACCTGGTCAGCCGAATTGGTCTTGCACATTGGTCACATAAATGTGATTCACAGTAAGTAGGTAATACTACTTTTGACCGTGTTTTAGTACTCATGACCGCTCATCATATCATCTTGGATCCCTTTTTAGGCTGTCATCCCGCATCTTGGTTATTACTTGATCCAAGGTTAATTTTTCATTATGGTTGAGCCAATTTCTAATGATCGATCATGGCCATATTAATCTCCATGCTTGATGGAAACGGTTTGGTGTCGATCAGCATTGTCTCTTTTTTCCTTTTCACGAAATTTCAGCAACTCTCAGTCAATGTTGTCTTAGATATATAATATTTTTTAAAACAACACATTTATTAGTAGAATGAGATTAAGTTTCATTCTATTTGTAGTATTCCATTTTTTTTTTTTCAATTTTTCGATCATCGGTATCTAATGTTTATGAGAATTTTAATGAACTTCCTAGGTAGTATGATATCAAAGATTTAATCGGCCAGGATAATATAAAATATGTCCTTTTAATCTTTTTGCATGGCCTACGCGACCGATTCTGCTTCAACCAATGTCGAGTAGATAAATGGTTATTTAGCCAGTATCTTAAATACTGCCACATCGTAATTAGGGTAATAATAGTATTTTTCGACTGACGAATTCTTCTGCCTCATTCCTTCTTGAAGAAAGCTTCGTACCGAGATATTTTTTTAGTTAAATCATAAAGATCGAAAAACTCCATTCTGAAAAACTTTTTACGGAGTTTAAATTCCATATCGTTTTGGGCTAATTGTACAAATTCAGCCTTAGTCGTGACCACTTTATATCAACTTTTACCTATTTTAAACTGAGCAATATAATTTTTGACCAATTTTCCTCAAAACTGTCAGAAACATGTAAGGTCGGCCATAGAAATTCCATTGTCTTTGTAAAGGAACTGGGCGTGATATTTCTCTTCCATTTCTTGACAGGTTTAAATAGAATTTGACAATAAATTAGAGTACCATGCGAAAGCCACTGTTGTTAAGGAATGGTCAAATAATTACAAATTGTGATAATTATTATTGATTACTTCTTCATACTGCATGGTAAATAGACTTATGTGTTTTATGATCGATTGACCAGTGTCACCAGTGAATAATCTAAAATCCGGTAAATAATTTCTCGACAATAGATATTGCCGATCAATCTATTCAGGATATGGTTTATACATGAGAGTGGTAGTTCAACAAAAAAATTTGACTAGCCACCTCTTGGACCAGTTGCAAAATTTGTTCAAGGTCCACATGGCGAGGCTCAACCATTAGAGGTGGGTCATGGCCTACCGAATGTTGTTCCCCGTTACGAGGGATATTCTTAGGAAAGGTTTGCTCCACAGGTATTCATTGATTCCTAATCTCATGAACAAAATTGGCATTCTCATGTTCAAGTCCTATGACCTCAACAGGTTGAGGAATACACTGCACTTCATATATTGGAGCAGGATGTGTGTCCTATTGAAAAAGATGTTATTTTGACCCATCTTCGGTGTCGGATTGGTCGAATGGTCGAAGGGAGTTCAAGTCAAAAACTTTGTCGAGTGAGTGGCGCCAAGTTTTCAATAGAGTTTATCTCATCAATTTGTTGAGTCAAAGTCATTTGAGCATGGCTTGGGACGGAAAGGAGTTTCTCAAAACATATAAAGGGGTTGCTGTTGAAGCACAATTGGTGCTCTTTCAAAGAGAGAGGAGAAAGAAAAATGACCATCGCGATTTACGCTTTGCAGGGTTTAGCTTTCAAGGTGAGAGAGGGAGAAAGAGAGACCTTATTCACCTCGGCGCTTCTATGTCTGAAGATCTCTATTCCTCTTATTGTTTATCCACTCTGCGTGAGTGAAGAAGATTATAACGTAAAGTGGATTTTGAGATTGCGTGGTTTTTACCTCTTTGAAGGTTTTCCACGTAAAATCTCTCGTGTGGTGTGTGATTGATGCTTTGATTTATTTCATTGCTTTATTATCCATGATTCGATTTGTTTAGGGAGGCTAGATCTAAGGTTTGCAAGGCATCTTTTCAATCATCATTTACATATTGTGTAGTCCAACCAACATTATCTCAAGAGTACTAGTTCGAGATGAAGATGCTCTATCCTAATTTAAAGGATTGGGTGATGTGTTCAATCTTTGAATCATCTCATATTGTGTAGGGCATTGGTTGCGAGATGAAGATGCTTTCCTCTTAAAGGATTGTAGGAGGTTATTGGTTGGCATTTCTCTTGTGTAGAAGGTTATTGGCACCAGAAGTGTTACGACTTCTTCAACTCATATTGTACCAATGCACAATAAATTTTCTTACAACCTAGTAATTTTTAATCCCACTGGGCATGTCAAAAATTGTTGATTCATTGCATGATCGATGCACAATAAATATTAATGACGACCTAGTAGTTTGAAGTTCCATTGGGGGTGTCAAAAATTATCATCTCTTGACCTATTTTTGTTACATGTGGTGTGTGCCAGTATGTCAGAATCGATTGTGCGGCTCGATTCAAATCGAACAACTTCAACCCTAAGCGCCAAGATAGGTAGATACGTCGAATATGATCATATATGACCAAGATTTGAGAAGATCGATCGACTATTCATCCACTCGCATACGATTGTTTCAAGATGATCATGTGACTTATCGAATAGTGAGGTTCTTCTTCCGAAGATAGGTTACACTTTATCTTCAGTATGAAAGGACATTTAATATACTAAGCAATAAAAAACAATCACACAGAAAGAGAAATACTTGCAAGCGATTGGAAACCAATACAGTAAGGAACATTTCTAAATGAAGAATTGCTTGTATTAAAATGAAACTAGTTCGGCGCAATAGCATAAATTTGAATTACAACTAGAGAGTATCACTACTCCTAAGATAAAACTAAAACTATGATAAAGAAAAATAGATTGATTTGTTTGTTTAGTTGGTGTGAGATAATTTATTCTGTTGATTTCTTCTTTTATTTATAAACTTCTCCACTACGCAAATACTTTGCAACTGTTTCTGTTCTTTACTTCAATGAACTGAATTGTTGTCAAGTTAAGTCTTCTAAATTCTTCTACCTCTTTACGTTCTCCTGATTATTTCTCCTTTCTGGATTGCTTTTTGTCATTTGACTTTGAGTATTTTTTGGCAATGCCCTATAATCAAATGACATGTACTATCCAACGTAGCAGCAACTGTGCTTCCATAAAAAGTACTCTAAATGTCTTCTCAACTTTCACTAATTGGCTATTCCAGAAGTGATAAAAAATATAACTTTTTTTTTTTTTTTTTTTTTACCTTTTCTTTTTCCGTTGGTCCTGTTACATGATTGTTTTTATTTTCCACCGTTAATTTTAAATGCAGATCAGATTGATTGAGTTATTCAATATAAATAATTTTCGAGACCTGAACCATCCATACTAGACTCCACGCACCAATATGTGAGCCATGGCACTTTTGTACTATCTACATTATGCCTGTCCATCTGATGCTAGTGTTAAGGCTTTTTTTTTTTTTTTTTTTACACACGCACACACACTCACGGTAGTGGAATTTCACCGCCTATGGGGTACTCGAACCCTAGACCGGAGTTGAAACTCCTAAGAATCTACCACCCGAGCAAGAGTAAGGACCCGTGTTACGGCTTCTCTACACCATTGTACGCCTATATAGGGGACGGTTTCGGTGGATCCCCAACTGTGAGGCCCACGTTGATGTATGTACATTACATCCACACCGTCCATCCATTTTGACAACTTATTTTAGGACATGATATAAAAAATCAAGTAGATCTAAATCTTAGGAGGACCACACCACAGGAAACAGTGATGATTGAATACTCACCATTAAAAACTTCCTGGGGGCCACCGGAATGTGATAAGGTCACAAAGACCTCAATGAAAGGGCTACACCAATATCAGCTTGATCCAAAACTTTTGTGGCACACAAAGTTTTTAATAATCAATCACCATTGTTTCTTATTTTGTGATTCATATAAGATTTGGATCTGCTTTATTTTTTAACCATTCCCTAAAATAAGCTTTCAAAGTTGATGGACGGTGTGGATATAAGGCACATAGATCACAACAGGCCCTAAAGTCAGGGATCCATAGAAGCCACGCCTCACATACATGTAAAATCTATTTACCTTCCTCGGAAATGCCCACCTTGTTATGTCTATGTCTATACCATCCAACCGTTGATAAACCATGATGATGGGATGATCTTATCCAATCATCAAGTAGGCTCACCTAAAAATCAATTGGCCAAATTCACATCACGGCTCACATGATGGTCGGTTGGCATGATCTCTTGAACTTCCCATTTCCACAATGAGGCGATCCTGTCCCTTTGAATGAGTTGGATGCCAAACACACTAAGGTGGGCCCAGAAGTCTAAATAATTACCTTCGACCGCCCATATCTCTACATGGCTTGATGGCGTCTTCTTCCAACCTACCGTATTTTTATATTTATAATTTCGTATTCTAAAACTGCACTTATTTAGAAATTCTAATATGGAAAGGTTTATGTAGGGGAATGCTTACCTACGCACCTTCTCTTTGCTATTGCCCACTTTCAGCTTGATACAAAACCCTGGTGAGAAATAGAAAAATAATACTTTCCACCGTTGAATTTCATTTCTCTTTGCTATTTGCTATTGCCCACTAAAATTTTGGATCAGGCTGAAAATTGGGCCTATAAAATTTCAAGGGGTTATGCATCACGTGGACTGTTCAGATTTGATTCTCATGACACGTGTGAAAGGTGCCCACGTAAGAAGGTGCGTAGGTGAGCATTCCTCGGTTTAGGTAACAAGCGTGCCAACCTGGTCAGCATTCGAAGTTAAAAATTCAAATTTTCTTTTAACTGTTTCCAACTACTATGCAACCTGGTGTGTGGGGCCCACCGTGATGCATGCATAAACATCCAATGTGTCCATCGTGGGAGCCCCTTCATGTTCTCCTTGGAACCTAACAATCTAGCTAATCTAAAATTCAGGTTAGCCACATCATGTAAGATCATACTGGAAACCTATACAGTTTGGCTATGACCCCAACAACAGCTAGCTTGCTGGTGTCAAAGGTCCGTGGGTCCCATCATGATATGTCTGTTTTATCCACGCCGTCCATCCATTTTTTCAGATTAGATTAGGGTATGAGCCCAAAAATGAGGTAGATTCGAATCTCAAATGGACCACATAGGAAAAGTCTTGATCGAATGTTCACCGTAAAAAACTTCCTAAAGCCCACTGTAATGCTTGTTTTCATCCAACTTGTTGATAGGGTCACGCAAGTTTGGATGAAGGGAAAACACAAATATAAGCTTAATCAAAAACTTTAATAACCCTCAAAAGATTTTTCATGGTAAGCATTCAATCCACAATGTTTCTTGTAGTGTGGTCTATCCCTGGCTTGGATGTAACGCTTGGAAATTAAGGAATTGAATATAATCAAAATTTTCAAATCTCTTGATATTACTTTTTAATGTAAATGATTAATTTAATGACATAAATTTATAAGGTATCAAATTATGGTATAAAGAAAATCAATCTTAATCGTATATGCATGTATCCACTAGAAGATAAGTGTGCAACCCATGCAACCAACCATATAAACAGCAGAGTTCACTCAAATTAAAGACTCAACATATACATGTCCACTACTTCTTCATCATTTCTTACTGTTCCATTAGTACATGTGTCACCAGCATGATGCTTGGTATTTTAAAACACCATCTTAAAAGGAAGTAAGTGATCAACTCAATATTATCATTCCCTAAGTAAAAACATAATATCAACACCATCAAATTTGGGTAATGAAGTATAACAGTTAAGTAGGTCATATTCTAGTTGTTTAATGCATGTGTGCAATGCACGGATGCATAGTCTAGATAATATAAATGTGGGGCTTTCTCGCCTACCACGAAGTGAGCCTCTTGCTTCACACAATATGCTAGGGTAAAGTTCACCACTAGTCTTTGTCGAGCAACCATGCACTCAAACACTTGTAAGTGGTTGCACTCAAACACTTGTAAGTACCTACGCACATTAATGCATAATTGTTCAACTTATATTATTATGTATTCAAGAAGCAATATTAGTGAGGCTAGATTACCATAATTTTTTTGTAAGTCAATTACACATGAACCACAAGGCTTGTCATCAGGGTCCTTAAACCATTTTGGTCATCGACTATAAAATTTTATTGGTTTTGGCATTAACCCAAAACATATTCTCATATAATCATGGGTCGTTAATATAAATCGATGATGATAGGCTCTTCTCCTCCATCAGTACTCAAGAGTTATTATAAGGTTCACTCACCTACACATATCAGAGACAACACAGACACAGTGTCCCATGCCACCATACCTGACTCATGAACTGTAACAAGTAGCACGTTAAATAGCATTTTATTAACAACTATAAATGATGACTATTCATCAATGGTAATCTAGGTAAATTGGATTCAGTTGAACATGTGACAACATTCACCAATTAGTGATTATTCATGGATTATATAAATTTGATGGATTAAAAGAACATGGACTATACCAGCCTTGGGTGCAAAGCAATGCACGAGTAGCCAAGGCTTTAGTTGGTCAGCCTAATTATGCTTCAATCAATCAAACATGTTGTTTACTACCAAATCAAAATTAGGCATTCATAATACCCATAATTTCTAGATGCTAATCCCCAACAAAGTAATTTTAGAATATTCTAAACATGCTCGTATGCATAATTTGATAAATTTTAATTGAAAATCTCACTCACTCATTTAATCAAACACCTAACATATCAATTTCATATTTCATATTTTTATAAAAAAAATTTCAATCCATATAATGAATAACTCAAACAACTCAAAATCATGTTATCAAATAAACAAAAATATCATGAAATTCATAATAAGATAATATTCATAATTCACAAATATAAATAAATATAAATTAAATTAAATTTCACCAACTAAAAACTATCAATGCGTGATAGAAGCCAACTTAAAAGAATAGTCCTTATGAAATCGATTTTGCGTTCTAACTATAAGTAAAACCTAAAATCCAATGAAATCCTTAAAACCTTACATAAATTTCAAATGAAATTTGATCAGAACAAAAGAAAAAGATTTTGGATTTATAAAATCAAAGTTTAATGTAAACTCACGTTCAATTACTACTTGGCGTCGATTGATCGGAAAAACAACAACAATTTTAGAGGATTGCAGCTAAAAATCCCCAAAACCCAAAGAAAATCCAAAATTTCCTTATTTTATAACCTTATTTCTAATGATATATATATATCATGCTCACCTACGCAACTATGCACGTGTGCACTTTTACACATGTGTCATGGGCGTCTAATCCGAACGGTCCATGTAATGCGGAATCCCATGAAACTCCAAGGGACAAATTTCCACCCTGATCTAAAATTCTGGTGGGCCATAGCAAAGAGAAATGCAAATCAAGGAAGGAAATCGTTTTCATTTTTCATGGCCCACCAAAGTTTTGGATCAAAGTAAAATTTGGACCCAAGGGGTTTTATGAGGTTCTACTTCACGTGGACTGTTCAGTTTTTAGAGTCACATCACGTATGATGAGTTCTCAAAAAAAGTTCACACGAGTTCCATGCGAATTGGTGCATAGCTAAGCATTATATATATATATATATATATATATATATATATATATAGGGAGATGGTCACCTGCGCACCTTTTCACGTGAGCACCAATGAGCACCTTTACACACGTGTCATGTGCACAAAATCTGAACGGTCCAAGTGATGCCGCACCCCTTGAAATACTATAGGCCCAATTTTACTTTTGATACAAAACTTTGGTGGGCTATCCAAAAGAAATGATTTTCTCCTTGATTTGCATTTCTCTTTTGCTATGGCTCACCAGAGCCATGGATCAAAGTGAAAATTGGACTATAGCATTTCAGAGGTGCGCATCACTGACGTTCAGATTTTGTCATCACATGATGGTGTCTCAAAAAAGTTACTCATTGGTGCTCACGTGAAAAGCGCATAGTGACCATCTATATATATATATATATATATATATATATATATAATGAGGTTCTACTTCATGTGGACTGTTCAAATTTTAGAGTCACATCATGTATGATGAGTTCTCAAAAAAGTTCGCACCAGTTCCGTGCGAACTAGTGCGCAGCGGAGGCATTTAGATATATATATATATATGTGTGTGTGTGTGTGTGTGTGTGTGTGTGTGTGTGTGTGTGTGGAAATGGTTCTATGCGGTCGACCTCATGGTAACTTCCCATGAGGTCAAGCTGTGTTGACCCCACCGTGATGCGTGTCAAACATCTACCCCATCAGTTAGATGCACCAATCCATGGTGGGCCTCGATCTTAAAAATCAAGTCAATCGATGACTTGTGTGAGCCACACCACATACAAAAGTTGAGAGGGGTTACCCTCCCATTAAAACATTCGTAATCATTTTTTGGGCCCACCAAGATGTGGTTCTGTAGACACTGAAAAATCGAGCGTCCACTCTGTTGTGAAAAATGTCTTGTTGTGGTGGTCCTGGGGGTGATTAAGCTGATTTGTGATTGTTGGAGTCGCCACTAGCCGAATAATCTCAGAATCCCGCGGTCGGCTAGAACCACGGAATACGTAAGGTTGGAGAAATCCGAAGATCCTCCGACCTTAGATTGACTCCTGGTCTACGATCCGGGATTCCGGGTAAGGACCTCGGTTACAAAGAGGGAAGGTGTTAGGCACCCTCTCTGCCCGTACAAATGTACGGTCTCGACTTAGTGTGGTAAAATAATCTCAAGGGATGATGATGATGCTTCGGTCATGATGGGACTAGTCACATGTGGATTTCTGATGTAGCAAGATCCGAGATTTCGGCAGGCCACAGAGCATACGTCCGACAATATGTCTAGAGGGCGGATGTGATGATGCTTATGCAAAAACACAAGAAAAGTGGACTAGATCACTAGGAATTTCTGATGTGACGAGGATCCAGATGTACGGCAAGTCACAGAGCATACGTCCGCTAGAAATCTAGAGAAGCAAGGGGTTGAGAAGGGAGTAGATGTCATGATGAATGCTTGTATGCAAATGGATCTTTGACTTGATTCTTGAAAAGGCTAAGATGTAGATTGAACCATGATCATTTTGGACTAGGCTTGGGGGTTGGAAGGATTGAGATGAGGGCTAGGAGGTGGCTGGAAAATGTGGGCTTGAAGGCTTGGGAGCTCCTTCCCTTCCTTCACTCTCTTCCTCACTCTCTCTCTCTCTCTCTCTTTTCTTTTCTTTTCCTCTCACTCTTTCTCTCTCACTCTCTCCCTCTCTTGGTGGCTCTCATCCATATGTGTGAAAATGAAAGGGGAGAGGGCTATTTATAGCCCTTTCCACAGGTTTTTTGGTAAATAGAGGATAAGAGGGGGGTAAAGGTGATGTGGCACATGGTGGTTGGTGGAGAGGAGAGAGATGCCACATGGCATGCTCTCATTAGCTAAGGGGATCGGTAAAACAGTAAATAATAGAGATGGGAGGGGTAAATTCCGGGAAGAGTTGACTTTGGATTTGCCGGGACGGTGTCCACACTCAAACAGACACGCGGCGGTACTCGATCACCGCTGGCGGTAATCCGATTACCGCCGGCGGTAGGCCGACTGCCGCCCGGTCCTGGCTGAGTTTGATTCTCGTGTGGCTGGCTCAGCGCATGCTTTTTGAGAGGAAGCGGTAGTTTGACTACCGCCGGCGGTAGTCAAACTACCACTTCGGTATAGTTTCCCCCGAAATTTCGTCGGTGGGTCCTTATTTGGGTCTTTAGAGTGAAACAAAGTCCGTTTTGGATATTCGGCTTAAAATGACTCGAAATTGGCTCGATTGTTACTTGAAAATGACCCGAGAAATGGATCGGTTTCGGACATGGTTTAGATTGAATGATGACTCATGATGGCTCAGTTAGGATTAGGGTTAGGTTTAGGATATGATCATGGTTCTCAGATTGTCTTAACTTTCTCAAGATATTTGCTTTGGGTGGGGTGTCTACAGATGCCCCTCTTTGGCCGAGGTTGCGAAAGCAAGCAGAAGGTCAAAAAGTGGACACCCCACCCTTACGGGTCGGAATGAAGGGTAGCGATTCAAATCTATTGCTTACCATTGTATCATCATCGATCGGACTGTTTGGAAAAAGAGGACTTGCACATATCACGAGGGTTGAGGAAAACGTTGTGATTGTCTCCTGCGCATTTGTCGCGGCTTTACGGATCACCAATCACAACCTCTTCACATCGGATTGTTTACAGCATTGGAGGGTAAGTCTGAAAAGTAAGGGCCTCTGCGCATTTGTCGCGGCTTTACGAGGATTCCCGTACTGTTAGGTCTGTCGTTCCTTTGCTATGTAATCACCCTAGGAATGTTCGTTCCATTTGATCGTCAAAGTGGTTAGCTGCCCTGCGCGTTGGTGCGGCCTTACGGGGAACTCACTACGCCGACTTGGACTCGATCAAATTTTACAAATATTCCGGGCTAGGTATGTGCAGGTAATCTGTTTGCCATGCAATCTGCTGAGTCTGACACTTTGGTTACAATGGATCGTCTTCACTTCGAGTTTGATTGTTCTTTCCAAAGATAGATCCACTCATCCTGCTAGCATTTGTATGACTGCCCAGTTATGGGGTCTGGCCAATCGTACATATATCATGTACGGACTCGATCGTCCTTCGGGGAAATCGGAAGAGATCGGGTCTTATTTAACTGTTTGCACTGTCATGGGAGCGGAGAATATGGAAGATTCCTCAGTGTACTGCGTGACGCGCGCATTTTTTAAAAAACTATCCCCTTTGGAGCTAGGCTCCTTGAGGATTTTATTTGAAACTTTTTTTTTTTTTTTTTTTTTGGAAAATATCCGTTCGATCTCGCGGGTGGGCGTCGTCGTTCGGTTTTTATTTTCGCAAGTTAAGTAATTGCGTTGCCTCCACTAGTGAGCTGATGGGGCTAACGGTTTTTATTTGCAAGTCAGATGGCCTCCACTAATAAATTAATGGGGCTAATGTTTTTTTTTTTTTTTTTATTTGTAAGAAGTCAGATGGCCTCCACTAATAAATTAATGGGGCTAATTTTTTAGAAGAAGCAAACCTTTTGGGCCTGGGGATTTATTTTAGAATTTTTTTGGTATTTTGAGATTTTTGAAAATTCGGATGTTTTGTGGAATTTTTTTTAAAAAAAGCTTTTGAGTTTTTTTTTTTTTTGGATTGTTTTTGGGATTTTTGGGATTTTTAGGGATTTTTTTTGGAATTTTTGGATCTTTTTTTTTTTTTAGGATCTTGGGGATTTTTGGGAATTTTTGGGATTTTTTTGGAATTTTGGGATTTTTTGGGATTTTTTTTTTTGATTTTGGGATTTTTTTTTTTTTGGGATTTTTTTTTTCGAGAGTTTTTGGAACAAAGGTTTATTTTCAAAATTCTCTAGGGTTCTTCAAGGTTTTGAAATCTTGAGATCTATTGTTAGAAATTTTTGGGACCCTTTTTGAAAATTGGAGGGTGAAATTTATTTTAAGAATTTTCTAGGACATTTTGGAGGTTTAGAGAATCGAGGTTTATTTTTGGAATTTTGAAGACCCTTT
The DNA here is from genome assembly GCA_030180095.1 of Magnolia changhungtana. Lineage (NCBI taxonomy): Eukaryota > Viridiplantae > Streptophyta > Magnoliopsida > Magnoliales > Magnoliaceae > Magnolia > Magnolia changhungtana. Next base: position 573,383 of record JASAUF010000110.1, read on the forward strand.
TTGAACCTTAGAAGAAAGCAGTTTATTTTAAGAAATTTTTGACTTTGTCCACCGGTCCAAAGGAGGAGGTCCTTGAGAAAAGCGGGCATGGGGACTGACTGCACGGCGCCCCATGTCGATTGTCGGCGATGCGGTCGGTGCCGCCACGGTATTCCGATTCTGCCGGTCCGTCAGATGGACCGTTGGTCCGTTCTTCTTTGCTGGTCCGTCCGCTGCAATCTTCCTCCCATTTAGCACCTGCTCTTAGATCGTCCGGGGACGCATCGTGGTCCCTGGAGCTCATTTTTTCTTGTATTTTCTCGATTTGGTATTCTTGGCTATTGGATTCTCCTTAGGTTCTTGGTGGACCATCCTCTTGAGGGCTCTTGCAATCTTTCTCTTTTTTTTTTTGTTTTGGAAAGGGTCATGATCGGGGCCAGTTGATCGATCTTGATGAAATCTAGACCATTGGATCTTGCGGGATATATATATTTTATTCATGTTCTTTGTGCACATATTTTTTTGTTTTATTTTTATTATTTTTTATTTCTTTGGAGTGGGGTGTGATAAAAGGGGCCCCACCTTTTATTTGATCTGATTTTTATTATTTTTTTTATTATTTTTGGATGATCCGGACCATTGGATGGGTGGATGAATGATCTGGACCATGGATCTGGGTCATGTATGAATGGATGGATGGTGGATGATCTGGACCATCATGTATGGACGGATGGAATGGTGGATGATCTGGACCATTAATCTAGATCATGTATGAACGGATGAATGATGGATGATCTCGGGACCGTTGATCTAGATCATGTGTGAATGGATGGATGATGGGTGATCGGACCGTTGATCTAGATCATGTGTGAATGGATGGATGATGGGTGATCGACCGGACCGTTGATCTAGATCATGTGTGAATGGATGGATGATGGGTGATCTGGACCGTTGATCTAGATCATGTGTGAATGGATGGATGATGGGTGATCTGGACCGTTGATCTAGATCATGTGTGAATGGATGGATGATGGGTGATCTGGACCGTTGATCTAGATCATGTGTGAATGGATGGATGATGGGTGATCTGGACCGTTGATCTAGATCATGTGTGAATGGATGGATGATGGATGATCTGGACCATTGATCTAGATCATGTGTGAATGGATGGATGATGGGTGATCTGGACCGTTGATCTAGATCATGTGTGAATGGATGGATGATGGGTGATCTGGACCGTTGATCTAGATCATGTGTGAATGGATGGATGATGGATGATCTGGACCATTGATCTAGATCTTGTATGAATGAATGGATGACGGATCATGGATGGATTTGCTGAAATGGCCTCCCCCCTTTTCTTCTTTTTTTTTTTTGAAACAGGCCTTGATTTTCGAGTGGGCCTTTGATTCTGAAGTGACAACGGCTTCGGGAAGGATTTGGAATGGGTCATTTTGGAAAACAGGTTCTTTCAGGCGGGTTTGTGAACATGGGCTTCCTAGATGGACCTTTTATCATGGATCCTCTTTTTTTGTGTTTTGGCCTTTTCCTTGAAAGTGGGCTTTTGAGATGGATCTTTTGAGGTGTGAGCTTGACATAAAACTTACACCTGTAGGTTTTGCTGTGCGTATGCCCGTCGAGGTAGGAATGATCTTTGGTCCGTCTCGACATTCGACCGACCCATGTTTCGTCGTGCCGCGGGAGGGCCGGCATCTTTCGGATGTAGCTCGGGAAGGTGGTGCGCTGCGATTCTTAGAGGGCGTGGGGTTAGGAGTCATTGGCTTTGGCTTGGTTTTATGATCCTCGGCCTTTGTTCTTTGAGGTTGGAGCGTACTCCTTTTGCGCATCTTTTCCGGGTTCGTCGAGCAAGACGAACATGTCGCTCTTATCGCCTTGGCGAGCGATGGCACCAGAGACACATACATTCCGGTTGCCCTTCGGAGAGTGGGGGATCACCCCATATGACATATACATGCGGTGGGCCTTAGATATGATGGTGGTTACGTGCCCTTTGAGGAGGACCTTCCAGTACCCTACGAGGATGGTGGATGGAGCTACTAGGGATGATGCCAGATGCCACAGAATTTTCGTGCCATTGATTCAAACTTTTGTGGCTTTCCTCGAATTTCGCCAGCGTATCCACGAGGCCCCGAAAAGCTGCCGGTGTGATAAAAGCTCGGGCCCTGATTTTATATACCATGGGAGCGATGATCTTCTGCCATGGGAATGAATTAGTGAGTTCCCGTTTGTTATCACTTGTGGCAGACATTACTTTTCCCATGCCGTATAACTGGAATGCAGACCCTTTTGGCGCACTTGTATGAGGGGTTGGATAAGGCCAGTCGCTGCATCAGCCGCTCCTTGACTGGTTTTTACCCAGTCATTGAGGTACTTTCTCGAGATCTTTTCTGTCATCTTTTCCTTGAGGATGGTCTGGTGTGTCTCTTCTTAATTTTGGTGTAACGCAGGTTTGCTTTTTTGACCACTTTCCTCACCTGGCACCCACTCTGATTAATCATTCACCTCCATTCCCGCGCATGATGCTGTGGTACAAGGATAACCCGGCCGTACACGTTTGTTTTCTGATCTTGCTTGGAGGTCGAACGTTGATGCCCTCGTTCCTGACGATGTGAGCGATCCGTCTTGCCCTGTATTGCCCATATGTTGCTTTCTGCATGTCTGTCAATTTTTACCCCTTTCTTTTTGCAGTTTCATACCCGACCATATCTTCAGTCGAACGCAGCTCTTACTCCTGGTGCACAGGAGGCTTTTCAGGCTTCTCGACGGCGCCGCATCCTGGAGGATCGCGGGTGACCAAATGGTATCGGGAGAGAGACTTTTTGGCGGTGGCGCCGGCGGCCCTTTGGTCGCTTAGTCCACCATCTGGACCATCGATTGGAGATACGTGCCACTGAGAGGGAGCTAGTTCTTTGCTTTGGAGGGTTATGAAGCGGCGCCTTTGTTGACCCAGACAGAGAGTATAGCTCTTGGAGCGAGCAGATGCGGCATGGGTCCGATTCTTCGACTGGTTATGCTCGGGTGGTGGTGCAGCTTTCTTTGGAGGAGGATCTTGGGTCCACATTTTCATAGCAAGGATAGTGACACCTATTTTCCGGATGATGATTAGTTCATCGGCTGTATAATCTCCTTCATTTGATATAAAATTTCAGTTTGTTTGGCATTGTCTTTTGCTTTCACAGTCGCACTTATCCAATTGCGCACATAGAGCAAATTACTTATTTTATACCATCCGGAATAGATCTGTCCAAAATTTCTCTCGGAACTGGGTCGGGGCGGCAGTCGGACTGCCGCCGGCGGTAATCGGACTACCGCCGGCGGTAATCGGACTCCGCCCGTTGACATTTTGCCCGTTCTATACGTTGCTGTCGAGTCTTTTGAGTGATTCGGTGATGTTCAGTGCGTTACGAAAACGGTACTCAGTGCGCTAGCGGTAATCCGATTACCGCCTCCGTCCATCTTTTCTTCCAGCAAGCCCTGTTCTTCCCTGTTCATTCTTTTTGTCCCTTCCTCCGGCATTCTCGTCCGTCCGTTCTGATCATCCTTTTTGTCTCCATTTTGTCCTTTCTTCTTTGTCCTCATCCCTCCTTTGTTCCTTTCTCCTTTTCTGACTCATCATGGCTAATCATAATGATGATTTGGGTGTGTTTATGGGTGGTGAGAAGGTAGTTGGCTCCATAAATGATGAGGATTTTATGGGGGTAGATGAAGAATTGATGGGTCCTTTTGAAGGAGTGAGCACCATTGATGGCTTGGATCTTCTTCCTACTGATGGGCTGATGGGGTTGGATGGTTTGCTTGATGGAGGGATGGCTTTGGATGGCATGAATGGGATGATTGCTATGGGTGGTGTGGATGGCTTGCTTGATGGAGGGATGGCTATGGATGGCATGGATGGGATGGTTGCTATGGATGGTGTGGATGGCTTGGTTGATGGAGGGATGGCTATGGATGGCATGGATGGGATGGTTGCTATGGATGGCATGGATGGGATGGTTGCTATGGATGGTGTGGATGGCTTGCTTGATGGAGGGATGGCTATGGATGGCATGGATGGGATGGTTGCTATGGATGGTGGGGATCAGATTTTGGTGGATGATGGATTCTTGACAGGCGGCTTGGGTCAGATTTTTGGCACATATTTCGAGGTGATGGTCGGTCAGTCAGCTCCTGGCGTCGTACAGGATGTAGCTCCTATGTGCCACTGGGATGCACCAGAGGTTGCAGCTATTGGGGCTTCTTCATTTCAGACACCTCCGAGCGTAGCAGTTGTCGGGGACTCAGGTCCTCTGTTGAGGCTTTTCGGGAAATACTGCGAGATGCGATGGGCGCGTCTGGCTTTTTCCTTCACCACGAGATCGATCTTTTAGATGAGGGTATGCCAATTTTTGATGACCCATTGGTGGCCCCTGGGATTCAGATTGTTGAGGGTGTGCCTGTTCGGACTTGTCGGTTGCAGCCGCGTGACACCTGTTCTGAGCGATTACATATTTGGATTGACAGTTTGACCGAGTCCGAGATCTTCGAGTTGGACTCCTTGGGCTTTCGAGAGGTTCTCCACTTTCACCGAGTACGCTTAGATTGGCGGCTGGCTGAGTGCGGCATTGTATGGTGGGTACCATCCACGAACTGTTTTCCTTCAACGATCTGGAGTTGGGTCCATCATTTGCCGGAGGAGTTTGCGCGTCTGTCGGGCCTTCTTTTGACTCGAGAGGCGTACATTCCTTTGTCGAGTCGGTTCGCCCTTCGATCTGGTTGCACTGGTTCGGATTTCCGTTGATCTTCCTCTCTGCAGAGAGGCGGGATTGGTGAGCTTTCTTTGGAGATTTTATATGGCCGTTGCTCTCTTGCGGCCGTGGGAGGCCTGGATCGATCGTCGGCCGGTGCTGAATGCACCGATATTTTGCACCTCGAGTGGCATTTGCTCTTTTCGGGATGGAGACGATCGTCGTGGTAGTTTTGTTAGACGTCTTCCGATGCGTTCTTTGTCGCGGGAGCATCATTTCGGTCGTCTTGGCCGAGCTTTTCTTGGGGTTGGTAGTGTTCCCTTGGGCATACCCGCATCCTCATTCTTGCTCGTTTCTTGGTACTACTGCTCTTTCGTCACCTTCTCATGCATCCCATTTTTTTTTTGAAATTTGGGCTTAATTTAAGCTTCTCCCGAGGTATGGTTATGGGAACACTTGTACATGACTCTGTGCTTGTATTTCCGATTCTCGTCGTAATGACGTCTTGCGCTTGTTGCTTGACGACCTTCCGTGTGGTGTTGAGGCCACGGAGTCATTGTATCGCCGCATGTTTTACGAGCTTCGAGGGTGGGAGATCGGTGGGAGGCTACTTGGCTTCTTGCCGAGCGCCCCCGATACGTAGTGCGGCTCGCACTCCTTCTTGTTACTCGGCCTTCGGGGATCTTGCTCCTATCATCCCATACGCTTCCTTCGCGGTTTGGTTTACGCGGGATATCCCGAGTTCGCCTTTTCCGGATTTGGACATTCGTCTCTTCCATCGATTTGACATCCTTGTATGGCGAGTACGGGCTTCTGGCAGGGTTCTTTGGATGGGACGGCTCTAGGTCTTGAGTCTTGGGCTCCTCCTATGGCGACGGTACCATACCGGCGATGGGTAGCGAGCGATCGTTGTATCGTCGGGTTCCGGTGGCATTTAGCGAGACGCGAGGCCGGCGATCGGGACATGATAGGTGACACTGCTACATCTTCCTCTGTGTTATTGATTCTTTCGAGGCTTTTGAGGAGCGGCCCTTCATTGATCCTTCATTCTGCTAGCTACACACGGTCATCGATTAGTGAGATTGCGTGCTTCGCCACTCGTGTGAGGACATGGCCCACCGATTAGCCGTAGAGCGGCGATACGATGAGAGTATGCTTATGTCACATCGTACGGATAGGGATGAGATCTTCTACTGCGCATGGAGATAGAGAGGCTCGAGGAGAGATTGTTGGCATATGAGAGGTAGGGGCTTACTGCGGTTTGGCATTGTTGATTGACTACTTATTTTGTATGCACAGAGGATTTTTGTTATAAAGGGAAAGACAGTGTATTTGCGAAATGATTTAAAAAAATGAAATATTTTGCTCGTGCCATGTTTACTCATGTTTGGATTTGTACTTCGGATGATAGGGATCAGAATCTTGGGCTCAGCCCACGTTGTGTACAGTATTCTAGACTGTGCTCCTTGGGGTCTTGGTTTCTTGAGACGGTGTCCGGGATTGCATCCTGGATTTGAACAACATCGATGGAGTGCTTGATCTGAAGTTGATCCTTCTTTGTATCTTGTTGTGTCATTTCTTTGCCTCGGCTTCTTCTATTCCTGCACTTTTATTTCATTTTTTTATTTCTTGCCATTTTTACCCGTAGCGCCCTTTCAGGTTTTCACTACGTCTGGCTCTTCCCGTCATTTTTGCCCGTAGTGTCCTCTCGGATTTTCACTACGTCCCGGGTTTTGATCTTGCCTGCCCTTTGGCAGCTCATGCTATTTTACCCTTGGCGCCCTTTCAGGTTTTCACCAAGTCCGCTACATACCTGCTGTTTTTACTCGAGCTGCCTTTTTAGGTTTTCAACTCGCCCCTTTCGCTTAGGCATGTCTTTATTCTTTTTTTTTTTTGTTTTGTTGAAGTGCTAGGAGTGACAGGGGAACTTCCGTCATAGCTGGCCGATTGGCTACCTGCCTGTCCTTGTCTCTGATCACAATCATAAGCTGCTTGAAATTATTTGGGGTATAGGATAGATTACTAGGGATGCGAGATGGGTTTCTTTATTTTCTTTATGGGTCTTCTTTTTGCCTTTTCCTCTTTTTTTTTTTTGCTTATTTTTTTTGTTTCCTTTTTTTTTGAGATTTCTCTTTGTCTTTTCTTTTTTTTTTTTTGCTTTCTTTTTGTTTTTTTTTTTTTTTTGAGACATGATGGGTATTTCTAAAAAGGGTAATTGGTGGATATATACTGATTTTATTTTCGATAAGGAGGTGAGAGATCTAACCTTTCGATTGTAATCATTGACAAGGTTAGGTAGGGTTACCCGTGATAGATTTTCACATTGTCGGCGTTGATGGGCTCGGGAAGATCCTCGCCTTTCAGATTGGTGAGCCGAAGAGCACCTCACTGGGAGTACTTCCCGAATGACCAAGTGGTCCGTTCCACAATGGTTTGAATTTTCTCTGCGGGATCGGCAAATGCGGCGGCGGGATACGTTTCATGATCATGTCACCGACTTTGAAACTTCTCTTCCAGGACTCTCTTGTTGTAAGCTCGAGCGATCCTTCTTTGATAGCATTGGGAGTGGTTTAGCGCCCGCATGCGCTTCTCATCTACCGAGATGCGATTGATCGTACCTCGCTTGTTGCCACTCGCCTTCCTCGACTTCACTTTCGGTAGTATCGCGGTGATGGGATCTCAATTTCGATTGGTAGTCTTGCTTCCATTCCGTAAAACGAGCCCATATGGAGTTGTGCACATGTGAGGCCGTACGGACGTGCGATAAGCCCGAGTGCATAAGGAAGCATTTCGACCGGTCACGATATGTCTTCACCATTTTTCGAGTATGCGGATGATAGTTTTGTTTGCGGCTTCTACCCCACCATTCATCGAGGGCGGTAGGGGCTCGATCGATGGCGTTGAATTTTAAACTTGTCGAGGAAATCGCCCATCCTTTTATTGACGAACGGAGTTCCGTTATCAGTGATAATGGCTTGAGGGACCCCATATCGGCTAATGATGTTGTTCTTCATGAATTTGACCACATGAGATGCTGTGATGGTGGTATAGGATGCTGCTCCTATCCATTTAGTGAAGTAATCTACTGTCACCAGGATGTATTCATGTCCGTTTGAAGCTTTAGGGCTGATCTTACCTATGATGTCGAGTCCCCATACAGAGAAGGGCCATGGTGCCGTCAAGTTGTAGAGTTCGGAAGCAGGCGCATGGATCTGGTTTGCATGTTCCTGACACTTGAAGCATCTCCTGACGTGCTTACAGCAATCTGTCTCCATTGTAAGCCAGTAGTAGCCGAGTCGTAGGATCTTTTTTGCCATCATGTGCCCGTTCATATGCGGGCCGCATAGTCCTTCGTGGATTTCTGACATAATCTGGGCTGCCTCTGTCTCGTCGACACAGCGGAGGAGGACTTGGTTGAAGGATCGCTTGTAGAGGATACCCCCAGTGATCACGAACTGAGCTGCTAATCTTTGTATTGTACGTCGATCAGTCAGAGCTGCTCCTTCCGGGTACTTCTGATGTTCGAGGTATTTTTTGATGTCTGTGTACCATGGCTGATCATTTGGGGCAGGCTCGGCTTCTTCGATTTGGAGGCAGAATGCAGGTTCCTCTTGGAGTTCGACAGTGAGTTCCCATTCAGCAACTCCTTTTGGGATTTCCAGCATTGAAGCGAGGGTAGCCAGAGCGTCCGCAAACTGATTCTTGACCCGAGGCATGTAAGAGAATGTGATCTCTTCGAACTCCTCGATCAGGTTTTCCAGATAGACATGATAAGGAATCAGCTTCTCATCCTTGGTCTTCCAATCGCCATTTATCTGGTTGACGACGAGTTGCGAATCTCCGAAGACTCGTAACCTCTTTATGTTGAGGATGATGGCTTCTCTTAGACCGGCGATGCATGCCTCATATTCGACTACATTGTTGGTGCCTTTGGAATGCTAGTCTTACGGATATAGGAGCTGGGACGTCTTCGGGGAGTAGAGTATGGCGCCTACTCCACTCCCTTTCGCGTTTGCGGCTCCGTCGAAGAAGAGTGTCCATTCTCTGCCTTTTTTCTCTTCTCCCTCGATCGGAGGATGTCCTCGTCGGGAAGAAGGTCTTCGAGGTTGGTAGTCGGGCGGGAGGAGTGTCTTTGCTAAATGATCGGCCGGTGCTTGCCCCTTGATTGCCTTCGAGTGACATATGTGATGTCAAACTCGAAAGCGATGGCGCCATTTTGCGATCCTGCACTGTCGTATTTGGTTTTTCGAACAAGTACTTCAATGGATCCATGCGGGCGAGCAGTAGTATTGGGTGAGCGATCATGTATTGCCTTAGCCGTTGTGTTGCCCAAACTAGGGCGAGGCATGTTTTTTCTAAGCTGGAATATTTGGCTTCGTAGCTTGTAAACCGTCGGCTTAGATAGTAGATCGCTTGCTCCTTTCTTCCCGTATCGTCGTGTTGGCCGAGGACGCATCCGATTGCTTACATTGCGACAGAGATATACAACAGTGGCCTACGGAGTAGGCGGCACGAGCTCTTGGAGGACTTAGCAAATATCTTTTGATTTTATCGAAGGCCGCTTGGCGATCGTCATTCCATTCTTTTGGAGAGTTCTTTCGTAACTTGACTTGAATATGGGTTCATCGAGGCCCGGAGTGAGTTGTGCGATGAATCGGCTGATATATTGGATTCGCCGAGGAAGCCCCGAATTTCTTTCTCGGTCTTGGGTGGTGGCATCTTGATGATAGCTTTGGTTTTGTTTTCATCCACCCTGATACCGTCTTCGCTGACAATGAAGCCTAAAAGCTTGCCTCCGGTTGCACCGAAGACACATTTTTGTGGATTGAGGCGGAGCTTGAACTTTTCCAGCCTGTCGAAGAGCTTTTTGAGATCTTCAAAGTGTCCTTCGATCGTGCGAGATTTGACAATCATGTCGTCCACATAAACTTCCATTTCCTTGTTTATCATGTCATGAAACAAGGCAGTCATGGCTCGCTGATATGTAGCTCCTGCATTTTTCAGCCCAAAGGGCATGACCCGATAACAGAAAGTTCCCCATGGCGTGATGAAGGAGGTCTTTTCACGGTCTTCGACGGCCATCTTGATCTGATTATAACCGGAGAAACCGTCCATGAAGGAGAAGATCTTGTGTCCAGCAGTATTATCTACCAGTGTGTCGATATGAGGCAAAGGGAAGTCATCTTTAGGGCTTGCTTTGTTGAGGTCCCTAAAGTCGATGCACATTCTGACTTTCCCATCTTTTTTGGGAACTGGTACGATATTTGCGAGCCATTCCGGATAGTTGGAGACTACCAGAAATCCCGCATTGTATTGCTTGATGATTTCATCACGGACTTTCAGGGCCCATTCTGGCTTCATCCTTCGCAGCTTTTGCTTGACTGGCTTCATTTCTGGCTTGGTCGGCAGATGATGCACCACCAACTTTTCATCGAGCCCTGGCATGTCCTCGTAGGAGAAAGCAAAGTTGGACAACCTCGGCTTCAGAAACTCCATCATCTTCTGTTTGTATTCTGGGGGAAGCGATTTCCCGTACGTACTTCCTCGGGGGATTCCACCGACCCTAAGTTCACAATTTCGAAGTCATCTGCTACAACATTGGCCTTTGTTTCGAATTTTTCGAGGGAATCCTCGAATTCGAGAGCGGTATCATCATTTCCCTCATCCGGAGCTTCATCCAAACCCATGAGTTCGAAGTCCAACTCTAGATTGAAATCATATGAGTCGACTTCAAACTCGTGCTTGTCATGAGAATTGTTTGGCACAGTGATTTTTGGAAAGTTTTCTATTGTTTTTGTATTTTGGAAGTTTTTTGATGTTTTGTGATTTTGAGAAATATGTGCTATTTTTGTATTTGAAAGATTTTTTGATGTTTTTGTGTTTGAAAGATTTTTTGATTTTTTTGTGTCGCCAAGATATCCTGAACAGGACGGTGTTACAAACCATGATTGGTCTTGTCCTGGTTCGGGATACCAATTGTTATCTACATTGGCGTTTTTTTTTGAAGCTGATGCTAGCGAGTGGTTTGCTAGCTGATTCAATTGTTTGGGGGATGGCTGACCATCCTGGCTCTTTTCCCCTGTCGATCTTGCTGATCTGCCTTGTCTGTTCCTGTGGGTCATCTGTCTTGATGACCATGATATCTGCTGGGCTGGGCTCAGAGTCAGAATCTGTTTCGACCTCTGTGCCCAGGAGTTGAAGTTCCTCTTGTTCTTCGGATTTCTGAGACGGGATTTGAACATTCGTCCAATCTAGAGCAAGCCACTTACCTTTGTCAACCCAGTGGATGGGTTGCTTCTGCCCTGTATTCCCCTGAATGGGTATCTCCCTGTTCTGGTCTACATTGCCTGCAAAGGACATTCTCGGTTTTGAGTCACTTGCTGATGAACTCGTTTCCATGCCCCTAGTTTCATGTGATGGATCTGGGGTTACGCCCTGGCCTTGTGTGCTCCTCTACGGCATCCTAAGGATCCGATCCCACCTTATTGGTGGCCAGATAGACTCTTGTCTAGTCTGTTTTGTGAGTCTAAGTGCTTGAAATTGGTCCTCAAGAGATACCATTTTGCCCTCATGAACTGTCCCAGCTTTAACAAACTCGATGGGTGTGCATTTAAATAGTTGACCCCTTTTTGGCTTTTTGCTTTGATCTTCGGTGTCGGTTGATATCCCAGTCCCTGTCTCTGTATATTGGCAGGTGCTGGTCTTACTACCATACCTTTTTCATGGAACTCGGTACGGTAATTTAGGATCAATCGCTCAGCAGGAGAAATGACGCATTCAGCAGCTAGAGGGCGAGGATTAGCAATAGCGTTTATTTTTTCGAATTCAAAACTGTGATATGGAATATCGCCCTCTGTATGTTGAATGTCAATCACTGGAATGTCAGTTTCTGGAATACTGACCGTCATCCTTAGGAGGATGGTTTACGGCTCGGCCCGATATTGAAATGATCCGATTTCCGAAGGGAATTTAACCCTTTGGTGGAGGGTAGATGGGATGGCTCCAACGACATGGAGCCATGGCCGTCCCAAGAGAAGGTTAAATGAGGCGGGAATATCGATGACCGGAATGTGACAAGGGTCATGTACGGTCCAATTTGTAATTCTAGGTCAATTTCCGCTTCTACTTGCCTTCGGGAATTATCGAAGGCTCGACACTCATGGTCTTTGAGTCGAAGGAGGATGGTTCTATCCCTAACCGTTCAACGGTCCTTGAAGGGCAAACGTTGAGACTTGATCCATTATCAATGAGCACTAGTGGGATCTTGAAATTCTTGTGGTGGGCCACTATGTTTAGTGATCGCCTATGTTCGCGACCTTCGGTGGTAGCTCATCATCGAGAGAAGGTGATGGCTTGTGGTGCGAGAAGTTGGCCAATCATGCTTGCCACCATTTCGGGAGGTACATCAGGAGAGATATGAGCATCATTCAAGGTCTTCGCAAAGATCTCTCGATGCGACCTTGACGTACATAGGAGTTCCCAGATGGATATTTGTGCAGGAATGGTTTTGAGTTGGGCTGCTATATCATAAGCGTGTCGGTTTTCTTTGGTGGTTCTGATAAAATTCCCGAGTTTCTTTTGGGTTCGATTATCTCTCCGAGGTATCTCCCATTGTTACCCACCTCATCACATTCTGGATAATGCCATGGGGCCCTTTCGGGTTATAGGAAGGAACCGCTCTTCCTTCCAAGTATGCCAATGGTTCTTGAAGCTGAGGGGTCATTACTGGAGCAGTTTGTGGTAGACCTTGTGATATCTCTTGAGGTGCCGCCAAGTTCTGATTAGTTGTGGCCATGGATCTTTCCTCTTTCCTTTGATGTGTGGGAGGGATTCTTTGGGTATGTGCCAGTTGGTGAGGCATCAGGAATTGCGGGGTATGAACTGAGGGTGTCCCTTGCAAGGTTAGCAGGGTTAGGTCAGGGAGACCTATCGGGAGGATGACAGGTTCAGAATTCAACCTTTTTGGATATGCCGAGGATGGGGTTGAATGTGCCCCTTGGAGGGCGAGGTTCTGAGGGTATGACCTGTTGGGTGTTGTTTCCAAAGTCTCGAGAGAAAGTGAAGTCTGTGTTGCCTTCAAGAAATATGAGAGGTTGAATAGTGGTCTTGCTTCAAAGGGACACTGTGGTGTGCGATGGTGCTTGGCTTGGTGTCCCCATGTCCGATTGGCGTGTCAGGGCATGATTGCTTGGATGGAATGATGTGGATAAGCATGTGTGGGTTGACCTCCTTCAATGTGATTGACGGTAGAGGTCTTTGGATGTCTTTGTATTGGAGAATATTGGCTTGAAGCGTATTCTTTGGGTGGGGTGATCGCAATCTTCGGCTTTCGATCAAATCTTGGACCGCATGTTTCAAAGCGAAGCGGCCGATCCGTTAGATGGCCGGGAGCTTGATGATATGCACGATCGATTTTCATTGTAACCAGGAGGCAAGGGATTAGGTGGAAGTCGAAATTTGGAGGGGTGTTAACAGATTGTTTTGTATGAGCATTGTTAGCACTTGGTTTGTATGATTGTGCCAACGTGAGTGAACTTCCTCCCTAACATTCCTTGCTTGTATGGTCCTTGCGCATTTCCCCTAATTTGTTGTGATTCTTTGTTGAGATAGTTGTACACGATATCCTTGTTGGGTTTTCTGGGGTTAGTACTGCCTATTCTGTTGTGGCTGGTACTGCCTGTCCTGCCGTGGCTCTAGTGGTGGAGCATACTGGTTGCCTTGAGTGTTAGCGATGATGTTGTTAACTTCAGTAGCACGTTGCATGGGAGCTTGGTGTTTCCATTCCCGTGTCCAACAGGTTTTCCCTCGACTTTGTTTCTCTTAATTGAGGGGGTCTGATGTGGCCATGGGGAAATAGTTCCAGCTCTGATCCCAGCTTCTACTTGTTCTCCGGCTCGGATGAGTTGGGAGAAGTTTACGTACGGATACGAGATCAGATATCCTGAAATGCTGGGATGTGCTGAATGCACAATCATGGATATCTGCTCTTCGTCATCGATGGGGTTTCTCATTCGAGCTGCCATAGCTCGCCATCGTCCTACGTATGCTGATAAAGATTCATCGCTTTTTTGTCTCAGGGCAGCCAAGTCGGCTCTCCTTGGAGCCATGTTCAGGTTGTATGAGAACCTGTCAATGAATGCTTGGGAAAGTTTTCCCAGGTTCTGATTTGGTGGCTATCTAGTGAGGTGTACCAATCCAGAGCGTCACCCTTTAGGGATTTCTGGAAAAGTCTTATTAAAGCCCCATCATTCCTGCTATCGCATTGAGCTCCCCACAAAGGCTTTTAGATGTCTTTGTGGGGCACCCGCTACCGTCATACCTTTTGAACTTTGGTACCTCAAAATTTGGAGGTACCTGGGCGTCTGGGAAGGGACAGAGGTCCCTGAACTTAGTGGATGGGTGATCCACTCCTTGTTGTCTTTGAAGCTGGCTTTGCATCATTTGTAGTTGCTCTCGTAACTCCTCGATCTCTGACTTACTTTGTTGCGGATATCTTGCCCCTTGCTGTAGGGCTTGTGCTGCTTCTTCTTCATATGGGTCCAGAATGGGGGTTTGATGGAAAGAAGGTGGACTTCCGGTTGCGGGAGGTAGCTGGAATTGAACACCACTCCCTTTCGGAGGAGGGTGGGATGTTCGGAAATGGCTCCCGCCTGAGGTATCTGCCAATTCCGGGATGTTACTCCCGTTAGGGGGAGTGGGTGGACTCGAAACTGGCCCCCTTCATGGGCATCCGCCAGTTCTTGTCTGTGATTTGCATGTCTTTGTGGACCGGATTGTTGTGATGTGTTGAGTAGAGATGTGGGGGAGGGTTGCTCCCGATTGCTTGCTGTTGTTGATCTTGAGCTGATTCTTCTGGGGGAGGGAGCACAGGATTTGCTGGAGGAATGAGAGAGAAGGCAAAAGGAGTTTGAGGGAGTGAGCTGTTTTGCACACTAGGCTGGGTTATCTGTGTATTCAGTGTGGCACTCGGCACTAGGCGAAGTAGTAGCTCTTGCATTGTTCGAAGTAGTAGCTCTTGTGTGGTGACATTGGCTAGCAATTCTGTCGGAGCTATTGGTGAGGGTACGGGTGTAGATATGGGTGTGGGTGCGGGTGCGGGTGCAGGTGCGGATATTTCAGGAGCTGGTTGGGGTCAGTGGCTCTTCTTCATGGGTTGCTTGAGAAGTCATGGCTGCACGGGATCGGGTGGTCATGGTTCAGATCTTTACCTAAGCAAGTATGAGCCAAAGATGATTTTTTTTTTTTTGGTTTTTGTATGAATGCGCTGATGAATATCCCTTGAGATTAGTATACCACACGTTGTCGAATCGGGTCTCAGCTAGTACGTTCTAGACTTTTCCCCAGTGGAGTCGCCATTCTGTAGACACTGAAAAATCGAGCGTCCACTCTGTTGTGAAAAATGTCTTGTTGTGGTGGTCCTGGGGGTGATTAAGCTGATTTGTGATTGTTGGAGTCGCCACTAGCCGAATAATCTCAGAATCCCGCGGTCGGCTAGAACCACGGAATACGTAAGGTTGGAGAAATCCGAAGATCCTCCGACCTTAGATTGACTCTGGTCTACGATCCAGGGATTAGGGTAAGGGACCTCGGTTACAAAGAGGGAAGGTGTTAGGCACCCTCTCGCCGTACAAATGTACGGTCTCGACTTAGTGTGGTAAAATAATCTCAAGGGATGATGATGATGCTTCGGTCATGATGGGACTAGTCACATGTGGATTTACGATGTAGCAAGATCCGAGATTTCGGCAGCCACAGAGCATACGTCCGACAATATGTCTAGAGGGCGGATGTGATGATGCTTATGCAAAAACACAAGAAAAGTGGACTAGATCACTAGGAATTTCGATGTGACGAGGATCAGATGTACGGCAAGTCACGAGCATACGTCCGCTAGAAATCTAGAGAAGCAAGGGGTTGAGAAGGGAGTAGATGTCATGATGAATGCTTGTATGCAAATGGATCTTTGACTTGATTCTTGAAAAGGCTAAGATGTAGATTGAACCATGATCATTTTGGACTAGGCTTGGGGGTGGGAGGATTTAGATGAAGGCTAGGAGGTGGCTGGAAAATGTGGGCTTGAAGGCTTGGGAGCTCCTTCCCTTCCTTCACTCTCTTCCTCACTCTCTCTCTCTCTCTCTTTTCTTTTCTTTTCCTCTCACTCTTTCTCTCTCACTCTCTCCCTCTCTTGGTGGCTCTCATCCATATGTGTGAAAATGAAAGGGAGAGGGCTATTTATAGCCCTTTCCACAGTTTTTGGTAAATAGAGGATAAGAGGGGGGTAAAGGTGATGTGGCACATGGTGGTTGGTGGAGAGGAGAGAGATGCCACATGGCATGCTCTCATTAGCTAAGGGGATCGGTAAAACAGTAAATAATAGAGATGGGAGGGGTAAATTCCGGGAAGAGTTGACTTTGGACGCCTGGGACAGCTGTCCTTGCTCCGACAGACGCGGCGGTACTCCGATCACCGCCGGCGGTAATCCGACACCGCCGGCGTGAGGCCGACGACCCGCCGGTCTGGCTGAGTTTGATTCTCGTGTGGCTGGCTCAGCGCATGCTTTTTGAGAGGAAGCGGTAGTTTGACTACCGCCGGCGGTAGTCAAACTACCACTTCGGTATAGTTTCCCCCGAAATTTCGTCGGTGGGTCCTTATTTGGGTCTTTAGAGTGAAACAAAGTCCGTTTTGGATATTCGGCTTAAAATGACTCGAAATTGGCTCGATTGTTACTTGAAAATGACCCGAGAAATGGATCAGTTTCGGACATGGTTTAGATTGAATGATGACTCATGATGGCTCAGGTTAGGATTAGGGTTAGGTTTAGGATATGATCATGGTTCTCAGATTGTCTTAACTTTCTCAAGATATTTAGCCTGGGTGGGGTGTCTACAGGTTCA